>JAOXXN010000120.1:756297-781698 GCA_026770055.1 Myrmophylax atrothorax
AGTTGGCCCAAGGGTTGGACTTGATGATCTTGGAGGTCTTTTCCAACCCAATCCATTCTATGATTCTGTGATTCTGTCCCCTGTGAAGCATCCCCAGTGCCCAAGCCTCTCCAGCCAGCCCTGTTTCCACAACACCCCTTGCCCCCAATCAAGCTGTCTCTGGGATATCCCATAGGGATGACAAGAACAGCCCTCAAACCCCCGGATTACTCTTGGCATGTGACACTCAGCTTGCCTGGTTTCAGCCATTGCCTGGGGATTTTCCACAACTCCTTGTTGCATGAGGGAACAGAAGGCTATTCTCAAAGTGCACACCATTAAACAGGCTTCGTTTGAAGGCAGGGAAACTGAAGGCCAAAGAGATACTTGTAGTGGTTATTGGCCACTGAATCTGCCCTTCTGGTGCCTGCCTCTGAACCTCGCTGGATTCTGGGAAACCTCAGGAAGAGGCTCTTAGTGGTGAGGAGCTCAGTGAGACCCCAACAATGAATGTAGGGCCTGGACAACTCACCATGTGATAGTGGGGGGTCCCTGCTGCATTCAAGACAGATCTGCACCCATATGATCCTTGTTCTTTGGAAAGACTTGCGGTCCAAAGTGTAGTCAAGGCATGGACAGCATCACCTCCATCTCACCCTGCAGAAGCAAAGGGTTCTGCAATGCAGCAGGCAGCGGAAGCTCAGACCAGGATAACCAGGCTCCAGATCTTGGTACCCTACAAGAAGCAGCAACAAAAGAATGGCTGGAGGCCAAGTCTCCCAAACAAAGCCTATAAAAACTTTTATTTTTCCAGTAAGAATCTTTTGAAAGTACTCCCCCGCTCAAGTAGGTCTTCATACACAAGAAAAGTCTCCCTGAACCAGCCTGGTTTCTGTTCCACCCAAGCTTGTTTAAAATTTCTCAGACAAATGAATCACCAGAAGCATTTCTAGCCTAGGTTCGACTGGAAAACGATTGCATTTCCTTAAGAAATAACACACTGTGTAGGTTTGGATGGTTCCCTCTGAGGAATAAGGGAGAGAGAATAAGAAACAAAACAAAGTAAATCAACCTGGAGGGAACATGAATTTTAAAACCCATGAACAGTTTTAGTTTTCAAATAATCCAAATGAAAAAAAACGCCATTACATATAGTCACTTCCACAAAAATAATTCTGATACCCTGATTCTTTGGTGATGCCTCATGAAAAACAAAGGAAAGTTCTACACCTTTGAGACACCTACCTGACAGCAGCTTGACTGGTGAAAAGGGCCTGATGCCTCCCCACAGAGGCAGCATGTGGATTCCCACAGGGATGACGGCTCAAAAAGAAGAGCTTTTTGAGCCCTTTGACTCTCTCCAAACTGCTTTCCATTCCAGAATCAGTTTTGACCTGCCTAGACTCTCCTTCCTCTCCTTGATGAGGATGATTTCAGACATCCAGCAGTTCCCTGCACTGGGCTGGAGGCATCACAGCTCCTTATCTCAGCAGCTCCGCTTTGCTCTGTGAGTTGCTGCATGGAGATTCCACAAGAACCCAACCCATCCTGCAAGACCTGACCATCCAGGGCAGGGCCACCAAAATAATCATTGAAATCTGAGCAAACACAGCCTCGTTAGGGAGATATACAAGGGATATGATGCTTCTTGAGGACCCAAAGCATCTTTCTGCTGTTGTTTTCACTGACTGGTAGACTGGGAAGTTTTCTGTGGATATTAGCATCTTTGTTGTTCATCTGTGCTGAAGATGGCTGTGCTCAGAGATGAGACTGTTGCCTTCTTTATTTCCAAACATAATACCCAACTTCCAGGCACTGCAAGGAAATGGCTGACTGCTTTTGTGCCTCTCCCTTCTCACCAGCAACATCAGATCAGTGGTCACCTGAAAATAAGGGCCATTGCTTCAATTCTGGGGGTAGACATTTTGGCTTGGTTATACTGGATTTGACTTATTCCAAGTGCCAAGTCAGTTGAACATCCAGTGCCAGGAGTTCTGGAGAAGTTGTCTGGCTTATGTTAGTATGCTGTGGGGACAGTAATAGCTGTTTACCTAGATGACTGCCACAATACACAGCTCCTGTGACAGAGTCTTTTCCCTGGGATGCTCTGGGCCCCTTTTAGCCTGTACCCACCACTGATATGAGACCAGGTATCAAACCTGGGCCCCTTTTAGCCTGTACCCACCACTGATATGAGACCAGATATCAAACCTGGGGCCCTTTTAGCCTGTACCCACCACTGATATGAGAACAGGTATCAAACCTGGGCCTTTCTCCAAGTACAATGGACCATATCCTCTAATTCTCACTCTGCCCAACCTGGGCATGCTTTAATTACCACTGGAGCAGTCAAAACAGAGAGGAGAATTGCTGTGCCCCTCTGCACCTTTCCCATGTAAACTCAGGATCAGCTTCTTGGAGCAAGTCAGTGCCCTAACAGCCAAAGACCTGCTCCCAAACACTCTGACCAAACACCTGCTGGCAACAACCACGTGGGCACATTCCCAGAGTCCCAGGGCAGGGCCTGAATGCTGAGAGCAGCCTCTGGGAGAACAGCAGATAACCATCACAGGAATACATACAGGGTATAATGACCAGCACACAAACAGCATCACTGCCTCCCAGAAAATGACAGTGGGCCTGAATGGATTGAAGTGCTAGAGCAAAAAGCTGGTGGCACCAAAGCCCAGGTGCCCCAACTCCAACCCCACAGCCCCCTCCAGCAAGAGCTTTTTGAGCTCAGCTTACCCCCTCCCTCTGCCCACAGCCTTTAATACAACGTGCAGCACACGACAGCTGGGAAACCCAATCTGGTCCAAATTTTGTTACAACCCTGCTGGTTTTTATCCTTGTTTACCAGCATTAATTTTAATGGCTTTCCCTACATTAACTTTGTCCTGAACCAGTTGGAGGAAAATTCCTACTCACTTGCCTTCTGGAGAACAGACTGGGTAATTTTCCCTTGTCATTTAACAGCCTGCCTGGGCTGCTCAGGACTGACAACCACACTGTGTACTTTGTGGAGGGCAATAAACTTCCCAAGGCTGGAGAGAAGGATTTACATATACCTGAATACACTGTCCCTTCTTTGTTCAGTTTGGGTCTTGGCTTGTGCTGGCACAGCAAGTAGAAATTTCTTCCTCCTCACCAGATGCTGTGAGTGTGGTCCCTCTCCTTTCTGCAGCTCACAGAGAGGTGTGATGGCTCAGGCCATGAGAGGGAAGAAAAACTCTCAGGACTCTTCCAGAACCTTCATCTTCCCGTTAAAAAAACAGGGTAATAGCTCTTTCCACCAAAGAAATGCAAGGGTTCAATTCAGGCATGTTTCCAAAGTTTTCTGTCTCTGACAGTATAAAAAAGGAATATGGTTAGAGCAAGGGAAGCTTTTTGATGCATCACATGATGCCCATCATTTAAAAGTACAGATGTTCCCTCCATGCTCCAAGGGGTGATTTGGAAGACAGAGGGCTCAAAAACTCCTACTATATCCAACCACAAGCACCTGGGCTGCTGTAGAGAGTGTGTTGCCATGGAAAGATGAGGGAGGCAGCAGTGAGGTGCCTGGAGTATTCCCACCAATTAACATGAAGAATTTGGACTGCTGTGCTGTGTTTCCTGCAAGAGCTTAGCAACCACCTCCAGGTGTTACCCACACACGGAGAAGCCTTTAGCAGGGTCACAGGCCAAGGAATCTGCGGGAGCAGGCAAGGATAGGTCTCCACACCAGCCTCCTTGGGCATGGGCACACTGCATTAGTGCAGCTTGGACACCTCAATTCCTGCTCCAGGAAGCTCATGCAGAGGTGCAGGAAGTCAGTGGATCACATGGATGCCAGAGCAGGGCGAGGGAGGGGGTGCCATGCAGGAGGCAGAGCCATGGGGAGGGAAAGACCTGAAGAAGGAAGCAGATGCCCCACCTTTATGGGGCAGAACAGGACAGGTTGCCATTGCTCAATTCAGAGATCCTGGATGGAGAATTCCTGTCACCAGCAATCTCTTCTACACACAAGCAAACTTGTCCATGGGTTCACTTAAAATGCATTGTTTCCACCGGCGCTCCTGACACTCTGCCCTAATAAAACAGAAGAAACAAGATCTCCAAGACACCTTGCACTGAAACAGTGAGTGACCCAGAGACAGAGGCAACAGCATCTTACCCTCTTCCACCCTCTGAAGAAATGAAAAGGCAGATATTCCACATGTGCCACTCTAGCCCTTCCACAAAAAGGGCACTACAAACTGACAAAGAACAACTTCTGCCATTCATTAAGTTCTTGGCATTAACTGATTTCTCTCCAATCAAGCCATAAAACCCAAAGCAGCATGCAGGCAGCATCCTAAAATATCCTTGTAAATCTCAGCCACCACATTCATTAATTACAACCCAGTGATAGTTCAGGCCATTAGTTCTGGATGGTAACTTCATTTATTCCCATGTTAATGCTCGATGTCAGTGGTTATCTCATTACCACTCTATTACTTACCTACTTAATCCATCATTGCAACCCAGGCCAGAAGGGAGGAGCAGAGTTTGCCCTGTGTCTGTCAAAAGACGATGCATCAAGTGTAAAGCACCTAGAAATCACAAACAAAGCACTTCTAATCTGCAGCTGAGGTTATATCTATTTAACAGGAGGAAATGACACTGATGAGTGTTGTCAGGACCACAAACACACTCCAGTATTGAAAAATGGTGTATGTTGAGCACTGAGATACCTATTAAATCAGAGCCAAAAGCTTTGGTAAGAATAGAAGCACATATTAGCAGTTATACAGAAAAATGACACTTACTCAGCCCTGCTCCTCCTCAGGCTCTCCTTTCTCCAAACCCTAGGTTAGAGTCAAACAATTACTGCCTGTTAAACAGTTTGAGAAGGCAGGTCAAAGTATGGGCACTGGAAGCTGCTACCTGCTGAATGCTCCAGGAAACACGCAGGCAGCGTTGCAGAGACCACTAGCCCTGCCTGTCAGGGAAAATACACCTAAAACATGGACAGATACAATAGTTGTTGGCATTTCAACATGTACCCAGCTGGAGTTCCTCTTGTGTGGTGAGCAGGCACTTCCAAAGATGTGCTTTATTGCACCCACCACACTCCTGCCTTTCCCAGGAATTACTCCACCCACTCATCCAGCCCCATGGGTCTGAGCAGGGTGTTTCAGTCCAGCAAGACCAGCAAATTTTCCTGTCTCACTCCCTCCTCCTTCCCCAAATAGTCTTGCTGGAGACATCATTTCACTCTTCCCCTGCTTGACTTAGAAAAAGGAAAGCTGTTTTTAAGTTGACAGGCTGTGAAACCAAGATGTGAGCCGGGGAAAAGTTCAGAGGGACACTTCTTGCAGCAGTGAAGGTTCTCATCAGAGCAAGCAAAGCACCCCTGCTCTGCCCAGATATGATGCTCAGACAACAGGCAGGTGACTGTGGTTTTACCTGCTTCCAAGTGACGTGATAAGGAAGGACTAAAATCCTCTAATGTGGAAGAAGCTGATGCCACAAAAGCAAGGTAGAGAAAGGAGACACAGCCACAGGATGATGTCAGGAGCGAAACAGCAATGATTTCCTCTGTGATCAGTAAACCCCAGCTAACATGCCTGTGCTGGCAAAAGCAGGCTCTAAATGGTGCTGTGCCAGAACAACTGACAGGGCAAGTCTGCAAGATGCCACCATCAGATGTAATTAAAACACCTTTGCTGCCCTGCCTTCCATTCTCTCAGCAACAAAATCCATTACAGAATGCAGTAACAAAATGATTTAAAATGTCCCCAAAGCTTAGTTGTTGACACCAGAGTAGACAGATGGATTTTGATACACCCTTGATTAAAGAGCTTTCTGTAGAAGGCAAAGAGGGCAGGAAAAGAGCTGGGTGATGAGCCAGAGGCCTGCCCAAGAAACAGGGGTTATCCCCCAGGGAAAGCAAGCGCTGCTGCAGGAGAAAGATGCCCCATCACCCAAGAGCCTCATCCCCCTGGGAAGCAGGCTGCAACCCTCTGCTCCAGTGCCAGGCTCCTGCCCCTGAGCTTCCTGCTCAGAGTCAGGCTGGCAACACCACACACATCACTATTCTCATTCTCTGATGAGAGGCTGCAGTGAAAGCAGATAACAGAAAGCCTCACACTACTCAGCCCATAGCAGGGCCAGCAGTATTTCTATTTCCCATGGAGTTACACATCTCAGTGGGATTCTCCAGGATGCAGTAGGATACTGTCTCCAAGCATAGTTTTCCCCACAGGCATTCATAACACCTCTCTTCCTCCTCCTCTCACACACAGATGCTCTTGGACTGATAAGGATTGAACTCCTTTGGCAGAGACAGGCAAAGATAAAGTCTTCTCCCTGGCCATCTATTTATATCAAGCTGGGAGGAACTTGTTATCTTTAAGATCTCTGGCACGCACAGCTGCAATCAGCCATCAGTCTGGAAAGTTATTAGAGGTGGGCAAAGAGGAGCCAAACCCACACTAACACTGTTTTCTCAGGGACAAAAAGGCAAGAAGGAAAGGATGCTAAAACAGCTGCCCTGTCCAACTCTTAGAGGCGTCAGAGAGAAGAAATCCCAGTGGGACAGAGGGTCAAGCACATCCCAGGAACTCAGAGAACAACCTGAAGATAACCCAGACCTGAGGTGAAACACCATGAGTGAGCACAGAGGTCCTGCAGGCATAGGGTGGGTCATGGGGCTACACAAACTGGTGACCACTGCTCACCAATCCTGGGTCATTCTGGCCCACTCTGGTGGCCAAGAGCTCTGAGGTTGCTGTGACCTGGTAGCAAAGGCTTCCAGGCATGTCCCACAAGAAAAAGGGGCTTACCCATCAAATATTCCTCAGGCTTTGTGTACAAAGATATTTGACAGAAGACTCCAGACCAGGAAGGAATTGTAAGTCAGAAAGTGTAAGATACTCAATACCACCAGCTCCTGCAGAATAAAGCCCCTGTTTATGCACAACATTCATCTCTCATTACTAACATACATCAGATGGTTCAAATTTCCCTTGCTCCCTCACGTGGACTGAAAGAAACTGAAGCCAGCAGCAAGAATCCCTGCCTAGAATCCACTTTATTAATTTTCTGGGCCTTGCTTGTGAGTGCCCTGTGCAAACCTGACACTTGGGAACCCTAAGAGCCTTGCTTGTTTTTATAGGCACTTTTGAGACTGAGGTAGCTTTTGGTCCCAGCTCTGTTCAGTGCAATGCTGGTTCATACCCACAGCACCACTGATCCTCAGATCTGCAAACAGCTGAGGGGCAGCTGAGCTCCCTTCTGAGTCATCAGAAATTCAGCCTGGCGTTAACCAGCGCAGGGCCCAGACGCTGCAGAGAGCGACTGCAGCTCCACCTTCCCTGCAGCCATCCAGTCTGGGCAGGGAGAATCCTGTCTCCAACAAGAAGGCAGGTGTTTGAAAAACACGTTCACCAGCGTATTTCAATAAACAATGTTTTTAAACACTGTTTAACACCCAGTGAAAATACAGTCACATCTCAGAGATGGGTGCCCTTCCATGGGGTATCACAGCCATGTGTAGCCCCCGTTTTCGCACCTGGGAAAGGTGGGGGGAATCCTCCTTTATCTTAAGGTTGCCTTCAGCGAAGTCTCACATATTTTAAAACAGGGTGAGAAGGTGACATTTACTGCTTAGGAATTTTCCTCTCCCAAAAGTCACCACCCAAAGCTTACCACGACTGTGTGGGCACCTGCACACGGAGCCGAAGGAGCGGCCAGTCCTTGCCTTGATCTCGGATTGTCCATTCGGGAGCAGACAGCTGAGCATTTTATTGCCCCTGCAAACAAAACACATCAGTTGAACACTCCCAGGGGAGTAAGAGGACCAGAGCAAATTCCCAGAGAAAGGCCTGGCAGCGTTCCTCCCGCTCTGTGGCTGTGAGAGAGACGGAGTAACGGAGCTCGACACATGGAGCACCAGAAGCTGAACAATGCACGTGTTACTGCAAGGAAAATTAACCATACTAAGGGGGAGGGGGGAGAAGGGAAAGCACTTGCTAACAAATATTTATTACAACCCAATTTTATCCTCATCTGACCCTAATTCTGATTAAAGAAACCCAGACAGACTGGCATCACTGCTGGGGCACTCAGGCGGTATCTTTGACCATCCATGTATATAATTGCCCAGGAAATCCCACAACCACCCCCTTGCCTTCCCTCCTGCAGTCTGAAATTCCTCAGCTTATGTCACCCCTCTATGGCAGGGGAGTTGGAACTAAATGATTTTTAAGGTCCCTTCCAAGCCAAACCATTCTAGCACTCTATGATTCTGTTTTAAGGCTCTCAGCCCCACTCTGCAGGTTCCCAGAGTCCTCTGATGGAGCCAAAGCACCTTCCAGTCTCCCAGACCAGGTAGCTCTCCATGCATCCTGCTCACCATGGCCTGTCTTGGATACAAAAAGGACACTCAAGTGCCATGAGCAGGGACACCTTCCACTAGACCAGGGTTTAGGGACCATAACCATAACAAATCTTGGGAAATCCAGACACGTGCCAAGTGGTTTGACAGATTCCTGAAACAGCCCAGCAAGCAACAGGCTTGGTGCAGTGTCCCCATCAGTCACTGGCCATCAAGCCTCATCCCACAGCATAATGACATTCCTTAAATACTCTTTGCATTTAAAAAAGAATGAAGAACTAGGGTGAAAAAAATGCTGCAATGGAAGGGGAGAGTTGAAATTCAACCCCTGTAAAAAGCCCTAAAGACAAAAGCACATTTCACATTCTGAAATCTCTAAGAGTTGATTTTCTGTTCCTCAGCTTCAATCACCTCTTTGCTAGTGAGATTTGGCACTAGCCCAGGTCTCCTGAGGAAGCAAAGGCAAGGATTTTCCGAAGGATTTGTCACCCACATCTCCTCCCGCAATGCCTCCTTGGGGAGTTTTTAATGAGCAAGGCCCTCCTTTGAAAAAAGATCTGCCTTTAAAAGATGAGGCCATGCCCAGGAGAAACCCAAGAGCAGTATTTCTACCTCAGCCCCAGCTCCAAGCCCACTGCTTGCCTGCAAGCCCTGCTGCTCCACCTGCTTAAGGAGGATGTTTTCATTACTGTTCAATTTGCAATGAGTTGAGCTTCACGTCCTTCATTGGATTATCTTTATATTTAATGTCCTCTCCCCCTCTTCTTTTTATAGACTGGTAATCCAAGTCCCTTGGCAAGGCTGAGTAATCTCAATCAGATTTTAATCAAAGTAAGCCAGATCTTCAGCTGCCAGTATTGATGCATCTGCCTTTAAATATTTGAACGCCGCCGATTTACCCCGGCGAGGCCCCGGCCCCATCCGTTCAGGAAATTTAAATTCCTTCCTATGCATCAAGCTAAAACAACAAGACAGAACAAGCAACCTGCTGTGAAGGGGTTTTAGTTTATAAAACCAATACCCAGGATTTCAAAACTAAATGAAAATCTGAGATAATCCCTCCCCAAATCCAGCCTGGGAAAAGCACTGTGGACAGATAAGTATCAAGTAACTTCTTAAAACACACTTTTTCCTCTTGTAAAAGCTTTCATCAAGTCAGAGCCAAAGGGAAGTTACCCACAATGCTTCATTCCTTGACATGACCCAGAGAATTCATGTTTTCCATCCATAGAAAATGCATATTTTATCCATGCAGGCTTCTCCAGGATGGACCTGCTTCTGCTTTGTTCAGCAACGACCTTTGTGCCACTGCCAAACCCCAGCATCCAAAATCAGCATATTAGTCGGAAAATAATGAGATTTCTGGAATACAAAACGTTGGCTCCACTTTCCTTACCTTTAAAGATGATATCTGCCAGCTTCCCTCCACAGATTAGAGAGATAAAAAAAGCACTTAGATGAAAAAGAGTCTCATCTAATTGCCTGACTCCAGGAGATGAGTCTGAGGTGGAGACGGTGGCTGTCCCACAGAACTTGTCAGTATTTGGACTGCAAACAGCATCCAAGCAATGCCAGAAATAGATGAGTGTGCCTAAAATACACTGCTGAAGGCAAGGCAAGCCTGTTCCACTGATTTACTTACTCATTTGGGGGTGAACTCCTGAGGAACAGTCGGGATTTCTCAGGTTCTCTGGTCATTTCCACTGAGACAGAGGTTACACAAAGCACCACCTGAGGAATTACACCGGAGCATCACAGTCAATCTGCATTTCCATCCCTACTGCCAGAATGTTGTAAGGTCTTCAGGGTTTGTCAGATCCATGCTCTAGTTTAGGCCCAGTCCTGAACAACAGGATGACAACTCAAGGATCGCAGTCCCTCCTTCCCACAAGAAGGTGTGGGTTCCTACTCACCTGTTCCAGCTGGACCTGCCCTACCTTCCACTTCCAGCTGGGCTGGCTTACAAGCAGGCAGGCTGGGATCAAACCCTGTCCTGTTCATGGCTTTTATTTCCCATTCTGCTTCGTAACTAAATGCCTCAGTTTTGCTCTCCATACCTCAAAGACAAGATGAAGGAACAAGTCCAATGAGGAGCAGCTGAAGGAGCTAGGGTTGTTTAACATAGAGAAAAGGAGGCTCAGGGGGGACCTCATCACTCTCTAAAACTGCCTGAAAGGAGGTTGTAGCCAGGTCTCTTCTCTCAGGTAAAAAAGGACAGGACAAGGAAATGGCCTCAAGCTTTATCAGGGGAGGTTTAGATTGGATATTAGGAAAAATGTCTTCACTGGAAAGGTGTTCAATCACTGGAACAGGCTGACCAGGGAAGTGGTGGAATTGCCATCCCTGGAAGTGTTCAAAAATCATGTGGAGGTGTCACTTGGGCACATGGACACCTGGAGATTTGGCAGTGCTGGGTTAATGGTCTGACTGCATGACCTCAGAGGTCCTTTCCAATCCAAATGATTCTATGAGTATAAATCATCCTCTTGCAAGGGCCCAGCCATATCATGTCCTTCATGCATGTCCAGCAAACTGAGCAACACCACAGGTTTAGATACTGCCCTGTGAGGGACAAAGCCATGGGACAGTGCCACAGCCAAGGACTGACCTCAAACCATACCTTATACAAAGGGTTTAAATCCAAGTCACTGCTGGCTCCTCCAGTCTCTGGACAAGCAACCTGCATGGCATCGATCCAGCTGCACACAGACACTTGGGAAAGCTACAGCAAATCAGCTAAGGTGGGACTCAGCACAGGATGCACCTTAACAGGCACATTAAAATAGTCTCATGAAGGGAAGTATATGGAGAAGCATCTGCAGGGGGGTTAACAAGCTCCAGCTCCTGCAAGCAGCCAGCATTTTTGTCCTTTCCTATTAGCTCACCCAAGCATCCCTGATCCAAGACACAGGTTCCTATGACAGATGGCCTTATTAGTGTCCATGTATGGTGACAAGGAGGCCACAACAGGTGGCCCAGACAGTAACTGAAACACTTCACCCCACTTGCCCCAAAACAGGCTCAAGATCACGCCAAGGGCAACCAGGATCAAAGCACAAAAAGCATGTCATGTGTAAGTAGGACAAATTACCCTCACATGCCTTCCAGTCTCAGCTGGAACATGCTGTCCAGTTTGGGATGCTGATCTCCCAGACAGTGGGAACAATTGGAGACAGTCCAAGGCAGACAGACACCAGTGACTGGAAATCTATAGGAGATGGTTGGCAAGGAAGGATGGAAAGCATTTGTGATGCTCAGTGTGGAGAGGATGGAGACATGGTTACAGTCTTCAGACAAACAAAAAGGAAAGGCAAAAAACCACCCAAACACAAACAATTCTACCTGTGGAAAGGACAAGAAATCCCAAGCTTACTTTAAAACAAGGAACCTTTCAGTCAAACATTAAAAAAAATAAACTTTCCAAGTGTACAGACAGCAAAAGCACCATACACTTGTCAGAGCTCCATTGCTTTCTTCAAACATCCACTGTTAAATTAAACCCTTTGGGCTACGCTGCAGAAGACCCCATAACTCAGCCACAAGGCAGTTGAGAGAGTTACGAGCTCATTCCGCACTCTGACGTGGGGAATGGATAGTCCAATGCCAGTGAAAAAGAAATTAATTTCCAGCCCATCATAAAAAACACCAAAAAAACAAAAAGCCACACTGCAGCTGCGGCTCAGAAGGACTTTTAAAAACCCTTCCAGTGTGAAAAGGTCAGCAAGGGAGGGGCTGGGTGCGTGCTTCCAAGGCTGCCAGGAGTTAGGGAATGGAGAGGGAAAATCCACAGCAAACCTGGGCCTGCTGCAGTGGTGGAAAAGCAGAGAAGCAATACCCACCTGTCCTCTGTAAGGTGACTTACCCACCACACCCCGCCCAGCTGTGCCACTGGCAAGAGGGGCCCTGTGCCCCTGCAGGACCTCCCATGGGGAGTTTGGGATGCTCTCTCCTCCAGCACACACAGGTATTGCTCTGAGCTGGTGTTTCCATCCTTCACCTGTCTCCAGATAAGGCCATTTCCATGCTGGAGCTCAGGACTGAGCCCCCAGGCTGACTTGATGGGTGCCAACAGGAGCACACAGGTGGGTGCTCTGAACAGCCAGAGGAGGAAGAGTTTTGGGATCGCCTTGTTTTTGTCCATGTCCAACCAAATATGACAATACATACATTTATACATATCCAACCAAATTAAGTGCATATTTCTACATATCCAACCAAATAAACTCCAAGTACTGAAGCTTTTCAAGCCTGAGGCCAATCTGGGTGCCCTCAAATTCTCCTGAACTTTACTCGGAAATGGGAAGGAGTCCAGGATTTGTGTCACGCTCCTTGGATTTGGGTCCTGCCTGCCTGATGACTTCTTGTGTTAGTCAAAAATACAGTCATTTTTCTGTCTGCCTCATCTTGGGCCTGCCTTATTCCAGATACACTGGCTGGAGCCAGTTTCTGCATCATATCTTCAAATCTGCCCAAGCCAAAACTTCTTGTGCTCTGTGGCCCAAATCTCCATGGATTGGAGATCTTCACATAATTTTGGCTGGATCCAGAGCCCAGGGAGCTGAGAGATGCTTGGAGAAACCAAACTCTGGCTATTTGCTTTAGTACTCATCAGAAAACACAGCACAATACAGACCCATGATATAGCATGGACCTGAGGGAGAATCCACTAGCAATGCAGACAAGGCTTGCAGCTGGTTTCACTCCAGATCAAGCCATTCCAGCATGCCAGACCTGAATTTCAAGCACAGAAAAAATTTCTCCCGAGTGTCTGCTCCCACTCTGACTTGTGTTTGTGTGAGCCTTGGCTCAGACCATCACACTCACTGTAATTGCAAGACTAAATGCAGACAAAGTCAGCTCACCTGAGAAGAAACTTCTAGACTTCCCCCATCACTCCTTTCCTTGTGTGCAGCATGGAGAGACCAGGAGACATGTTTGCAGCGAACTATTATCCTCTGCACTCTGCTTCCTGCTTTGTTCTTAGAGACTTTGGGGAGATTTGTGGGCCTGGTGATGAATTATAGGAAGGAAGACAAACATATTTTACTGTTCTGGGCAAGGAGTGCTAGAATCCTGCGGACATCTGGAGGAATTATTCGCAGAAAATTAACATTGTTTGTCATTTGCATGATGAACTTCTGGATCTCAAATGAATGATGGGAAGAAGCCGGTGGGAGATGCTCATTATCCCTGATGGAGAGAAGCCCCTTGACACGATGCTAAGGTCGCCATGATCTATGGACCTGCTGACTGACAACTGCGAGAGCTCTGGAACTGAACACACAATATAGCTGGGGGCGTCAGCGATCTGCCACACTAAATGCCGAGGCGTTAATAATTGTTGCTTGCCTCTGATTGCCGGAGTTTCGGATGCACTTGTTCTGGCTGTCTCACAGGGCAGGCATGTTAACTCCTTCCTGACTAATTCCACAGGACACAAACCCCAAACACGCTTCTGCAGGTATCCAGGCAGCCCCATGGATTAAAACTTCCAGGCTTTCTTGTTTATCTCTTGATGTGCCTTTTGGGATCGTGCTCCCAGCAGCTCCCTGACACAGATTCCCCACCTCTGCCTCTGCAGCAGTCACAAATCCCAGGTGGCAGCACATGACGTGCCATCACAAGCCCTGCACTCAAACTCACAGCATGGCAGAGAAGCCCTCAAAGTTTTCCCGTTACTCCAGCGCAGCACACCTTGTTCCTCTGTATGTTAAATCTGCCTCTTGGGAGCCAACTTTAGGTTTTTTCTTTGCAGCTCTAACAAGTGCTGATGCCAGGGAGAAGCTCTTGGAGAGCTGAGAGCACTACTAGCTGCAAGGCAGGGTGGCAGGGACTCAGAAGAACCAAGTGTGAGAAATGTCATCTCACCTAGGAGGTGGCTCTTGGTATCTCAGCATCTCTGTTTCTTCCAATGAAAAACTGAAATATCCTATGATCTGTTTCTGAGTTGTTCTATAAGTCCTCTGAAGACAGTGTTGCCCAAAGCATGGGGTAAGTTCCACTCTGCTTCCCAGGAAAAGAGGCACAGGTGGGGTGCAAAAGGGATGGGAAGTTTTTCCAGAGGAGCAGAGCTGGTATGTGGCAGCCTTTATAAAGGGGAGGCAAGAAAAGCAGAGGGCACCTGGGCTAAGATTAAATTCACTCACAGAAGCACTGCCTGAAGTGCTTTCATAAGCTCCTCCAAATTCATTTCCCAGAGCTTTCACCCCCTATCTCTAAGCAGAGAGAGCAGCACTCCCCTTCCTCACAGGGCACTGGGAAGACGAATCCACAAACATTGCTGAGGAAAGAAAGCAGCAGAATGTAAGAAAGAATGATGAAAGATATAATGAAAACCCCAAAGGTTTTGGGCACCAGGACCATCCCATCCTGGCCAAACAATGAGGGAAGCAAGGGAAATCCTCTGCTGCAGACCACAGCCTCCCTGGGAGCACAAGGGGGCTGGAATCTGAGGAGGGATAGTTACACTGACAGTATTGCCTCTTTCAAGGTGCTGTCAAAACATGCTGAGACCTTTTCTTCTGTCAAACAAAGTGCTACACTGATTAACACGGGCAGAGAAATCCAGCCCCTTCCTTTCTGGAACAGCTCGAGGCCATGATGGGATGGACAAGTGGATGGGGTGATGCAGCTTGATGAGAGCACCCTATGGATTTGGGGCAGGTGTGGGAGAGCCAGCACCATACCCACCTGTGCTCTGTGAACAACTGCAGCTCAGGGGGTGGCTCTGCTCCAAGCTCTGTCCCTCCTTCCTGGGACTGGAGCTGAGACAGGGAAGAAAAATGAGCATCTGGAAGTCCATATGAATAAGCTAATGCCGCAGGGCTGTCAGTCATGTGCTAATACCCTTAGCTAAAGAAACATATTGATCCTGATTGCCTGGAATTGCACTTGAAAAGGGCTGGGTGACATTTCCAAGGAGACACGAGCTACTTTCAAGTCAATTAGCGGCATTGGAGGATTCATGCCGAGGGGACGCACTCACCTCCGAGGAATGCCAGGAGAGAATGAGAATTGAATTAAGCCTTTTCATACACCGAGAAACAAATCCTTTAATGGCCTGTAACAGCTGACAGGACACCCAGGGTCGCCAAAAGCATGCTGGCAGCAGCTAGGTGAAGAAGCTTCCCCGTGATGAAGCTGAGGACTGCAGAGCAGCTGAATCACTGCAAAGGGCCCAGGAGGGCACGCAGAGCTGCACAGGGTAATCCTCTAGGAAAAGGGAGTGGAAGGAAGCAAAGTTTAAGTTCCGTGTAAACAATGCATATAAGGCTCTTCATTCCTCTCCAGGTACCTGATCTCCCTGAGGGATCAACGGGAACGTCACAGACAGTGCACCTGACGTACCACTGAGCAGCATGACCCTCGTGGAACAGGCATTTAGATGAGGTGTTTTTGCTCATTGCCTTCCCCAGAAAATTCCTTCTTCCTGTGGATTCCGAAGCCTCCTTCAGAGCCTAGGACCTCAGGCAGGTTTGAAACCAGCACAGCAAATCCAAAGGTGGAGAAATCAGGGTAACTGTGCAATCCCTCTGATATTTCTACTTGCGGGTGCTCTGACCCATATTGAGTTTCCATGGTTCCTTTTATGTTCCTATAAACATGAGGCTTGTACCTGAATTCAAGGCTTCCTGGACAGCTTTACAGAGATGATTTCCTGCTCTCTCACAGCAACTGCAGTCATTCTGTCTCACAAGCCAGGGAGCACAACCCTTCGATCCCTGTGCAGGAGGGTGAGGAGCTTCAGTGAAAAGCCCTTCAATCCTCCTGCAAGGTGAAAGTGACCCCACCAGCTACAGACTGACTGAGAAGTCTCAGACCTGAACAGGTCCTAAGAGTATCTGAATCTTCCTGAGTATGGCATAGGAAAAAGAAAATGGAAAGAAAAGCCACCCCACATGTTTCCTCCAGCCTCAGTTCTGCAAGCTGTCACACACTGTGGGTTTCTCTGTGATCAGGCATCTCTCAGCCACGAGCCCAAAGCCATCTTCAACATACAGTGACATTCAGAGGCCCCAGAAATGCCAGTGTGTTCTTCTGCGTGTTGCACCTGCCCAGGAAAGGCTGCCCCTTGCCCCCACCTTCCAAAGCCAAGTAGCTCAGCCTAAAAGCTCAGTCAGGTCCTCAGCCCCTTTCCTTGTCCACACACCTATACCAGGGACATTGCAGTGAGAGCTTTACCAGGGATAATCCTTCTGTGCTGCAGCAGCATAGGTTTAATCATGAGATTTTCTACCCATCCTTGCCACGATGCAGGTTCTCCTAGTCCAGCACAAACCAAGACCCTCCTGGTGCTGCCCTGGCTTTCCCTCCTCCCCTCTTCTCCCCACTGCTACATTCCTAAACTGAGTGATAGAGACAGCCAGCTCCAGTCCCAAAGGAAATCAAATGGAAGTTGTTCCTTTCAACTCAGCTGAAGAAAAGAGCCCGTGTTTATAAACCTGCAGGCTTCAAGCAGAATAAATGAATCTCCTAATAGCCCCTGCAGACAGGAGGAGACTTGGGAAATGGATTCTCCCATGGGCTCACCATGGAGCGTCCCTCCAAATTTTCAACCAAGCATTTTCTCATCGGAGTTTCTTACACAGCCAGTGATTTTCCAGAGGGAAAATGAAAGCAGAATTCTGACATGCGTCCAGCGAGCCCTGCAGAGCCACAGCCCCTGTTCTTTCAGTGACACTTTGGACCACAAACGTCTCTCCAAAGCACAGCCAAAAAGCTCAAGAAACCCATTTTTTTCACTGGAACAACAGAGTGCAGGGTGTCAGGCTCATTTTGCAAGGACTGGTAGGAGCCTGGATCTCAATTAAAGCTAGCAGGGCTCAAAATAGCCTTTTGCAGTATTTGCAGCCTGTAACATAAAGCATGGGTCATATTACTGAAAGCACCTGAGAAACACAAACGGCTGAGGCTCAGCTTCAAAGTGACCCTTGCTTCAACACCTACATCTTTTCCTTCGTGGATGGAATATGGTTAAAAGCAACACATAACTACCATTTAATACTGAAGAAGTCAGCCAGACCACACTGATGCTTACAGGTAGAGAGCTGATGCACAGGAGTGACTTCTCCAAGCCTATGCAGTAAATCCAAAACACAACCAAGACTTAACCCCAGGTCTTCCAAATCCCCTCTGTTCCCCCCAGACCGCTGCACTTTGCTTTTTGCTAGCTATTAAAAGCCAACTGAAGTGATACAGTGTGGCTGCATGGACATGCTCAGCAACCAGTGCTCTAGTGAGGAGCACAACTGAGACAGAGAATCCATTCCCTCTGTGAGATGGGAAGAAAGCGGAGGGGGCACAGCAGGGTGCTCCTGACAAGATGGGAAGGAAAGTAAAGGGTTCTTTTCTTTTTTTCTTTTGCCTTTACTGTGAAGAGATGTCTGCATTTCACTTATTAACAGCAAGGCTCAGCCCTAGCTAGAGAACAGCAGGAGAGACTAAAAAACGGGGCCTTTTCGCCATTTCTCTATAAATATCCAGCATGAGCTGCTGCTGCCGCCCCTGAAAGCAGCCCATTACATTTCTGGGGTGCTCTCACCCAGCCATACAGGAAGCCAAACCGATTTAATGACCCTTTCTGGGTTTCAAACAAAGCAACACTATCCCCCCAGCCACCAGCAGCCCAGAAGAACCACTAAGGGGCCAAAACATATAAGAAAGCCAACTTTGATTATCCCTGAGTCTGTGGGGGCAAAGGGAAGGGTTCAGCTCACTTCTAGGCTTGAAGGACCCCAATCTCATCTGTATGGAGATGCCACTATGTGTGCTGGCCTATTTTATCATGTTATTAATAAAAGAAGAAGTAGTTTCTTCTGTTGCAGAGCACCAGATACAAGAAGGGCTGACCCAGCCACCCACAGCTCCACAAAGGAGTCTGCCATGGTGCCTGTAGGATCACGGGTGCTGTAGGAAGGGAATGGGGACAGACAGAGGCACCAGAGGTGGATATGGCCAGGTGATGAGCCACTGGGCTAATGGCTGGATGGAAGGAGGAATGAGCAGGTGTCTGGGAAAGCTGAAGGGATGGGAGAAGGGGAGAACCTCCATCAAGTCTTAAAGCTGTTTGCTCTGGCCCCAATTGCTGTCATGAATTTCTTCTGCCCTTAGCAAAGATCATTCAAACCCAATCCAGTATGGAGTTGGAGGAGGATTCAGGTAATTTTTTTTTTCTCACAGCCAGCTTCAATTCTCATCAAATCCCAGTTCACCCCAACAATCCCTGTTGCAGCAGTCTCAGTGAATCCACTAACCCCAGGAGCCGACATTCCTGCACCAGGAAAGGGCTTAAATACTCACACACAGCCCCAGGGACATCTTCCCCCTACCTCCTCATATCTAGACCTGAGGGCTCAGCTGTGTCTTCTTCCATAGATATTTTTATGGAGGCAGGAGAATTAAGCTTCATTAAAACAAGGGCTGTGATTCTCTCTGTCACATGCACCCACGACACGGGAGTTCAACGTGACATGTATCACCAGGAGGGCTACCAGCAAAATTGCAAGAGCTGGTAACCAAAAGGGCCTGGGTTCAGGCCAGGGGCAAGGAAAAGACACAATGTGACGAGGGGCTGAACATCTTGCATTGCTCTCACGTGTGTCCTCGGGTCAGGTGTGGAGCACAGACAGTGAGGCAAAGCAGCAATGAAACAGAGCTGAGCGTGTTTCCCTTGCCCTGTGCCACTCACACTCTAAGGCTGTTATAGCTGCAGCCACGTGCTCCCCACACAGCTACAGACAGAGAGGATTTTAGTCTCTCCAAAGCTGAATCCCTAATCCAAAAACCTATGGATAAAAACCAGAGTTGGGAAAGGAAGCCATGACCAGCTTTTACCACTCAAGAAAGTCTGCACAACTGCCTGGGTGCCAATAGGACAGAGATAACGATACTGAAGTGAAAAAAAAAAATCAATTGTTCTGTAAGAGCTTTCTGGGACCATTAGTTAATTAAGCTGCCAACAGATAAAGGTCTGTATAAAAAGCTCTGATCACCTTCAGCACCCAAGATTAAACAAATGGACTGATGTGCACCCCCAGCCTACCTGCAAAATCCAAAGCTGTTCGTTCTCTGCATGCTCTCCTACTTTCACAAAGCAGCAAGAGTTAAAAAACAAACCCACAGTCCTCCAGCAAAAGCAAAGGCACTGCCAAGCACAGGAACACCAGGGAGAAGGCAGGCACATGGCTTGCAAGCTGCCCAGCTTTATTATTCCTTGAAACAAAGACATCTCCTAGGGCAAATATTTTTCAAGAGGTGCAAGAGATGCAATAACTGTGACAAGTCTCTTTTAGACACATCCATTTTCCTTTTGGGATCATCACTTGGGAGATGATGAGCAACTTATTGCTTTGCCCATCCCAGGTATCCCTGCCCATGGCTGGGGGGTCAGAACAAGATGATCTTTAAGGTGCCTTCCAACCTGAACCATTCCAGGATTCGAGGATTCCATGATCCCTGGCCCAACAGCAGCCACATCGCAGCTTTCCCCATAGATGTTGAAGTTGCCTCATTCTCCCCCAAGGAACAGTGGACCTACCCCATCCCTGCTCTGCTCCAGTGGCCTCAGCAGAGTTCACTCAGGCAGGTCTTTCCAGAAAGTGTTCCTCTCCACCAGTAAATTAAAAAGGAAAAAGGGATTTGGAAGCCCAAGAATGGACAGGAACAAAGAAGGACTGTCATCTAAAGACCTTCAATAACAGAGTATTCTTATGAAAAGCAGAGAGCACCATGAGGTCTCAGCAAACAGGAAAGTCAAAGACTCCAATTACTTTTTTGAAAACCCTTGAAGATGCTACAGGGCTAAGCAGTGCTCTCCTCAAACCTTGCCTTTCCAGAAGCGATGTCTTCCCAAGGTTTACACTGCTGGTGACCCACAGAGTCCTTGCCACCACATTTCCATCCTCACATTTCCATCTCACTCAGGAGCTGAAGCCAGAAGTTGTGTGGTTTACACACACATCTGCAGAGATGAGGAGCATCATTTCCTCCTGGCTCCCCAGGTGAATTACAGCCCCCTCTGGGCAGTGCAGAATTGCTTTTGAAGAGCAGCTCAAAACACTTCAGCACTTTCTAAACAGATAAAAGGGGAGCTGTCGAATCCTGTACATTCAGGGGCAGAGGGAGATTTCTGCTCCCTGACGGCTGTTACAGCACCAGCACAGCCTGGCTGGGCCAGCACCAACCACTGTGGTGCTCCAGCAGAGTCATCAGCACCGCCCCACACTCGTGTTTGCCACAGGAAGGAGCAGAACATTGCTCAAAAGGCATCTAGTTAACATTCAAATCCCAGGGAACTCATACACCCCCTCCTGCCATCCGGGTTTTCTGAGGCTCTGATTCCCAACGCACTCGATTCAGAGCTGGCTCCTGTTCTTCCAGCTAGTTGGAAGGCAGAAGCTGGAAAGCCTGGAAAGAGGAGCTCTGTGGGAAGACACCGTGCACATCCCAGTACTTCTCTGAAACAGAGCAGTGAGACAAGCTCCCAGGACACCACAACAGCATGACATGGGTGCAGAGGAGTGCACTGGAGGCAGCATGACCCCGTGAAGGGCAGTGGCACCCCAAAACCAGCAATCAAACCTTAAGACAGAGCAGTAGCATTTTACCCTTTGGTTTATCCTGATCTTCCAAGGCCTTTCAGCAATGCACAGCTCAGGAACATGTTTCATTGCTTTGCTTAAACTCTTCCCAAACCCATTAAAACTTTAGCATCCACAGTATCCCATAGCAATGAGTTCCACAGTCTGTGGCATGGCAAGCAATTTCTCCTCTTGAAACACCCCCAAAGTCATTTCACTGCAGATGCAGAATGAGATGAAAAAGCAGGAGGCAGTCTAGAGGAGAAGAAATTAAACCATCACAGCTTTAGGAAGAGCTGGCAAGGAAAGGTTCAATGAACTAGGTTCATTCAGCCTAGAAAAAAAAAAAAGGAGAAGACTAAAGCACAGAGGCATAACAATCTTCGAGTAGCTTGCAGGTTATTAAGACAGCAGTCGATTGTTCTCTGTGTTCAGTGGCAGAAGAAGAAATAATTTAACTTGCAGCAAAGAAAGCTTAAGTTTAGACATTTTAAAAAAAACACCCAAAAACCTGAAAACTTTCTCCCTAGAACAGATACAGGGAAGTTGCAGAATTTTTCACCAGAGACATCTATGTGAAGGTTAAACAAACACCTGTGTGGGGGGAGAGGTGTAATTGATCTTGCCTCAATGCCAACACACGGAGTAGATTATCTGCAGAGGCTCATTCCAGCCCTCTGTGATACCAACAACAAACTTTCTAACTGCTTTCTTCATGCATTTTTAATTGCATTTTAATTTTTGTCCTCGAATAGCTTGAGACAAGTGTAAAAAACGAAGCCGTGGCTAATAAATCAGAAAGTACATGTTTTCCATTTCTCCAATGCAATAAAAAGATGTAAAAGTGAGAACAGATATATGTTAAGCTATACAGTTACGCCAATAAATATGTATGGGTGTCGCGTCCCCTTTTGCTTTGCCAAAAATAGTACCAAATTATGCCAACCAATGAGAAACCACGTTTCATTAGGAAATGAACTTTAAAATACAAGATTAAAACGTGGGTTTTAAATCAAGATTTCCTGCTTGCTGATTTAATTCATGATTAAAATGGGTGATTTAAATCAACCATCCTGTACAAAACATGCCTCCTTCTCAGGTCTTTCGTGTGGAGAAGACAGTGGAACCCTGAAGATCAGTCAGGTAATTCCAGTTTTTACTGCTGTGCCCTTTCTTCAGCTGAGCAGACCTACCATATCCATCTTCTCTGAAGAAAAAGCAATTTCCATTCCCAAACCAGACAGTCCTAGTCCCTTTCATTACCCTGCTCTGGACCTTGTGCCTGCACAGTTCTGCTGCCCAAGGAGCATCACCAGGAAATTTCAAGCTGACACAGAATCAGTCTCAAACAAACTTCCCTGTGACAACTATAATCAGAGCCTCCCTGCATGCAAATAGTGTTTCTGAGCATGGGCTCCAATCACAGGTCATGAATAATTACGACAGGATTTCAAAACCCGCCCTCCAGAACAGGAGGAATGTGGGATCAACTCATCTGCTCGAGGGGCTGGAGGTACATGGACAAGAAGGAAACTGCCTGCCAGCAAGACACAGGGAAGTGATACCCAAAGACCTTTTTACAAATGGATATTGGATATCTCATCAGTGTCAACTGATCTGAGCTACAAAGAACAGTGAGCCAGCAAGGAAGCTGAACTTCAATTATTGCAAAGCCACAGGAAGGGATTCAGTCTACCTGACCAACCTCCATGGGCCACAGGAAACATCCTAGTGCCAGAATCTGCCTTTCCATATATAACAAGTGGAGAGAGGTACCCTGAGCTGAACAATAAAACTTTTCCAGCAGCAGTGTGTGAAATGGAGGCAGCTTGGTCAGCCTGAGACAACAGCCCTGGCAGTTGCAAAGATCTCAACTCCAACTAGTACACCCAAGAAGGAAATGCCTCATGGGCAATTTTCACTGTCTTCGTGTGGCAATTTGATTGGAACAGAGTAGGAGTGGGAAAAGGCATCAGTAAGGATGGAGGTGGAAAGCAGAAACCAGGACAAACTGAAAGAATCAGAGCTTTTAAGAGGGATTGGACAGCACAGAATTAACTTGACATTTTCTCAGTGTATATTGAGATTTCATCAGAAACAAAACAATTCCACCAGATGACATTTCAGTGCAAACCCAACAAACTGAAATTTCAGGATTTCAGCTCCACCAAAAATTGTAATTTTCCTTGGTTTGGCTTTTAAGAATCAAAAATCAAAGAACTCTCAGTATTTTGAATGCTTGTTTTTTTTTCTTTCCTTCCTCTTATTCCTGACACTAAATGAAAAAGAAAGAATGGCACCCAGGCAGGATTTACCTGCCTTTCCTTTCCTACCTCTTATAACTTACCAAGACTTCCTTGTTCTCTAAACAAAATACAAAGCGAAAGGAAAAGCTAACTCATGTTAAAAGTTGCATTTGCAAAAAAAAGTCAAGGAAATCTTGAATCAAGGACAGAATAGGAATGAAAGACAACAAAAACACTACTAAAAATAAATTTTAATGTCTCCATTAAGAGAAGTCCTCCACCTGTTTGGTAAAATTGAAACCTTGGCGTCTTTTTTTATTTGAATTGATTGTTGTGTTGTTTTGTTTGGGTGCTTTCTCCAGTTTAATACTTCCCTCTGCATTAAGTTGGACAGCACAAAAGGGCACTGGGCAAGTCAGGCTCAAGATTTTCAGCTTCAGCTTAAAAGCCAAAATCTGTTGTTGATTGCTTGGGTAGAACAGCAGAGAGAGGCCAGAGTGAGCCTTAAAAACAAATTCGACAGCCTGAGAGGCATCTCTTTTCGTCTGCCACCCCAAGCAATTCTCCTTGCAGCACGAGAAGCAGGCCAAGACCTGAGCATATTTTGCAGATCCTCCCGTGATTTTGCAAACTCTCCCCACGCCGAGGGGAAGAGCCACTGTCTCATCTGCCTCTCCTTCTCCCAGCAAGCAAACTGACTGCCTGGCCCCGGATTCCGTCATTAGAGACAGGAGTCGTTAAGTATTCATGCCCGCTGCCAACACTGCATTTTTTGGAGAGGTCCTGCACTCAGGCAGAACTAATGAGCAGGCAAAGAAAGGGAAGAGCAGCTAAAGCAGAAAACACGCACACAAATACAGCCAAAATGAGAATGCAGACTTATCTGTAGGTCCTCTCCCCTCCGAGGTACTTCGGCAGCATCGCATAATGAAATGTTTACCCAGGGGGAAGGATGATTGTCATACCTGTTATACGGATGGGGAGGCTGAGGGAGGAAGGATCTAACCGTGCCCAGACGGACTGGAGGGCTCTGTTCGAACTGGGGCCGCTTTTGAAAGGACCGATCCTGACATATTCATTCAGCCGAGGAGATCACAAGGTGAAGGCAGTGCCTTCAGATGGCTCCGAAGGCTGCAAATTCTCAGCTGTAAAAATAGGCCAGATAATACCTGTCTGAAGGGGATTTACCCTGCCATACGTGCAAAATGCTTTGCAGTCATTGGATGAAGGATTTTATCAAAATACAGCCAGAGGCTGGCAAGATATTAACCCCCCCCTCTTCCAGTTACTGCAAAAAAAATCCTGCTGGTTTCTGGGAGCAGAAGGCAGCACTTCTTCCTGCATTTCTGTGTGGAACAGCCAGCCTGTGGAGCATGTGCTTACCACTAATAACAACCCTAACTGCAATGGAAGAGCAAAGAACTTAATCACATATAGAAATAGGACACGCAGAGACAGGATTCACAGAGGGACGGGCTCCCTGTGCACCCACAGAGTTGTTTACATAATGAAGGGTGCTCTGCAATGTACACATCTCCATGTAGAGCTTTGCTGAATTGATGCTGCTGGAGAATCATAACGAAAGCATTTCTCACTTCCATCTGTTTCCCTTGTAAGCCATAATGTTACAGCAGCATTTATTCCTTCTTCCCTTTCTCTTCCCCTGCCTGCTTTTTCCCCAAGCATCCAATTTTTTAGGCCTATAACCCTGAAAATGATGAAAGTCTCCCATTGATTTCAATTGGCTTTTGTTTAAGGGCTTGATAGCAGAGAGAAAAATTGAATGATCATTCACTGAACGAGACAGATTTGGCCCAGTTCCCCAGCTGGTGTAAATCAGCATGAGTCCACAGAACTTGGAGGCTCCCTGCCCTGTGCTGATGACTTAGTCCACTTCTGTGCACACAAGGAATTTTAATGATGCTGCCCTGCCTTGATGGCACATGGACCCAGCGTGCGGGTTTTAACGCTGCTCAACAGCTCCAGCTCAGGTCTGTGCATGATCTGCCTCACTCACCTTCAGGACAACCCCATGCCATGGGCTGGAAGACAGCACTGAAGTTGCCCAGTTCCTTCCCTGGGGCACAAACCTTTTCCCCGCCATGAGGTTGCATGGGGTTGTTTAGCCTGGAGAAGAGGAGGCTCAGAGGTGACCTCAGCACTGTCTAGAACTCCCTGAAGGGAAGTTCTAGCCAGGTGGGGGTTGGTCTCTTCTCCCAGGCACTCAGCAATAGGA
>JAOXXN010000120.1:797573-820581 GCA_026770055.1 Myrmophylax atrothorax
TGGCTGGTGTGGTTCTGCAGGGCCAGTAAAAACACAGACTGGGGTTTGCACCCTCCCAGCTGTATCTTTGCAGACAGGTGAGGTGCCAGGAGATGCCTGGGGATGTGATGAAAACAACAAGAGGACAGTTCAGACACTCCAAGGCAGCACATGCTCTGGCTCGTTGCATGACCCCCACCTCACATGCCCAGCTTGTTCTGCCTCCTGGTTGAGAATTTGCTTCTCAAAAATGCCAAAAATCACTCACTATAAAAAAACTCCAATCATGTCCCTTTTCAGCAGCATCTCATGTCAATGCCTCAGCCTTAAGCTCTGCCACAGAAAGTTCTCACAACACAGGACCAGACATAAAGCATCCTGCTCTCCTCCCATGGCTGCCTGGACCCTTCTGGGGACATGACTTAGTGGTGAACACAGCAGTACTGGGTGAACAGCTGGACTCAATGATCTTAGAGGTGTTTTCTAACATTAACAATTCTGTGATTTTGGTAGCAGGCAAGTTTGGGGAGAGGCTTTATATTCCCACATGCATGTAATGTGGATTCAACACAAGCCTGTGGTCTGTAGGCACCATCTCAGGATTTCTGGGAGCACAGTTCATATCTTGGTTTCTGAAATCCCACAGCACAGGGTATGGGACAGAAAGTGAGCAAAGGCCTGCCTGAAACAGTGGAAGTTGAGGGAAAAAAGGGAGGTCAGTGCCAGGGGCTGTGGGGAAGAAGAGCAGGGCTACCTGTACAGGAGAGATGGAGCAGGTCCTGCTGCAGCAGGGAGAGCTGAAAAGGGTTTGAGGGAGGTGGGAGGTGTGTTTTGGATGCTTTCAGGTAAGAAGGGTTGAGGGACCCCATACAGAGGAGCAGCAGCACAAAGCACTCCAAGTCAGGGCTGGGAGAAGAAAAAAAAAAAAGATTTCTGGGCAGAGTAGGGAGCCATTCAAAGATCCCTTCTTTGCATCCCACTGAACCTGCAAAACCCACAGTTCCACATCAGTGCCAAACTGTGTCAATCTCTCCCAGAAACCTTGTGCATCCTCTGACAATTTAGCCCAGCCCTGGGAAAGCAGAGTTTGAGCTGCCTTCCTATCTGTTGGTTTGTCATCCCTCCCGCTTCAAAGAGAAGCCCACATTTCCATTCGTCAAACACAACATGCAAATTCAGAGGGAATGAAAGGAAGAGGTGGGCTGGTGGCAGATCCATGGAGCTGCCACTGAGCGCAGCCGGTTCACGCTTCATTAGCATCCTTTCTCACCAAGCTGCGAGCACAGCCCTGCAGTCTGGCTACACACAGACAGAGAGGGAGGGAAGGAGGCACGTTTTCCATTTGGAGCACATCTCCCCCCTTCCCAAACCTGGCTAACCCCCGCTGAGGCTTCCTTGGGCTCAAAGGTGCACACTTGTGCTCCAGCATCTCCCGCACTAGTTAAATATACCTTCAGGCAAACGTCAGGAGCGAGCCCAGTTTGAAACTCACTGTGTTGTCAAGATGACAAGTGCTCTGCCAGGCTGTTAGTCTCTGCTGCCCTTCCTGTGTCTGTTTCCCCTCCCCTTCTGCTCATTAGAAGTTCCCTTGATAAACCAAGGCTGCATACTTCTTTTTTTTTTAAATCATTTAAATGTTTTCTTAACTTGAAAACATCAACATCTGCAGGACTGAAAGAAGAAGAATGATGTTTTTACGCCAATACAGACAGAGATTCAGCCCACTACAACATGACACAGTGGGTTCATGGACAGAGAAGAGCCCCAGGGTGTTGTACTGGTGTGGCCATAAGCAGGAGCCAAGCCTGGAGGTCTCAGTGCCCAACATTGCCTGGCTGCTGCTGGCTCGCCCCAACCTGGCCACCCTGCCGAGGGAGTTGGGAGCCAGTTGTCTCCTCAGCTTTCTCCATTCTCACCTCCAGGATGATCTTCAAAGCCCCCACCTTCCTGATTTCCACACAATAACATGCATAACCCCAGCAAGTGTTTATACAAGGAAGGATGACACTCAAAAAGATGAACAGCACAAAGCAAAACGTCCTGAGGAAAGAGGCCACAAGCCAGGCAGGAGCTCAGGCTGAGACAGACAGATATCTGGAGGCCCAAAACAACACAGGCTGGTGACAGAGCCCAGCAGCCAACAGCTCAGTCACAACTGCATGAGACTGCAGTGACCCACAGGAAAATTTGCCTTTCCATCCTCAATGCTTCCCCTTTGCCCTCAGTAAACTCTGCTTGGGGCAGCTTCACCCCACAGGGCCACCAAACCTCAGGGCAAGAGGCCCAGACCCGTACCCCTTCCAGGATGGCACAGGGTCTTCTTCACAGGCAGAGGCATTGAGGGTTGACTTTGCTCTTGGCTCTCTGCCAGATACAAAGCAGGGGAAGATCACCAATTTGGCTTTCTCTTTCCTGGCCTGCTTCTCAGCCTCTCTGCCTCCAGGTCCTTGGATTTCTGCTCCTGGTTCTGGGTTCTTTCAGCTTATCTGTTGAGGATGGAACTAACCGGTTTTGAGAAGCACAAACCAAACTCCCCTTGCAAACAAGCTGGTGCACTGAACCCTCCTACAGGCCTTTTCTGTTGCATCCTGCTGCCTGGGTTCCTCAAGGCAATAGAATAACTCCTTTTCCCTGTTAGATGTGCTGGAAAGCATCTTGACTAGCAGCCCATCCCCTGGAAGAGCTTGCTTTAAGTCTTGGCCAAGCCATGGAATCAAAACAGCTTGAGAGGGGAGATGAATCCTCCTCTTGCCTTCTTTGACTTAGTGGCTTTCACAGCTTCTCCAAGCAGCAGCAGGTCCTGCAGCTGCAGTGAAATGGCCGCGGGAGTCTCCCCCTACCTCACCTGGGCTCTTCCCACGTGGTAATCCATTCTCCAGGGCTGGATCCCACTCCCTCTGTGAGCACACACAGCATCTGGCACTGGGTCTCTACTCTGCACAGGGGCTTCATGGTACCACTGACAAATAAATAACCATGATTAGCTCCTCTAAACAAGCATTCCCATCTTCTAATAAACATCGTAAAAAAGGAGAAATGAGCCTTAATTCACTTTTATTGTCACAACTGACATGTTGCAAAATCTTAATTGGACTGAAAAGAGTTTCCAGTAAGGAGATGCTGTTTAACTAACTCATTAGCAGCAGTCTGACAGAGAAGGATGCTCCAGCTTTAGGAGGTGAAAAGAAAAAAACTGATCCCACTGATTCCTCACCTGCCCATGCCCCAGACACTGTATCCCCCAGAGAGCACCAGGAAGGGACACACTGAAGAGTCTCTTCTTTGCCTCAGGTACACAGCAGTGTGCAGCACACATCCAAACATCTGCCCTGAGTTCCCTTCCATCAATCAATAATGACCCCAAAAATGCAGCCACCCTCAAACTGAAAATGTTTGAGTCTTTCACACCTCCCATTCCTATGCACTACATACAGGATATTCAAATGTCCCTGAGCAATGAGGGCTCTCTGCAGGCTGTGCTTCACCTCTTCACCACCACCATTTCCACCCTGGGGTCCACACAAGGTTTTGGGAAGGAAGGCAAGAACTGTAGATCCTCACTTGCTTCCCAAAAAGCAGAGGGACTGCTTTGCCTCACACATAAAAAAATCCACCCAGAGACTGATAAAAGATCACCCCAACAAGGCAAACTTTCCAGCAAATTCTGGAAGCCCGGTGCTGGGATGCAAAATGCTGTGTAGCTGTCACAGCCCAGCACCAGCAGCACCCGAGCATCTCCGCCCCGGACAGACAGACAGCTCTGTGCCAGTTGTTCCACCCAGCAGATCTGGAGCAGTGCCTGGCTGGTTTACTCCAGCTCTCTCTGTCCCAATGCAGATAAATTTAGTTTTCTGCTCTCGCTGCCTGGGGAAGAGCAGGGAGGGGGAGCTGACATCTTTCAAATGAGACCTTAAAAATAAGCTGTCTGCGTGTCTGGACGTTGAAGAATCCCAGGCAGAGCTTTGTCTGGATAAAAGAGCTCATTCCAGCCCCCTTACCAGGCTGTACCCCAACCAGACTGCCACCCACCCAGAAACAGCTGCAGTCATGACTGGCATTTCTTGCTGTGCCCAGGGTGCTCTGGGGGTGCCACCACACTGCGTGTCGCGTACACATGCGGTAACAGCCTCTGCTCCTTGTTTCTGAAGCTCTTCACAGAGACCTGGAGGACAGAAGCCAGAGCAGAATCAGGAATAAACTCCGGATTGCCCACTTTCCATTACTGTCACCCACTCCAGTCAGTAGCCCAGCTTCCCTTCCAGCAAGATGCTGCCTTTCCCTGGGGCTGAAAGCTGCTCTGCAAAGGCAAGTAAGCATTTGGTAAAGAAAGTAACAGGATGAATAAAGCCATGTGTTTGTACAAGAAAGCTTTTGCTCTGATCTTTAGTGCTGCAGTATGTTTTGACCTACTACTGCAAGACTGAGCTACATCTTCCCTCCTTCCAAATGTGACAGAAGGCGAAAAGGAAGCTGTGGCTGATGCTGCAGAGCCCTGTGCTGGGATTCCAGGTGACAAACAGCCTCAGCAGAGCTGCCCACACACACACACAGATTAAACCCCACACCCTCCACTCTCCTGTCACCTGCAGGAGGAAGTGCACGGGTACATACACACATACAGGCCTGATTCTCTGCTCACACACTGGGTGTTTCACCAGAAGCCCCCAACAGGTTTGTGCATGAGGAGAAACACACCCATGAGATGACATTCTTCATAAGGATGGATGACATTTACCAGCTACCACAAAACTCCTGTATTACCAAGAATCAAACCTACAGGCAGGACCATCTCTGCTTGGACGGGACAGTTTTACAGCAGGGTAGAGATGGGCACAGGCCCCAAATGGTCCCAAGCCATGGACCTCTCAGCCACCCAACACATATGAGGAGTTGAGGCTCAGTTTGCAAGTGGTATCTGCTCTTGTGTGGCATCCAAGGGGAGGATCAATGATTCTAAGTGGCCTTCCTTGCACAGCCTTTCCAGGCTGTCTGGCTACTACACAACCTCCTTGGCTTAACAGCTCTTTGTTGACATAGAGGGAAAAGGGGCACTTAGCACCACTATCAGAGGCTTGCAGAGTAATGAAGACTCCAAAAAGCACTAACAAACTCCTTGGATCTCACCCCGGACAGGATTTCAACTCAAAGGTTTGTTCCAGAGAGTTTTAGTACTCACTCCTCCTCATCATGGGCAAGCTCTGAACCACACACACACTGAGTGCATTTTGCAGTGGACTCCAAACCCTCGCTGGACATGCCTCATCTGATTTACTATTGTTGCTAAGGAAAGTGGATTTATTGCCAAATTTAGCAGCTGCCAAATCAATGTGAGAGTGTTCACAGGGGGATTTGCCACAAGCTTTCGCTAAGCCAGGGCAGGACTTGCACACCGAACAGCCCTTCCCTTGCAAGGCACCGAACCCAGAGCAAGCAGTGGCCTTGCTCCACAGCATTGGTTGCTCATTAGGTGTCTCACTCCTGCCTAAATCCACTGGTGATCCTCTTCAGAGCCGGTCCCTCACCCTTCACAGAAGACACAGTGACAGAAGACAAGGGGCTGATATGGAAAAGAGGACTTCTAAACTTCAACCCCAGCTTGGCTTGCAGGGCTCATGGCAGTGGGTTTATTTATCAGCAAACAAGTCTCCTCTCTTCCAATCAACTCTGAGGCAATAAGAAGTGGGTTTCAACACGGCATAAATCTGCCAGCAGCATATCAAGGCTTCAGAATAGCAAGGGCACAGACAATTGTCCAGTGGAAAAGAAAAAAAAAAGGTCAGAGCAGTAACTCTTGCAGTATTTGTTCCACAAACAGAGAAGGTTTACACAGCTTTTCTGGGCAATTATTGGGCAGGAAATAAATCTCAACAGAAACTCATCATCTTCTCCCGCTTTTTGTAGCTGACTCTCTCTGCCTCACGCCCCTAGCAATGTCCCCAAAATGCTTTGCAACAAGATGTCAGTTACACAACCCAAGGCTGAGCCTCAAGAGCTGGTGGAGAAGTGTATTAAATTTAATAGCATTGCTCCAGGTAATCTATGACCGCTTATAATCAATTGTCCATGCCCGCTGCAGTGTGACTAGAGCCATTTTCCCAGGCTGCAGGTGCAGGACTGGCAGAGAAATCTTCTGCATAGGCTGGAGCCAGCAGTGAGCTCTCACATGGCTTTGAGTGCTGAGATAGCCAGAAAGCTCACCTCTGCTGCCACAGCCCTGGAAAGCCAGGGTCCAACGTCTCCTGGTGGATTGGAGAGCCCAGGCACGAGCACACCAACTCCAAAGACACTGTTCTCCATGCTGGGGGAAAAACAAGGAGGAGCCAGGCTCTCTCCTTTGGCATCAGTTCAAGGAGGCAAGAAAAGGATCACTGTCTGGTTTATGCAGAGGGAAATGATGCACAGGGAGATAGGAATGATTTCTCCTCTGCTGTGGCAGAGCTGGGAAATGATTGGTGTCTCCTGCATCCCCCGAAACCCCATACACATTCCACACTCTCCAGCACCACAATTATTCCACTACTCAGGACCAGCTCCAGGCTCCTCCACAGCACCGGCAAAGAGGAGCATGAGCAGCCCTGAGCGACAGGCCAGGCTGGGAGAGCCAGACCAGGCAGGCATAGGGGAGAGGGAAGGGATGGAAGGAAAGAGGAGAGCTTCGGGAGCAGGGCTTGCTACTCCCACCATTGCCATACACACAGGAAACACTATCACACACATCTTAACACTTCGCTTAGTGGACATGGTAGGAATTCACTCAAACCATCACCTAAAGCTCAAAAGAAGATGGTCCCAGATCCCAGGTCACCTGTTATCACCACATCAGATAACTTCAAGCAAGATCTGGGTCCAGCCTCTATTTCTGGTCCACAAACCAAACCTAGACCTCAAAACATGAGGGTATACACAGATTCACAAAACTCCAAGGAGTCACAACATGTACAAACAGGATCTCTTGCTCAGACCTTTGCTGAGCATGGTACCTGCCTTCCACCCTGCTTGGCTCTCCAAGGAACCTTCGCAAGAGGCAGAATTTTGTTGCCACCTGCCAGGAGCACTATAAAGGATGGAGAATTACAGGATTCCAGTCTACATGTGCTGCATTTCAGAGTGCCCAGAGGCAGGAAGACATCCCTGGCTCTCCAAGACTTCCTTTCATCTTCTTAACGACAGATGGGTTGAGTCCGTGAATAAATGTGGTCAGGAGAAGCCAAGAGAGCTCAGTCCCAAGCTTGAAGGCTGTCAGTGCAGCCAGTGAGGGACAGCAGCCTTCTGGCTCCCTCCATCCTTTCTGCCTTGACACTGATGGACAAAGAATATACCTGTCACATTGGCATCCAGGAGAGAAGATAAACACAGGCTGTGAGGTGTGCTCTCCCTCCAGCATCATGGCAGAAGCCCTGGGAAAGGAGGAGGGTATTGAGCCCAGCACCCTCATCACTCAGGCACCGAGCAGAGCTCACTACAGGGAGGAAGGAGGTAGCAAGTGACAGTTCCAAGCAAGCAGGAGCAATTACAGTCCTCTCTCCACCAACCTTTCCCTTGCCTAAGCTCCCAGCTCTTCCGCAGCCAAAGACAAGGCCCTGTTTACACACACACACACTGTGAGGAGCAGAGTTCTCTGTCCACATCTGCAAGCACACATGGGAAACAAGCTGAGCATCAACAACACTGAGCTGTTTACCAGCAGCTCCCAGTCACAGTAAGGGACTCCAATCACCTCCAAAATTCCTGGTACCTCCCTGACCAACAGGCAGTTGTCTGAGTGATCAAGCCCAAGCTAATTTCATCATGTGGAGGGAAAGGACAGCCAGAAAACTACTGTCCAACCAGCTAAAGCCACTCGTCCCCTGAGGTCACAAAATCCAAGGCACTTTCACTGAGGAAGCGATAAGAGGCAGCGGGGTGCTAAGCTGTCCACTTCAGCTTGGAGTTAATCTCGGAGCTTCTCCAAAGCCTGGCATGAAAGGGAACGGTACAGCTCTCCTGAGAAGCAGCTGTCTGGCCTCCTGAACAGAAACATTGCCATCTAGAGGTCCCTTGCCTTGCTTGGGAACGGCTTGGGAGAACCTGGGAGGAATTTCCATGCTCCCCAGGCACCTGTGCAAAGAGAGCTGTTAGCAGGGACAAGAAAACCGAGGTTTGGGAGCACAGCATGGGTCAGACTCCAGGGGATTTCAATCATCATTGCTTAGGGAGCTTTGAGGAATGTTGCAGCACTCGGGTCTTTCTTCTCTTCTTAAGAGAACTTGGCCAGAGCTTGGGTAACAGTCATTCCTCCTCCTGCTTTGGGGCGTTTCAAGGCTTGTCTTGCCCTTGGCAACCCACCTGGACAGATGGGAGCTGGGGAATCTTTCCTATGCCCATGGGCAGACCATCCTGAGGTGACCAAAATGTCCCATGGGGAAACACCAGTAGAGAGCCTGTGAAATGGAAATGGTGAAGGAGCCTGGCTAAGCCGTGGATCTCAAACCCCTTCTGCACACAAGGAAGTGGCAACAACTCAAAGTTCTCTGTAAAGGCAGGCTTAGATCCCAGCAGACACCACTTCGAATCAGGCCCGTACTCCACAGCAGAGCCAATCTCCAGAACATTTTTTGGCCCACACTCCTCACCAAGTTAACAGCCTCTCACATGCTGCTCTGTCACCATCACACAAGACCAGAGTGGCACACCAGCCAGCACCTCCTTGTCAACAGGTCAGACAGGAACACAGTTCAGGCAGCAAACAACTTGCAGGGTTGCCCACAGTGTTCTCCACTGGTGTGTTCAGTGCTGCAGAAATCACATCTACCCCAAAACACAAGGAAGGGGAAGAACACTGCAGCTTCTGCCCTTTCCAATGACATGCTAACCAGCAGCTAAGGCTCAGCATTGCTCCTGCTGAGATGGTGGACTCAACAGCAGGGGTAAGATGGACAAGAAGCTGGGTGGACCACAGGAGTGAGGATGTGCCAGGGAATTCATCTGAGGTCAGATGTAACATCCTCATTTTAGATAAACTGAGGCTGGCCCACTGAATTCATCAGCTGCAGACTGGACTGTACCAGTGAAGAACATGAACTGGAGAATCCAGTCTGCAAGCTGAAGAAACCTCTCAGCTCTACAAAGCAGCCTGAAAGAAAGATACAGATTTCTGGCACTTTACCTGCTGGTCTCACCCTCCAAAATCCCCAGCAACAGCAAAGGCTGTAAGCTACACAGTCACTGTCACACCCAGAGAGTGGCCTGGACCCCTCTAACTCTGCCCCACGGTGAGTGGGATCCACCACTGCAGTGGTAAAACATCCCAGTGCTCCCTCCACCTCAACAAGGTAACCTGGGAGCATCAAGCACATCCTCAAATCCAGATCAGTGCTTAGTCAGGAAGCTTTTGTCAGCAAAGATTAATTTCTGTGGTTTGCAGGTTTCTACCTGAGCTACCTCGGAGCTTGAGCTCTCTGGGGAAGAAAAGAAAAGATAATAAAATCCCCTGAATGTGTTGATCAGAAAGGAAGTCTGATTGGGTGTCCTGCAGTCCTCTCACGTTTTTAAACTGGTGAATCACTGGAACAACTAAAGAAAAGAAAAATCGCCCAGGCTGAGCCCTGGAAATCTCATCTGGGAAGGTGAGAAACTAGAAAAACACACTTGAGCACGGGTTCTGAAAAGAAACCACTCTTCAGTCTTAATTAGGGCTGGTCCAGGCCAGGCAGCCATTAAGGTGCTTGTGCAGGGAGCCGTGGCTAGTAATGGATGAGAAAGAAGACACACCGGGATTTTAGTAACCTCTGAGGACCAACTGAGAGGAAGCTTCTTAGCAGCTTTCTCTTCCTCTCCTCCACGGTCAGCAGGCTGGTGATGGATGTCTGAGTCCCAGCCCTCCTCTCCCGCAGCACATCATTTGATTTGCCGCAGACGCGGGGCTGGAGGTCCCCGGCAGCGCTCTGCATGCCAGGAGAGGTCACCGTCTCTTTGAATAACATCTTCTTGGAGTGCCAAGAAGTGACATCAAGCTTTGCCCCTTGCCACCCCCCTGGCATCTCGGGAACGCTAGTGAGAGTAGGGGTTAGAGGCGGCGCGTTCCCCGCCGTCTCCGGCTGCCCATCCATGATTTATACCTGCTGTGTCAGACGGACATTTACAGACCTTGGCGTGGCTGCACACGCTGCCTCCCGGCACCGGCAGCACGACTGGCGGGCATGGATAGGGGGACTGGGCTGCTCCATGCCAGCACAAGACCTCCTCCATGTCCCCTCCACGGAGGAGAGTTAACTCCCCTTCTCTTCCCCTGCCAGCACTGCTGGGCTTGCCCAGGGCAAACTGTTTGCGTTATTTGATTATTTGTTTGCATGCCGGTGTTTACCAGGAGGGCAACTCCTGGGATGCCGCTCTGAAAGAGACCAGATTAGACAACCCAAAACACTCAAAAGATTCGCTGCTGAGGTCCTGAGACAACAAGTAAGCCAGCAACACACCAGCACAAGAGACACAGATCATATGAAAGGCACTTGCACTCCTGTATTCCTTTCCCAAACTTCCCTCTCCATCCCAGCACAGACTTGCAAGCCTGTCTTCTGCTCTCTGCCCCGGCTTTGACAGGCGCAGCTGGTCCACAGATCAGCAGATCAGACAAACAAGTGATGGCACGTGGCTCACGGAGCCGGGGAGGAAGAGCCGAAAGACATAAGAGACAGACCCAGCTGCAGGGAGAGCACAGAGGGGATCAGCACTGTGAACAGGACCCCTGACCCCAGGTCGAGGGTGGGAAGCATTTGCACTTTCAAGTTGCTCAATGGCCTTACTTTAAAACAACCCTGAATATCTCGTAACAGGACAGAGTTCACAGCTGTGTTTTCTTCTTCTTCCCTTCCAAATCCCACTTCTGCTCCTGCTCACCAGCCCAGACATGGACATATGTTGAACAGCCACCTACAAACATCATGGACCTCTCTGGAGCCAGTCAATATGGTGGCATCTCTGCTGTCCTCTCCAACTGGCAGAACCCTGGGATGATCGGAGGGTTGGGGGCATCACTGCAAGGCTCTCAACCCCAAATTACATTGTCCCGCCGCTGGGTCACTCACCACAAAATCTTCCATCACCGCAGTCGTCTGGGACACTCAAAAATTTTCAGTTGCAAAGTCAGCATTCAGACAGGGCTGGTGCTGCTCTCCCAGCCACGGGCTGTAGACTTAAAACCCAAAATGTAGCTAGGGAAGCTCCGGGGTGGGTGAAAAGGGCGGGGGGAATGCTCTTTTGTCCTTGGCAAAACAGCACGGCAGCACCAGCAAACACACTCGGCTTTGCGGGCAGAGGAAAGCACTGGCAGCTACAAATTACTAATCAATGTCGGGTAACAACAACAACAGCTAATAACGAAGGGCTGATCAGCTTACTATGGCAGTAATTATTCCTGACACCAGCCCTCAGAAGGAGCATGCAGGCTTAGCACACTGCCTACTATGATGATAACCCAAGATAACTAGAGAATTTTGTGCTGAAGAAAGGGAGGGGGAAGAGAAAAAACCCTCAGCAATTAGCAAGACCTGTGGTGCTAATTACACTGTGAATGGTGCGCAGGCTTTGTCAGAGCTAACTCGAGCCTTCCCCTGACGACAGAGAGGGATGAAGTGCCAGCATACCTTTCACGAAGCGATGGTGACAAACGATTCTGGCACCTGGCTACTTTTTGAGGACAACACAACTCTCTGCTCGGCAAAAATCCTTTGCCATCATGATTGCCTGGGGAAAAGCCTCTCACCTCCGTAGCGTTCAGGTTCTCTTCACATCACTAGGTGGTACTGAGCCCACCTGACCTGGGTACAAAACCAATTCAGGATGAGATCTAGCCAGCACAAGACTAGAAATCTTATTTTATCAACATATCTAAGGTGCGAATTTTGAAATCATGCCGCATTCACCCACAGCTGCTCAGGATCCTGCAGCGATGGCACACTGCAGCAGCCCAGACACAAAGACCCCCAGCACTTCCAGCACAACCACTGTCCTTCTGCTGAAGAGAAGTTTCCATCCGCATCCCTTCACCAGCTCAGAAGAATTATTGCACCCGGCAGGGGTAGCAGAGGAATGTGTGAACACTCATGTGCTTCCTCCGTGGGCTGCTTCCTGCTAGGACAGGTGATAAAAGAATCTAACAGCCCCAAAGGCTTGCGATCACACGCGTTCCTCACCCACCTCTCTCCCAGGCAGGCATAATTAAGCGCACCGTTTTCTTGCACCCTTCATTCAAGGGGGCTGACAAATTGCTCTCTCAGCAACCGTCTGTTTTATACACATGAGCTTCTCGGTAAGGCAGCTCCTCCTTCAGGGTGCGGGTCACTGGCACGTGCAATTGTGAGTTCTGTGAGTCCAGAGACGGGTGAAGAGGCTGCAGCATTGCCCCACACAGATAATGCAGTCCCAGCAGCACCAAGGGAGGCTGTAGGCAGTTTAAACCTTGTCCTCCCAGGCGCTTCCCTCTCCTTCACGGCTCACAGCCTTTGGCACCTTATAGGGAATGGGAGCTTTATCTTGGCCATGGGGTCTTTGTAGAAAGCCTGCACCCTGCCAGGAATACAAACCAGACTGGCAAGATCCAACACTTCAAGAGGTGCCCATCAGCACTGTGTTTTGTGACCTGCAAACTTCCCAACACTTCCCAAAGGCGAGTCCTATCCCTCTCCTTCCCTACAAAGGTGCTCTGTGCCAGCCCACCCTTCCCATCCCACTCACAACACAGGGATACAGCCCATGACCCTAACACAGGGCAGCATCAGGGGAGCACAGCTACCAGTCCTTGCACAAACAAAATCCTATTACAACAGAGATCCTGATTCCAGCCTTTACTTACAGAAATTATTATTACAAAGGACCCTGAGGGAAATCACAGTTCTGGGCTGTATACACTGAATTCATCATTGCTAGGTAAGAAGCCTCATAGTGTTTTGAGACACACTGAGATGCAAACAACATCTGAGTTGTGTCATGGAGTAGGGAGAAGAAAGGGAAAAAAAACAATCACAGCCTAAGCTGTCACAGGAGGAGAGAAAGGGAATGGCATGTGTATTTCTTTTGTCCAGCCCAAGGCAATTTCTATCCCCAAGGTGCACTAAATCCTTTGTACCACTCGATTAAATTTACAGCTGACCTAAGCACAGATTGTTGTTCTGCCAAAAAAGAGCAGCTCAGTCTCAGCATCCTCCCAGGGCCAAAGGCCATGGGCCCGTGTGGGCACATGGGCAGCCCAAGGAGGTGAGGAAGGGAAAGAGGAGGAAGATGCTGCAGGGCTGGAGCAGTTTGAAGCCACTGCTACCTGTGATATCATGAGCAGTGCCAGCACTGACATTCACACCAAATGCTGTGCTGAAGCATCTGCTTTCAGGCGAGGGAATACAGATGAGGAAGGGGAGCAAACTCCCACTGCATCCTCCTGAGATGCCACATTTGGATATGCAGGGAAAACCAAGGCATCAGGTATCCTGGGGCACCCTCCTGGCTGCAGCTCATGCATAGTCCAGCCATGCTCGAGCAGCAACACGGTTCAGCAGTCAGAGCATTCCCCTGTCACATACCTTGACTGGCTGATAGAGGCAAAGAGGGAAAAGGATTGTGATGTCCAACAGGGAACAGACAGGTCTTCTTGGGGCAGACCAACCTGTCAGATGCATGCTGTTCAGGCATACTGAATGTGAGGAGGAAGAGTAAGAAGAGACATCTGACCTTACACAAATCTCCCAAAATTTGCCAGTGCAAAGAAAGAGAGATACCAGAGAAGATGAAGTGATCTGTACACTGCAGTGTGGGTGTCATAGCACTACCAGGGTTGCAAATCAGAGCTGACACCAGACTGATTTTGTAGATCACATCAGACCCCATCAGGGTGACACACACCCACTACAGAGAGACCTTCTGCAGCAGAAAAGTCTCCCTCACCCAGCAAATGCTTGGAATAAACAACCCATCATCACTTTGCTGGTACAAAGCCAGAAACGTTGACCTTAAGGCCAGTTATACAGGCCAAGGATACCCTCACAGTGCCTGATCTGCACATGTTTCCAAATGATGGTTTTTTTCAGCTGTTCCCATCTGCCTAGAAATTAGACACTCCACTTCCAAGTGTCTTCCCATGATGAAGGTCCCATGTCACATCATCATCAGAGGAAGGACAATCCTGACAGACAATAGGAAGGTCCCACCAGCTTGTACCAACAAGTGACCATGACATCTCTCCAGAAGAGAACCAGGAGGAATGGTGTTGCTCAGGGACAGCCCAGGTGGGACTGGCATGTCACAGAGGGTGCAAGCTTAAATGCTAAGCCAGACTTTCAGAAATTGAGGTTTGAACCAAACCATTCCTTCTTTATGTCCTCAGCCAGCTTGTCTCTCTTGCTGCTGTCTCCACCAGGAAAGGCCAGGGTCGTCTCACATCTACAGACTGCAGCCAAGACAGCAGCCTGGACAATGCAGAATAACACAAGTGTTGGCCCCTACAAAGCTGTTCATCAGTATTTCAAGGTGAATCTGACAACACAGCTGGTTTCCTAAGTGTTAAGATCATGCTTCACTCCAGCCTTTCATCTCAAGCAACATGCAGTGCCAAAGGGCAGCTTGCCAAAAGCAAAAATCACATGCAGGACGAAAAGCATCACCCCTGGGAAATCTGCATCTAAGGAAGGCTGGAAACCTCCCCCCCAAATCTGACAGAATTCAAATCCCTCCCCTGCTGAGCCAGTCTCTTTCAATTTCTTCAGTGGATGCATTTCTCGCCTCACCTGCAGAGAGACTGTTTCCTGGAGAAGGAGGAACCATGGAGAAGTTTGAGCATGGCATAAAGCCAAACCTGGATTCTGCCTCTTGGTTTTTACTGCTTCCCCCCTCCTGAGGAGTGTTAGGAGTGATATTTCAGAGAGCCCAGCAAATGCTGTCAGTGCCTGAGCCCCCAGACATCAGCCCGGAGCTGACAGGAACAATACAGCCTCTTCAGGAACCCATCCTGCTTATTGTCTCCTCACAGCACAACTGGAGGCTAAACTCACCCTCCAACAAGAAAGCTGTGGATGAGTCATCCTCACTGCTGGCAGCTGGAATGATAAGGATGAAATGGCATCACTTATCAACAATGAGGCGGCTGCAGGACCCCTGAGACAGCCCAAAACTGGCACTAGGAAACAGCCAGAACAGGAACATCCTCAAAAGCCCCAACCTTTTGTCCAACTCCTACACAAGCTCAGCATTGCTTCAAAGCCTAAAACCAACTTACACTTATCTGCTTGCAGAGACAGCAACTGCATCTTGCACCTGCCTAAGGAGGATAAAATTTTGTGGGGCTCAATGATCATTTTAGCACCAAATTGTGGCAAGTTTTTAATGTTTTCCAGCTGGGAGTCCTGCAGGGTCAGCAGAGGTGGATTCACAGACCACAATGGCTCTGACTAATCACAGCCAGCTCTTGGCTGCCTGCCTGGCTAAAGACCTGGATTATTCCAATGGGAAGCTGATCCTAATTTAAACTCAAACCCATGTTTTACAGCTTTACATGGCAGCTGCCAGGCTCTACCTCACATACCTTCTTTACGACATAGCTTTCCTCACACTTCTGGGGAGCCACCAAGAGTGAAGGTCTCATAACTGGCATGTCTAAGACAGCTCCTGAACCAGTGTGATACATTAAATAGCTGAGCAACTAAACCTGCTGGTTAAAATTACATGTAGCAGAACATCAGTCCTTTGGGGAGGTCTCCCTAAGTCAGCCCACATCAGTGTTTATTAATAATACCTACTAATATTAATACCTTTCAACTCACTCACTTTGCTCTCAAGATGGAAGAGCAGGAAGTCCCACTGCAGAGAAAGGGCCATACAATGTACCAGGTAAGATATTTCAAGAGCACCTCCCCAGTTCCAAAAGCAGCCTGTGGCCTGCAAGACAGGTGCCTGTATTCCTGTGGCATGTGGAACCCTGAAAAGTCACAACTCACCAGCATTTTACCCCCTGGAATTTGAAGCATAACAAACTAGACAGTCATTAAGGCCCCCTGAAGTCCAAACCATTCTAAGATTCACAGTGGAGTGGGCATGTGAGACATCACCTCTTACCCAAATATATATAATTTTGGTTGACAGCTGTAATGGACATCAGAGCCTTGCTCTCCATGGGAGATTCATCCGGAGATCACCTCCGCCGGATCAGCTGTCTGACCGGAATATAAAGGCAGGCTTGGCACTGAGACTGGCGCTTCAGGGACTGAGAGCTGATGCCTTCCCAAATGGCCAAATAAAGCAGATAAAGGAGCTGCAGGTTGATTTGATGATTTAATCAATAAGATAATTATATTAATTCAATAGTCTGATACAAAGCCACTTCCTTTCTGTTTGATTTAACAGCATTTCAGAATTTCCATGGCTGAGTTGATCAAACACATAAAATGGCAAATTTCTGCTAATTAATTAATATCAGATGTATTTTCCTTAACTATGAATTGCAAGAGACCCAGAGGCAGGGAGTGCTATCACTCAGAAACCACACCATGACAGGCACTGATTTGTGTTTATAGTCATCACACAACCAACTACCAGTGCCAGAATTCATCCAAAATGCAGGACAACTGTACCTCAAAGGGGCCCAGCAGAGAACAGAGATGCTGGTGCATCCACACCCTCTAAGTGTGGGCATCTACTCTTAATACAGAGAGGTCCAGCCACTCCTGGTAATGGAGTACAGGGAAGAAGAGTAGTGTCTTCCTTCAGGTGGGTGGAAGAGCTCAGGGGTTCACCTTTTAGCCTTGTACCCCAAGGGAACATCAGCTAGAGAAGCCTGTCAGCAGCACCCCCACCCCTGCCTAAAGACACAGTTACATGATGAGCCCATCCCTACCATCAGTGCCCCAGAAAACCTCTGTAAGAGGCTGAAAAACCATGGTAGGAATCTCTACCTCGTTAGACTGCAGGGAATCCCTTCCCAAGGCTGGGAGGAGATACCATCACCCCCTCTCCTTCTCACAAAGGTACTCCTGTTGCTGGGCAGCCACATTTGAGAAAGCAGACTGAAGATGCTGGGGAGACTGGTGCTGTCTGCAGTGATCCTTGTTTTTTCTGCCTTTCCCTACAAAGGACAAAAAACACACTCCCACACCCCTGCCTGCAACTGTATCTACACAGTAATTCCCAGTGTTACAACTTGCTTTCAAGGCTTGATTCTTTTTCCTCCCCCTTTCTCCACTTGAAAATCCGCCAACCCCTGACACTGCCAGGAGAGTTGCAGTAAAGGCGATCGCAGGTCAGCCTTCTTCAAACAATTCCAGGGTCTTCTTGCCAGGTTCCTCTCTGGGTAATACCATCCTTCCAGCAAGGAAGAAAAGCCTCTAATTAAAAAGACCTGGACAGCAACCCACCAGCTCCCACTCCTGCCCTGATCAATGAAGCCTGCTAATTAAAAGCAGTTGACCTGAGCAAAGAATGGCTTGGAGGAGATTAGCCCAAGGGAGACAAGATTTAAGAATTAAATTACTTGACTGGTCTGTTTCATTTTATTTTACAACTCTGGGTTTTCCTCCTCCCCCATGCAGGTAAATGGTGGCTTTGAGGACTCAGTCCCAATTTGTAAGAGCAAAGGAGCAGAAAACACGGTCCTGCTGTTTAATTCACTGTCAAACACTACAGGCTGAGTGCTTGGGGCTGTCGGAGCAGCTGCTCTGTCTGATCACCAGGTGACAACTGAAAAACAGCCTGGTGGCACCTAATTTCTCCAGTTTGATTAACTAGTCCTTTGCACCCTGTCACATCAACGGGACTGGGAACAAACACACCAGCAGTGCCTCAGACACTTGCTCTGACTCCACAGCCGGTGTCTTGCTGATGTATTTATCTCTGCCTGAAATCCCTGGGACATTTATGCCCAGCAGTCAAAGGGAGACAACCACCATCCAAAAGTAATAGCACTCAGGTCAGATCCCCATTACCTGGTTCAGTCAGTGACTTACTGGTTGGAGTATCGCACTGCACAGGGCTATAAAGCAGGCAAGAGTATCTAAGGCAAGCTGGCACGCAGCAAACACGCTATGTCTCGTGTCTGGGGTCTTTCAGGATGCACTGGAATAGCAAGGAAGTTCTTTGGAGAGCTCTCACATCAAATTTTCAGTGTTGCTTTGCCCTGCTCACAACAGGAAGACACACAGGAGCTCAGCACCCTGTTAACAGGAAGGCAAAGGAGAAGAACATAAAACTTCCTTGCTTCAGGAGAATTGGTTGGAAACAAGTCTTTCCCCCACACAATCAGAAATTTCAGTGCAAACATGAAATATGTTCTCCTTCAAACACCAGTATTCGAGGGCCTTCACCACAGCATAACTTTAAGGGGATTTGCCCAGAGCATATACATTTGCACAGAGAGAAAGAAGATTCTTGGGAGAAACGAGAAGCTGCCTAACCAAACACTTGGGATTTTGTGTATGTTCCACACACAGTCTCGGCACTCATTTTATTTTTAAAATCACTGTCTTAGAGCTGAGTGGAGTAAGACCAAGAGCAGGAGCCATGGCAATCCAATTTGTATAACTTATTAATCCACTGCCCTTTTTTCTCTGGCATCCCATTTATTTCCTCTTTGGCTCTGCTGTGGCTGCAGAGCCCAGAGTGTCTCCCCATACTCCTGACTGTTGATACCAGAGTCCTCTCAGCTTTTGCTCCCCCATGATTATTCTCTCTCCTTTTCACCTTCATGCAGCCTGCAACAACTTGCTTACCATTTTCCAGCAGCACAGCTGGACATGCCTGACACTGGACTGACCATTTGAGCAAGGCACTTTCTATTTTAGCTGCAATTCCCAAACTAAAATAATACTCTATTGCTTCTTCCACTCCCCTGGAAAAAGACCTGAGTGTAGGGTGAGGCAGAAGTCACTGCACAGCATCCAGCAAAAGGAACTGGTCCAGAATCAGGACCCTAAGGCAATATCTCCAGAAAAAAAATACTGCCAGCCAAAGGAAAAATAATTAGGCAGCAGAAATCTAAACACAGCCAAATGCATCTCAGCAAGGCAGTAATTCCTATTCTTCTCCACTAAGGAAAGTAGCACATAGGCATGTAGTAACAGACATGGAGTCAAACCTGCACCTGCTGTAAAACCAGAGCTCTGTCTCCAAGGTGTCCCAGATGCCCATACAGCTGGTGGGCCTTACCAAGCCCACGGAGATGTCATGGCTCAGGAATTGTTTAAGCTGCATAAGCAAAGAAGTCTGAGATGGTATAACATACTGTTACTCAGCCTTAAATCTCCAGCCACTGTCCTTGATGTAATCCCACCATTTTTATTACCAGGAGGGAGTCAACTGCAAACCCAACTGCTTTTTCTTCTGAAGGTAAGAAGTTTTAGCAGAGACACAGCAAAACATCCTCATCTGACTTGTGAAGCAAGAGATTTCTTTTAAGTTGGTCTCTCCAGCAACACTTCCCTCCTGCCCAAAGGCAAGAGAAGCAGAGGAAGGCATGAAGAGAAGCAGTGCTGGATAGTCCATCAGAGGATGCCGAGGATGTGCAGCCCCTTCCAGCTACCTGGCTAAAATCCAAATGCTGGATTAGTGTCTCTGGCACACTGTTAACAGGAGGCAAAGGACAGAAACATAATGCTTCCTTCTGGCCTTTTGAATCTAAAAACCTCTCCCAGGTATCAGACAGTCCAGTCCAAAGGGAGGCTAGAATCAGGAATGAGACCCACTTGTCACATAGAATTTCCAGGTATGAGGAACAAAGCTGAATTTCTATCAGGCAGAGATGCTGTAATAACACAATAGCAGCTGGGAAGTCCAGTCAGGTGAAAGTCAAGGCTGCTTGGCACACATTACAGTCACGGGCATCTCAGGAAACCAAAAAGAGCAGAGGACAAACACTTCCCCTTGGCAAGCTTGCTCCTGTCCAGCTGGATAGGATGGGCTTTGAAGGTTGGAAACTCAGCAGGGTTGCCCGCAGTGAAACAGGGAGGAAAATGGAAATACGGAAGAAGAAAAAAGTTTATCTTTGAAAACAAAGTGGTTTTGTTCACCTTCTCCTTGGTCACCAAGTTAACTCCAGCTGTGAGTTGGATCTGGGACAGAAAGAACACTAGCTGGAACCTCTGGGAATTGGAGTCACTTATGTGTCTTCTCCTTGTACAGAGTTACAGCTCACATAAAAATGAGGGTGGCAAGCCCTGAAGGTGCCCTTTAGACACATAAAGGGAAAAGTGCTGCAAGAGACAGACCTTGATAAAACACAATCCAAATGGGGACACATTTGGCATCCCTCGGGGTACATGACAGCTGTGCAGGCAATCATCCTGACAGCACCAGGCAGGGCTTGGGCTCTGGCTTCAGCCCACATCCATTCCATGGTAAGAACAGGAGCAAGCACAGGGACTGGTGCTACACTCAGATTTGGCTCCATCCTATTTCTCCTATCAAATCTCTGCAAAAGCTGCAGTTTTCCACCTTCCCCCTTGGACACCTAACAAGGATCAGCAGCTGGAAGCCCCTTACCACTGCCAAACCCAGCACCCAAGGACCTGCCATCTGTGTTCCAGCCTGCCTTTTGTACTGATTTGTTAAGTTTTTGCCCTGATTGCACGCCTCGGGCAGGCGACAGTTGCTTTATGCAGGACGTGGAGGAGGGAAGTTTTACAGCCTGGCTGCTGCCAATGCACAGATGTTACAGGCTGGGTCACGGCAAGGTGCTAAAGGCCTTCAGAAATGTTGCAAAGCATTAATTATGTTCCTGCAGCTGTTCTTTAACCCTCATCTCTGTCTCCTTTCTTCCAGGGGCTGCCAGAAAGACAACTGTGAACGGGAAACCAAAGCAGGAGGCTTTGAAAAGAAGTAAGGCAGAGTCTTTAAAGGTTAAAAGAAACAGCACTCTCCAAGCACAGAGCTTTTTTAAAGCTGTTTGTCCCTGAGACTTGCTTGGGCACCTCTTCTTCTCTCACTTCGGTGCAGTGCTGACCTCCAACATTATCCAAGGTGAAATGGAAGAGGGTCACCCAAATCCCAACATTTCAGAGAATGTCTCAAGCTGGCAGGTTGACCTGTAGGCTTGGGAATATTGTGTCTCGCAAGACTGGAGGGAAGGATTTGTGGCATGAGGTTAACTAACCTTTCTGTCTGTGCAGATTCAGAGATGAGATCTAGGAGGGGCTTCCTTGGTCTTTCCACAGGTTTACATGAGCCTGTTGGAGCAAGTCCGGAGGTGGCCGCAAAGATGCCCAGAGGGATGGAACACCTCTGTTATGGAGACAGGCTGAGAGATGGGGTTCAGATGGGAGAAGAAAGGGCTCCAGGAGACCTTAGAGCCACTTCTGGAGCCTAAAGGGGCTACAAGAGAGCTGGAGAAGGGCTTTGGTCAAGGGCATAGAGTGACAAGACAAAGGGGAATGGCTTTAAAGTGAGAATAGGTTAGACATTCAGAAGAAATTCTTCCCTGTGAGGCTGGTGAGGCCCTGGCATAAGTTGCCCAAGAAGCTGTGGCTGCTCCATCCCTGGAAGTGTTCCAGGCCAGGTTTAGTCTCCTGAACTCATCTCGTGTGCTTCAGCTCCCTTGACAGCCACCATGTGCCAGGGCTGGCAACACATCTCCCAGGGCCCCTGCAGAGAGACTTCTCCAGGCAATGGGAGCATTGGAAAACCTGCAGCTACTGCTGAGAAAGTAAATTTCCCTACATCACAGTGTCATTCAGAGCTGCCACTGCAGGAGAGCAGAACTAGTTCATTAAGGCCTGCACCCAGATTTCTGAGCCCTGCTGAAAACCAGGACCAATAGGTATTTACACACCACCAGGGCAGCAATTCCCATGATAAAATTGCAGCCTGCCTGGGGAGGCACCTCCACACCCCACAAACCAGAGGTTCCCAAGGGGAAAGTCTGCCCATTGCTAATCTACAGACCAGCTCAAACACGAGCATTCACTAACCTATCTGCACTGGCTGGGCTGCCACAGGACCATGAGCAGGCTGATAAAACCCACCAGACTCCTGAAAGGCCTCTCCCTCCCCTATTCCCCATGCTTTAAGCTGCAGTCAAACAGAGCAGAACTCCTTTTAAGACTTGCAGATGTGTTTCTGAATCTGGCGGGGCAGCCTGTGCTGGTGAGAGGGAACAAGATTGCCTCTGGAATCCTTTGTGCTGCAGCTCTCTGTGCACAATAGGCTCCCACACACTCGGGGGCTAAATAACTTTTGTATGCTAGAAAGGAAGCAAGGGGGAAGAGAATAAAATAACACAGGCACAAGCAGCAAACAAACGAGCTGAGAGCAAGGTGATGGAAAAGCAGGCGGGAATAGCTGTGCTGTTGTGCCCAGACACACATTCCAAACAGCACCTTCCACATTCGAATGGGCATAAACTAATAAAGAGTAAGTTTTTGCCTGACACCTCCTGGCCGTGCCTTCAGCTGGGGGTCGTTAGGACACAGCAGGCTGGCCAGGACTTGAACTTCTACATAATGGCCCCAGACAGCTGCAGATACCCTCAGCTGCTGCACTCCTCTGCATCACTTCAGAGTTATAACTAAAAAAAAAACCCCACAATGTACAGGCCTTGAAAGGGAATGCAGGATAGAGAAGCACTCTGAGCCCCAAGGCCATGTAACACCAGACTGAGCTCTGCTGATAACTGGAGCTTCCACCAGGACCCTCATCCCAGATGCCCAAATAGGATGAGAGTCCTCCCACACCAAAGCAGTGAGACATGGCTCGCTCCCCTCCAGGGACACCCCTGGGGAAGCCTGACCCTGAGCACGTACCCATTTCAAGCAGGAACTGGGGACCAGCAGTGTCACCCTAACAGTCCTTACATCCTGAGCCTGGGCTTGCCTTCCTTGTGCAGCTGCCCCAGGGCAGCCAGAGGTGGGCCAACACCAGATTCCCACCAAGAGAGACCAACAGCCAAACAAAATCCCTGGCCAGCAGGCCCAGGGCAGTGACCCTTCCCCTGGACTCTGCCTTGGGGAGGCTACACCTTGAGTGTTGTGTTCAGTTCTGGGCCCCTCAGGTCAGGAAAGAGATTGAGGGGCTGGAGCGGGGCCAGAGA
>JAOXXN010000120.1:841074-854725 GCA_026770055.1 Myrmophylax atrothorax
CTTCATTCAAGTCACGATAGTCCACAGTCAATCTCCATTCTCCATCAGATTTAAGTACAGGCCAGATAGGGCTGTTGAAGGGTGAGTGTATTCTACTAACCACCCCTTGACTCTCCAACTTCCTGATCATCTTATGGATGGGGATCACAGCATCTCTGTTTGTACGATACTGTCGCCTATGTACAGTTGCAGTGGCCATTGGTACTTCTTGATCTTTGACTCGGAGCAGTCCCACAGCAGAAGGGTCTTCTGAGAGACCAGGGAAGGCAGACAACTGTTTGGACTCCCCTTCACTCACTGTGGCTACACCAAAAGCCCACTGGTACCCCTTCGGATCCTTGAAGTGTCCTCTTCTCAAGTAGTCCATACCAAGGATGCAAGGGGCTTGTGGCCCTGTCACAATGGAATGCTTTTCCCATTGGTCTCCCATCAAGCTCATGTCAGCCTCTACCACCAATAAGTCCTGAGACCCCTAGCAAGGGGAGGCGCCGCGCGGGCTGGCCCAGGCAGGAGATGCTGCAGCGGCTCTGCGGGGAGCACCGGCCGATGCTCGTGGCCCCACAGCGCTTTAAGACAGTCTCACAGCCGGCATCGCTGAATCCAATGGGTGAGGTGGGGCAGCGCCCCATAACCCAATTCAGACTACTCTCCCCCGGACACTTTTTTCCCACCCTTTATTCATCCACGTCTCTCTCCTGCTAACGGTGGTTTGGTTTTCCCATCCTTTTCGTCCTGCATCTCTCTTCTTTCACACTTAAGTTTTTTAGCTGCCCTGCACTTACAGACTTTGTAACACAGTTCAGACTACTCTCCCTTCACGCTTAAGTTTTTTAGCTGCCCCGCACTTATGCAACTTTGTAACCCAATTCAGACTACTCTCCCCCAGACACCTTTTCCTTTCCCATCCTTTTTGTCCTGCATCTCTCTTCTTTCATGCTTAAGTTTGGGGGGTTTTCCACATCCTTTTCATCCTAGCATCTCTCTTCTTTCATGCTTAAGTTTTTTACCTGCCCCGCACTTACAGACTTTATAATCCAATTCAGACTACAAGTCCCCCAGACACCTTTTCCCATCCTTTTCGTCCTGCATCTCTCTTCTTCATGCTTAAGGTTTTTCTCTGCCCCACACTTAGGGACTGTATAACCCAATTCAGACTACTCTCCCCTGGACACCTTTTCCTTTCTCATCCTTTTTGTCCTGCATCTCTCTTCTCATGCTTAATGTTTTTTGTTTTTCCATCGTTTTTGTCCTGCATCACTCTTCTTTCAGGCTTAGTTTTCTTTATCTCCCCCACACTTATGGACTTAAAACCCCCAAACTGTGGGTCCAGCAGCGATTAAGGGACTGGAGTAGGTCCCTTACAAGGAAAGGCTGCGGGAATTGGGGCTGTTCAGCATCCAGAAGAGACGGCTGAGAGGGGACCTCATCAATGTCTGTCTCAGTGTCTGCAGGGAGGTGTCAGAGGATGGACCAGGCTCTGCTCAGGAATGCCCAGCAATGGGACAAGAGGCAACAGGGAGAAAGTGATGCACAGCAAATTCCACATGAACAAGAGAAAAACTTCCTGTGCAGTGACACAGCACTGAATAGAGACCAAAGAGGGTGTGGATTCTCCCTCAGTGAAGATATTCCAGAGCTGTCTGCACAAAATCAATCCTGTAACCAGGTGCTCTGGGATGTCGCTGCTTGAGCAGGGAGGTGGGACCAGAAAAGCCACTGTGGTCCCTTCCAACCTGACCCATTCTGTGAAACACCAACACCACGCCCATGTATTGACTTTAAACCCCCAAATCTTATTTTACAACACCCCCACACCAACTGAGTGGCAGAGGCTGGGCCTGCAGCACCCAGATACCTTTCTTCATCATTCTGCTCTGGTTATTGACTTAAACTCCCAAACCTCTCCCCCACTTTGTTTACTTTAAAATCTCCAGTCTAATTTTACAAGACTCCTCACCAAATAGATAGCAGCCCCCAGAGAGCTTTGTTGGTTTTTTTTTGCTCTGTGTGTGTGTCTCCAAAACCTTCTGCATCATAGAAGAGACTTGAGCCCCCTGACCTTGCACCTTATGAGGGTCTCCAAACCTCCTCTAAACAGGCTGCACACCCATTCTAAACCCACTACCAATAATTCCACCAAATCTGCACACAGTGCTACACCACCAGACAGACACAAATCCACTTTAGTAATTCACAATCTGCTCAGGGAATTTGAACACTCACCCTTTGGCTCCTTCCTGCTCCAAAGACCCCAGGTGAACTCACCCAGTGCCAGATGAATAACTGGAGAAAGAAGGGAGGCTTCACAGGTAGGGGGGTCCTACCTGGGTCACCAACCAGTTCATCACATCCCCCACCATGTATTGACATTAAACCCACAAAACTCCCCCTTACTGTACAATATCCCCCTGCCCAAACAGGTGGCAGACACTGCCAACCTCCGCCGCCCCCTCCCCCAGAATAACCACAAACACCATTTTTGGTAAAAAATTTCCTCCAATTGATAAGTGCCACCCCTTCCCACCACCTCACAGTGGGTTGGGGTAGCGGCGCTGGGAAAGCAGCCTGGGCTGTGTGGGTCTGGCAGCAGCAGTGAGCTGGGAAACAGAGAGAAATACACTGTGTAAGGGTGGGTTGTACCCCAAAACATGGACTTGCTGTCATCAGGATGCAGCCACAAATATCCCCCTCCCTACCAACCCCCATCACTCTCCTCCACCATTTTACCTTCTTACAAAGCTCTTTATACCCAGGGCTGGTATCCCCTAAATCCCCCTGCCCACAGCAGATTGTGTGCAATCTGACATCACCCCAAAAGCCATCACCTCTCCAAACGCAGTAGCTGCCTGACCCCCAAAGCCAAGAGCCAACCCCAGCACCCCTGGAAAGAAGCCCAGCTTCCAGGGCTTCCCATCTTGGCAAGATACCCTCACCTGAGACACCTGGGTGGGGTTGTAGAGGGGGATTGTCCCCAGTGGTGGGAGAGGTGGGAGAGGTCCAGGATAGCCTGTCTGGAAGGGATGAAGAGAAAGAAATTTAACAGCCACCCCCAGTTTTGGAGCAACTGCAAGCAGAGAGGTGTCCTGGACACCCCTCATCATGCACAGACACATCTCCCTCCTCTCCTCACCTGCTGTCCTGCTGACTGCCCTCCATCCCTGTCCTGTGAGCCTGCCACCTCCAAGGACACTGGACTAAAACCAAAGGTATTTTGAACCTGCGTTCCTCCTGGGACAAGCAACAAAACAAAAAACTTAAGAGAAGCTTCTAAAAGGTTGTGGGGGAGAGGAGTGAGAGGACACATACAGCATTTACCTGGATTTCTGGAGAGAGGCTGAGCCAAAGGAGTTGTCCCAGCTGTGTGAGGAGTATCGGATGGGGATGGTGATGTCATCTCCTGAAACCACATCCACTTGTTTAGAGCAGAAGCTTCTTGTGTGGTGAGAAACCCCCTGCACCAGACACCACACCATCCTTTTGGGGCCTGCTCTGCACCCACCCTGCTGGAGAGGTGCCCCAGGAGATGCAGGAAATTCACTTAAGGAGGGGCTACAGGGTCAGGGCAAGCAGCCCTGCCACAAAGGTAAACCACCCTAGAGCTCAAAACTATACAGGAGGCTGGACACTGAGCCTGGGTACGGCATGAGGGGCCAACAAAGTCCACAGGTCCCCCTCTGTTCTTCATCTCCTGCTAGTTTTGGGAGAATATCCCAAAATTTCCTGCTCTGGGACTGTAGGTCTTGCTCAGCCAGGAGAGAGCTTTCAAGAGAGGATCTCACTCCAAGCCCACCCTCAGGGATGTGACACCCTGAGGACTTGGCCAGGACTGGGGTGACCATGCATGGCTGCTTCCCCCTTGCTGTTGTGCTTCCAATTAAAGAGGTTTTCCCATCCTTTCAGCTCCTGAAACCTGCCAGAGTGGTGCCACTCACAGCTGCTGTGTTCTGCTCCAGCGGAGGGCGAGTGATCCCTGTGGAGCTTGCCAAGGGCTCAGAGGACCTCCCACATCAAAGAGACTTTATAAATTTACAATTACTATTAATGAAGGATTCACTTCCAGGCTAAAAGTGCTCCCAGTCCTGCGCTGTCCCCACACAGAAAGGGACATGGCCATGAAGAGCTGGGCAATGGCACAGCCTCTGAGTGAGGACAGAGGGAGAAGCAGCAGGTGACGGGGAGATGCGTCACCAGGGCCAGGACAGCATTTTGTCCCCTACCTGTGGTTCTGATGTGGGGGAGTCCGAGTCTGTCTCGGATATGGCTTTGGAAGAAGTTTCCTTGGTGGGTTTCGACCGAAACCAGCCAAACCACCTGAATCCAGAGCTCTGGAAAACAGAGGTTGTCACAAAGGTAAAGAGACAGAAAGGATGAGAAGGTGAGAATGCCATAGCCCCCCAGACACCTGCTAGGAGTAGGCACCATTTTGCCAGGGGCAGAGCTGGCACCAGGGACAGGCAAGCTCAGAGCATGAGGCTCACACCAGCTCTGGCGTGCTCACCTTGTCCTCATGTGGCTTCTCCACCTCCTCCTCGGCGAAGTCCTCGGCTGTGCTCTCCGAGGAAGCCCGGCTGTCATCCAAGGAGACAGTGGAGGTCTCTGACACAGTCCGAGTCCTTGTCTGTAGCTCCTCCTGGCATCAGAGAGCGAAGCTGCCACGTGCTGTTCCCAGAGGAGCCGCACAAAGCATAGTCAGAGTGCCCCTGGGACTCCTCCTTGCCAGAACTAGTGGAGAGCATCCCCAGGGACCATCCCTTACACAGCAAGGAGGGAGCAGGAGCACACACAGCAGGGTAAAGCCAAGCACTCCAGTGGTGGGAGCCTGCAGAGGGCTCCCCTAATCCTTCAGGTCCCCCAAAGGGACAACTGACACCATGGATGGGAGGATTCTGTGTGAGTTCAGTGCATGGAATGACAAGCCAGCAAGTCCCAAATCCCCCCAGGACACACAATGGGATGGCCCCTCTGACTCACCTGCTCTGCTGGGAGGGCTGGCTGCACCCTCCTGGGGGACAGCAGGTCATCCCAGGGCTGCCCATGTTCTCCTGCAGAGCAGAGAGAAGGGACAGTCAGGGTTTGACCCAAGGAGTTATTGTGAATCCATCAGAGGTATTTCCAGTGCCTCTATCATCCCATCCCAGAGCACAGTCACCCTTGTGGTGGTCAAGATGTCTCCCAAGAAATGCAAAGGGCCATTCTGGTCCCTGTCCCTGCCAGCACCAGGGAGGTTAAGGCTGAACTGGTGCATCTTAAAGGCAACATCTAAGGAAGAAATTCTTCCCTGTGAGGGTGGTGAGGTCCTGGCACAGGTTTCCCAGAGAAGCTGTGTCTGTCCCATCCCTGGAAGTGTCCAAGGCCAGGTTGGAGGGGGCTTGGAGCAACCTGGGCTGGTGGAAGCTGTCCCTGCTCGTAGTAGGGGTTGGAATAAGATGAGCTTTAGGTGCCTCCCAACATTCTGTGATTCTGTGGTTTTTACAGGGAAACAAGGCAGCAGAACTCACCTGCTGGTGGCACTGGCTGTGGAGAAGAGTCAGCAAAACCCCCTCCTGGAGGGGTGGCCATCCCTTGGGGGGCCGTGGGGGGCTGCAGCTCTTGCCCAACACCGAGCATTGGTGATGCTGTGGCCTGAGCAGGTGCTGGGGACCAGAGGGACACATCCTCCTGGGTGCTGGGTCCCTGGGGTGGCACAGACTGGGACCACTGGTCATACTGGTAGCCTTCACTCTGGGAAAGCTCACTGCCAGGCTCTCCATCTGCAAAAAAACCCCTAGGAATTTACAATTTTTATAATGTTTATAATTCCATCAGGCTGTTGTATGGAATTCTCCCCTTCTCCCTTACACATCAACAGAAGCTGGGGCAATGAGCAAAGACACCAGGGACCAGGCGAGGGAGGAGGCAGGACACAGCAGGAATCTTTCAGAGGCTTCAAGGATGGCAGGCTGGGAAAGACTGGGGTGGGGGGAAATCTCCTGGGAATGTGCCTGAGGTTGCAAAGGAGCTCAGAAGGGGAACGCCATGGAAGCAAAGAGCCCACAAGCAGCACACACCAGCAGTTCAAAGGAGCCTGGGGCCTCCAGCCTGTTCCTCCATTCCTGCTGCACACCCTGAGCAGGAAAGAAAATTCACCAGGAAGCTTTATTCCCATTCCACAGCAGCATCCATGGATGAGTTTCTTGCTTTAAGCAGATTTATTCAGGGTTGGGTTTCTGTTTCAAAGGCTGGTTGAGCAAGTGGGGTTTGTTTTATTTAACACACACATTGGTCCCAGGTGGGAGGCCTGCTTATTACAGCTTGACAGCCTCCTGCCAGAAACATGCTGGGCACTGGGAAATTTCTCTCCCATTGCCTTGAGACATGGCAGGCAGGACCCAGATCCCATAGGGAAAGACTATGGCATCTCTTGGATGCAATGCTACCAAAGCCTTTGCTTCTGTGACAGCACTGCCTCCAGCTCACTCAGCGTTGGCTTCAATGAGCTGCTCCCACATGGCCTGGAGATGCTCGAGATCCATAGGGAGGAGGATGGATGCTCAACTTGATGCTGCCTGGCAAGCTCAGCTGGAAAGTCAGGGAGGACAGCCCAGGCTGTAAGGATGGAGAAGGAGGTTGCTGTGACCATGTGGATCCCAGCTTGGCAGCTGATTTAGGCTTTGTCTTTCCAAGATGGATAGAATCAGCAGCAAGCCAGCTTTCTCTGCATGCAGGTCTCTCAGGTGGTGACTCTGGATGGCCTTCACAATGAACAAATGGGCCAAGCATTGGCAAAGGGAGCTGCAGAGACCACAGGGCAGACCTGACTGCTTGGAGAAGCCAAGCCAATGGGATCATCACACATGGGACTTCCTTCCAGGGAAGGAAGATCATAGCCTCAGCCCTGACAGCAGCAGAAGGCAATCAGGATTGATGATCCTTTTTACTGCCTGGGAGAGCTCTTTGAAAAGGAGTTTGGCAGCAGCAGGGAAAGCTGATAGGAAGCAATGTCTTGAAAGAATTAGTCTTGTTTCATCCTGTCTGCACCAGACTCTATTCTCCACCCTTTGGTGCCAGCATTCCCAGCAGAAAGCCAGATCCAAGCAGCAGCAAGGAGCAGTAGGCTGTGTGCAGGGGTTTCCAGCTCGTAGATGTAGATGCAAAGCAATGCTGATGGGTCACCAGCCCCGCCTTCTCCTCAGTGGGACATCCCAATGGGTACACTGCCCAGCTGGGAAAGGAAAGCTCTACTGCTCTTCCCTTGACAACAGGTGGGGGGGGTCATGTCCCTCATCCTGGTGTCTCTTGGCCCTCTGGGTGACCTGATGCTGAAAGGGACTCTTGGGGTCACTGAGAGGCAAAGCAAAGGGATCCAAGAGGCAGTAGGGAGGGGAAAATGCTGGGGCATGACCAACAGGCATCCTGCAGCTCTGCACACAGCAGGATGAGCTCCTTCCCAATTCCTTCACTGAGTGTGAAATCCCCTTAGTTCAGCTCCAGTTTGCACCCTCACAGGACTGCCTGGGAACGGGGCCATCTCTCCTAAGGCTCAGCCAGGAGGCACAGCCCTCATCCAGCACCCACCCCCAGCACCTCTTCTCCTCCCATGGCACCCACAGGGGCTCCTGAAGCTGTGCTAATTAGGCCCAAATTGCTCAGACTTTGCATGAGGACATGAATATCAACCCCTCACTTTGCAGCCCATGCCTGAGAGATGCATCCAGGCAGGAGCAGCCTTGGAGCTCTGGGGGGATGCAAGAAGTAACTGCTGGAGAAAACCCCAGGGAGCGGGGAGCTACTTCCCAACCCAGGACAGCACAATGCCACACATGGAGAAGCCTGCTATGGTGACCACAACCCCCTGCTTCATTGCCTTTACCTGCTGTTGAAGAAACAGCACAGGAGAGCTCTGGTTGAGTGGGTGCCACCTCTGGAGGAAGGTCCTCTTCCACCTGCAAGGAGTCAGAGGGAGAATACGATAAAACAAAGAGAAAAAAGGATGGCACAGAGCAAAAACTATGGAAACCACAAAGCCAGTGTAAAGGAAAGCACGCTGTTTGTGCGTCTGGGGCTCATGGCCTGCACCAGGCTGCAGGTGAGACCCCCACCAGCATGGACACAGCTCTGTCCCAGCAAATGAGGGGAGCTGCAGCACCACTGAGAGCAGTCAGGAGGGGAAGTTATACGGAAAAGGTCACCAAACCAAAAGCAGGCATGAAATACAAAAAAAGAGCATTAATCAAAGGCTCAGACAGAGTTAAAGGACCCCAGAGTATACACAAAAGGTGACACCCCACCAGTGTCCTCTGCAACATCCCCACTGGAAGGGGAGATCTTTACTCACCCACCAGCTCCCTGCCTGCCCTCCTTGAGCCAAAACAAGGACTGTTTTTCCTCATGTGAAGCTCTCTAGCCTCAGGCACTGTTCACACTGAAGCTGCAGGTCCCACAGCAGAGACCACAACTCAGAGCTCACAAGCCAAGAGAAAAGATAGCAGGGCAACAACAGCCTTTGAACCTCCATCCCCATCCCCTCAGATGAGGATGCTCCTGCAGGCAAACCACAACACAGACCAGCTGTCCCACCACATGCTCACTCCTTACCTCCCACTCCTGGCAGCAGGCTCGGAGCTGCTCCAGCCAGTCAGGCTCCAGGGTCTGGTCCTGCTCTGGCATCTCCAGGAGCAGAGGGTCGGAGAGCTTCAGCCGCTCTGCCAGCTGTGGGGTCAGGAGGACAACAGGAATCATCGCAGGTCAGATCCACAGGGATCAATAGCACATGGCTGGGCTCAGGGAAAAATAGCTTCACTTCATAATATGGGGGCAAAAGTAACACCAGCCTCTTGTGCAGGATTTATTCCCTCTCCCACACTGCCACGGAGGTGCTGGCCCACCCTGTGCCCTGCAGACAGTCTCAGCAGATCCACAAAGGTGCCAAAATACCTGCGGCTAAGACGCTTCTCACATCATAGAGGTGGGTAACTACCATCATCCTTTTCTTCAAGGAAAACAACTACCTCTAATCCCACCTAACAGCCAGCCCAGGGCACTGCCAGGTTTGCAGGACACCCCACCAGGAGCCCTGGAAAGGAGCCCAGCTTCCAGGGCTATGTATCAGCCCCTCACTTACCCCCATGAGGATGGATGGGAGCTGCTGTTTGTCTGATCTGTACTTACAAATCTCTGAGAAGATTTCACAGCCTCCCAAGCCTGTCCTGATGCTTAACATCCTTAGAGCTAAAGAATTTTGTCTTAATATCTTAGTGAAATCTTCCCTGCTACAAATTAAGCCTCTCTATCCCTGCTCCTGTGGCAGCTGCGGGGACAGCCAGGCAGCATCCCCAAAGAGCAGCCTTCTCCGTGCCACAGGGCTGTTATCAGGACCCCCATTCCCCTTCCTCCCTCAGCATATCTTCCCTAGAAGAAATAACCTTCTTCAAAGGTCATTTTCCCCTCAATCTCTTATCACCCCCTCTCCTCTTCTGCACTCACTCCAATTTGGCCCTGTCTCCAAATCAACATCCCGAACAGGACAGAGTGCCCCAGCCAAGACCCCTGAGACCCCAGAACAGGGGGATTATCACCTTCTTGTCTCAGACATGCAGTTTTTGCTCTTAAAACCCTGAATAGCCCTGTAACATTGGTGGAATTTTTTTTCCTTTTGTATCAGCATCCTGTTATGCTGCTGCTCAGTATTTTTTCCGTGCTCCACTATCTCCCCCAGGTCCTTCTCTGCAGTATTGCTGCTCTGTGTTTCATTCTTCCTGCAAAACAGGGGACCTGCTGCCCTGGCTGCAGCCATGTCAGTGACACGGGACTCCAGCAACCATGAATGGAGCAAGAAGCTCCTCTGGGGCAACCCAGAAATCCAGGGTGAGATGGAAGTCTCCCTGCAGAGCTAAATCCCAGTCTGGAGAAATTGCTTAGACAAGAGTCTGGTTTTAAGCCAGCTGGATGGTGGGAGATGACACTCAAACCACTGCTCCTCATCCACATTTTTACTGAATTTTCTCTTACTGGTATCAACCCACTTATTGGAGGTTTTTCAAGTTATGCCCCAGCTCCTTCAAGCTCATTTATCTTCTACACTTTGCTGCAACAGGAGCCACCAAAGGCCATCCAAAGTGACTCTGCAGGTCAGCCACCCTCCACAGGCACCCAGGTCCCACATCAGTCCTCCTAAGATGTTTCTTTCTGTTCTTGAACTTTCAAAAAACAAAGTCCAAACTAGCACAAAACACACTTCCCAACTCTTCCCAGTGTTACAGTAAGACACAGCCTGCACAGTCAGAGCCCAGCCTGGGACAGGGACCGGCCGTGGAGAGCAGAGTAACCCAGCACCCAGCCAGGAGTTTGCACTCCCTACAGACCTACTGTCCCACCTCTTTACAGACACACCTCTGTTCATCCTAAATCAATTGCAGGAAAAAGGAAATTATAAGCATGATTACTCCTAAACGGGAGGAATGTTTAATCCAAAAGCTAATGTGCACTTTGATCCAATATTAATGAACCAGCACCTGGTTGTATATAGTCCCCAGCTTCAAAAGAGGGGAAGTCTTAATCAAACACTAATGTGTATCATAATTTGTAACACAGTCTAAAACATCAAAGACAAGAGCATCTACGAATGCACTAGTTTTTCAGATGAAAGTGTTTTCTCCCAGGAGAAGCATTATCCCCAGCAGAACAGCAGATCTGAGAGGCTGTTAGACAGTAAATAGGCTTCAATGATGGGGATGGAGGGGCTGTGCCAGCCAAGTTTTGGGTGATTTTGGCAGCACCTGCTTCAGATGAGCATCCTTGCTGCCCCTCACCTCACAGCACCACAGCTTTTGCCCCTTTCATAGAATCACAGAATCATTTGGGCTTGGAAGGGACCTCAATGATCATTTCATTCCAAACCCCTGCCATGGGCAGGAGCATCTTCCACTACACCAGGTTGCTTCAAACCCCATCCAACCTGGCCTTGAAGGATGGAGGCAGGCTTAAGCAGCCTCAGCACTGCTCTGGGGATGTGCATGGAGAGGGGAGACCTGGTCTTCCTACAGCTCCCGACCTTCCTAGGAAACCTGGGACACTTGGCTTCACCCCTCCCTGCCCCAGCACCCCGCTCATGAAGCGGAGGGGTTGCTCTTGGTGCTACAAGCTGGGACATGCTCCTACTCACTGTCACCCCAAAAATACCCCCAGCAGGTAAATGGAGTCGTGGGTGATGTGCTGGAGGGGAAATGTGAAGCACTCACACTTCAGCTTCTTAAGTCTCTGCCATTTACAAGTTCAGAGAGCCCTCCAAAATCAAAAACATCCTTTGGTTCCAAATAACTCTGCTCCTACTTGTAAACATAATACCTTTGTTCTCTACCTTAAATCCATGGGGTTTAGAAACCCCAAAGGGGTGTTGGGCTTTGCTGTACTTGGCACACACCAGGCAGCAAACCCTGGGTGGCTGCACAGAGCTGTCACGCACCTCCAGCCATGGGAAAACCCAAGGATGCTTCTCACTGTACCAGGGGGTATCACACCCTGATGAGAATGCAGGATGTCTCAGACTCACCTTCACCACCTGGCAGGCCAGGACGGGGTGGGTGGCTGGGTCCTGGTGCAGGAGCACTGTGGAGATCTGCTCACAGTACTGCAGGGCCTGGGCTGGGAGCCCGTGGTCAGCCAAGCGGGAGGCGTAGAGCAGCTTGTACACCTTGGGAGAGGGAAGCAGAGCAGCCACAGGTGAGGGAGCAGGGAGAGGGACACGTCCATGGCTGCTCCTGCCACAGCACATGATCCCAGCGTGACTGGAAGCACCCTGCTCATGACCTGCAACTTGGGGTCAACTTCCACCTATCCCCCTGGGGGCATCCAGCCCCACTCCATGAACCAGGTATGTGGTGGGGAGAGCACAGCAGCTTCATAGGATCACAGAATGGTTTAGGTTGGCAGGAATCAAAGGTCATCTATTTCCAGCCTCTCTGCCATGGGCAGGGACACCTTCCACTAGACTGGGTTCCTCAGTCCCACCCAGCCTGAGCACTTCCAGAGGTATATCCAACCAACCCATGCAGTGCCCAAGGCAACAACAGCCAGGTGCTGATATGCAATAGGAAAAGCCCATCCACTACCCAGAGAGCAGGAAGGAGACCAGACCTGAGCAAGCACTGATCACACACACTGGGCACCTCAAAATCTGACCTGGACAAGGTCCTCGGCCAAGGCAGCGTCCCCATCACTCCCAATGCCCAACAAGGGAACAAACCTCAGGAGCAGCCTGAACCCCTGGCTTCAGGGGCATGTGTGCAAGTTTTGGGGCACATCCGCACTGCTGCTCAAGATGTACTTGAGCATCTCCACTACCTGGAAGGGGAGCAGGAAGGATTCAGGCTGTCGTAGCTGCTGGCAGTACTCAAAGATTTCCATCCTCTGGATGGCCTCTGTCCTGGCAAACTGGGCAAATGCCTGGCTGCAGAGAAGAGTAGGGTCAGCAAGCAAGAGCAGAGGTCCCTGCCCAAAAAGCCCCACATAGCTCACATTAACAGCAGAAGGACCCCAAACAGGGATTGCTTTTGCATAAAAGTGAGATCCCAGGGATGGGGAGAAGGTGGGACAGGTGCCTCTGGCAGGAGCAGCAGCTTCCCAGGCTTGCTCACCGGTGGCTGCTGCCCAGCAGAGCCATGCGGTCTGCCTTGTTCCCGAAGTAACCAAAAGGAATGTCTGCCATCAGGTAGCAGAAATGAGCTGCTTCAACTGCTCCCTTGTTGGCTGGACAGGAGGAAAAAGGCAAACATTTAGTCCTGAGACATCACCACATTGCTTTGGAGACCCCCAAGCTCACACAAAAACCATAACCCAACCACCCCACTTCCCTTCCCAGCCCACACAGACCCTGACCCCTCCCCTCCCCTTCTACCTGTTTTTGTCCATTTTCCCTGATTGCTGCTTTCTGTAACTCAGTTTCAGTTCACTGGTAGAACTCGGGGAGCCTGCGCAGGGTCCAGCTCCAACTCTGATACAGGGCAGGTGCCCACCCCCTATTACAGCTGCTCCCAATGGTCTCAGCTCACCCAAAGTGTCTCCCATGGTGACGATGGCTCGGTGGTTCAGCTCCATGTCCCCAACCTTGTTGGATAACATCACAGCCAGGTGGGGCCTCCAGTCGCCCCACGTGGCATCACCACAGCACTGGAGGGAGACAGGAGGAGAGTGAAGGTGAGCAGAGATGGTCACCCCAAGGTGGGTGTCACCGGCAGGTGACAGCACAGGGGAACACACGCCTCCTGCTCACAGACCAGTGCTGCCTGAGGGATCCTTCCTGACATGAGCTGGAAGAGTGTCTGCAGGGGGTCGTTGGTGGCCAGTGTGCTGGTGAACCTGCAAGGAGACATCAGAGAAGGGCTGAAGTGCTGAGACCCCAAATCCTCATTCACCTCCAAGGGCATGTCCCAAATGTCCCAGGAAAGAGGCATCCTGAGGGGCTTCCCAAGGAATCCTAGAATGGGTTGGGTTGAAAGAGACCTTGAAGACCATTCTAGTCCCACCCCTCTCTCCAGGGCAGGAACACCTTCCACTGTCCCAGGTTGCTCCAAGCCCCATCCAACCCAGCCTTGAACACTCCCAGGGATGAGGCACCTGCAGTTTCTCTGGAAACCTGTGCCAGGGCCTCACCATCTGCACAGGGAAAAATTTCTTC
>JAOXXN010000120.1:880360-893777 GCA_026770055.1 Myrmophylax atrothorax
GGCCGTGGCACTGAGTGCCATGATCTGGTAAAGGGACTGGAGTTGGCCCAAGGGTTGGACTTGATGATCTCGGAGGTTTTTTCCAACACAATCGATTCTACGATTCTAAGTTGTGAGCAGCAGAGCCCCGGGTGGGCAGGAGATGGCAGCAACAGCCCAGCAACCGCTCTGCTGCACTGCGATTTCTTTTCGTGGGAAACACCAGTGTGTTTTTGCAGAGGAAAGGAGACATTTTCACACCTTCGGACTTCAGAGTTGTGATCAAGGCACAAGAGACATCACTCCTTAACTGGGAAACCAAAGGAGATGGCTCAGCATGACAGGCTTGGTGGGAGAAGGACCATGTAAGCATCACCCATGCCTTAAAATATGTTTGTTCTTCCAGCCTATGTTGACTATCACAGGAGCCTTCTGTGGATTTTAGCTCCTGGGTGCAGGTCCATGAGGCCCAGCAGATTTTAAACATGGTTTTCCTGTTATATGGCCTGTTGTCCCATGGGAGCTGCTGCAAAATGGGCAACATGCATTGAGGAGCAGCTGTGGTTGTGGGATTGTTTTGTGCTGTGCTTCAGTTTGGGATGTTTGTTCTTTCAGTCTTTGATCATTACAGGAGACTTGTGTGGTTTTTAACTCCTGGGTGAGGTATGTGAGGCCCCATGAATTTTAAGCTTGGATTTTTAACCTTTCCCCAGCACAAATAATTTGGAAAAAGAAACCCCATGGTTTTTCAGAGCTCTGCTCTTTCCAGGGACGTGGGAAATAGATCCTGGACACTCCACAGTGGTGGGGGTGTATGCTGGGATGTGCTGGCAAACACTGGAAGTGATGTGTGGGAGGGGAATGAGACTGGAACTTCAAGCTACTTTGCACCCTGGATTTAACCTTCCTCTTTCCTTCAGCCCTCTATACCTTTTGCAACCTGCATATAACCTTTGTTTGTATGTCCTGTTCTTAGGCCACTTCACTGGGAAGGGACTTAAAAAGGAAGGGGACTTAAAACATCTTCCAGCTCTGCTGCTTCTTCTGCTCTTGGAGGTCTTGGCCAAGTCACCTGTGTAAGTTCAGTGTCCACACTTGTAAAAGGGAGGCAAAGACTCTTCTCAGTAAAGATCCTGGAGATTGGTGAGGGGAGGTGACTTTTTCTTGCTTGTACCCTTGTACTGGGGAGAGTTTCAGAGCAATTACACGGGGCAGAGGCCTCAGAGAGGGAGCTGGAGGCACTGTCAAATTCCAAGAGTAAGGCTTTCTCTGGTATGTGAAGCTGGTGGGCACTGCCCTGGCACTAATGTTTGCAGAGGGACAAAAACAGCAGGAGAGATCCAAAGAAAAGAGAGCCCTGGAAAGGGAGATGATTTGAGCTGAAAGTGGGGAACAGAGGAACAGCAAATCCTGGAGACAAGGCCAGCCAGGGCAGGTACAAGCCCCACTGAGGAAAAATGAGCTGATTTACTTCCCCAGTATAAGGGCATTAGAATATCCTCAGGGATCCATCAAATGCCACAAGCCTTTGCAGTGATCACTGTGCTTGGTGGGGAGGCAGAGGAGGGGATGGGACATCCCACATGACCAGAAACTTTGCCAGCTTGGTAACCCTGAGCATCTCCTCTCCAAGGAGGTTTGTCCCAGGATGCCCACCCTGAAACGAAGAGCCTGCAGGAGGAAGGATGATCATCCTCTAACCAGGTCACCATTTCATAAAGCCCTCCCAAATGAAGCTGAGGAGTATCTTTGAGATGCTCCAGTATGGTGGTGTGGGGTCAAAGTGCTGAGCTTGAGAGGGAAGCAAAGAAAGCCCTACCATGGGGCTGAGCTGCAGGCACACCTGGGAGAGTCTGAGTGCCGAAGGGGAGAGAGGAATGGATGGGGGAAGAAGAAAGGGTGCCCTGTCCCACCCCAGAGGGACTTGTGAGGCGTCACTGCAGCTCCTGGCGGTCCTGACCTAAGCACAGCATCCCAGGGCACGGCTGCCCACGTGGCTCTGAATCCACAGGGAACTGGGCATGGAGCACATGGCACCCCTTCAATATTGGGTAAATATAAGAATGCTGGGTAACTATTTAAAGTGTCTAAGTAGATCTTTGCAGATCTGGTGAACCACACCGGTGGAAAACTTTGCAGAAAAGCATTTTGCATTCCAAAGGCTCCATTTTTTTGCAGTGAGTGAGTGTTCCTTTGCAGAAGCACGTGGTGGTTCCCAGCAGCAATCAAGGCTGTGTGCTGCCAGCCCAGTGTGTCATCACACTGGTTTTCCCAATGGGGAAACCAAACATGCAGGGGCCGTGGGTTGAGTCAGAGCTCACAGAGCCACAGAGAGATGAGGATGAGAATCCCCGATCTGCTGACTCTGTGTCCCATGGTTTAACCACAAGTTCATCCCTTCCCCTCAGGAGATCTCGTGCTCCAAACTGTGCTGCTGTTTGTGCATGATTTTTTGGAGAAAACTGTTTTCAGAGAAAATAATGTGCTTCTCGGGCTGAAGAATAATCTTACAATAACTCTCTGTCCAGAAGGTGGATGGGAATGTGTGTGGGAGAAGGAGTATGAGGAGACAAATTTGGGTTTGGAGAAGTCAGTGTGGCTATTTGGTACAGTTATGACCCTGAGAGGAAGGCCCATGGTACATCCAGCAGTTCCTGCTCCACACAGCAGTTACCCTCCAGAGGCACAGGGCTGGGCTGTGCCATATGGGCAGTGTGGCTGTCCATCCCATGTCCTGCCATGCCTATTCCTTGACACAGAGTAAACTTTGCTGGCTGACTGTATTGGAGGCAGCTCCTGCTTGGCAGGTGATCACACCACCTGTGTGGTGATCACACCACCTGTGTGCCTTTATCTGCAAGCGAAGCACGTGTTTGCATGTGATCATCCTGTTGTTTGGCACTCAGGATGAGGAAGAGAGGTGATTTCCTCTAACAAAATCCTGCAAGAGCTATAAAGACCAAAGCAACAGCTACGTGACTGAGAGACAGGATCTGTGCCCTGATCAGATCTCCAGCTGATGTGCCACAACATGGGATGCACTGCAACTGAATGGATGTGAGATTTTCTGTTTATCCCCCTTTTCCTTCTATTTTAGTAGCTTAGGGAGAGAGTGCCTTTCCCAGCAGGTCGTGAGCCCTGGTGTGTTGTGGTGACGTGAGGGAGGAGGGAGCAGGCTCAAGCTGAGCCCTGGGACTGGTTTTAGACATACCATGTTGTTACTAGATGTGCATAACTTGGATCAGAATCCTGCCAAAGGATCGTGAACTGGCTCTTCTCTGGGACAAGTGGATATTAAAATACCAGCTGTGGTCACAGAAGGCACAGGGCTGAGACTACACTCCCATGGAAAATACAGAGGCAGGAGGAAGAAAATCCTACTTATCTCCTGGATGCTCAGTGTTTCCCAGGCAAAAGTCTGCACTCACACACAGGAAGCCCTAAACATTTTGGACTGTACCTGCAGAGATCAGGCACTGCACATCTGGACGGTGGAGGCTTGTGGGAGCATTGCTGTGGTTTGGGAGTTCAGGCTCCTGGAATTAGAGCTGTGTATCTGCAGGGCAGTCACAGAGTGGGCTCTCTCCATGTGCACTGTCCTTCCCATCTGCCCTTGCCACGCATCAGCCCTTACCTGTGAGCTGAAGTGGACAACTTGAAAAGCCTTTTGCTGCTCTTGGCCACAGGGAGTCTGTCAGCTCATTTCATCCATCAAATAAGCATAAGGCTGGTAGTAATTGCTTCTTGTCTCTGCTGCACAGGGCTGCTTAAAAACAGGGGCACAGCCATGAGATGTCATTGCTGTGGTATTTTCTTGCCAGAGAAACAAAAACTGCTTCCCAACAGCTTCCAGCTTCCCTCCCATAAGCAAGGAAAGACTCACCTTAATGTACTTGCCGTAGAGGCAGATGGAACCAACTTCAGTGTCTGTGGATGACCATGCCCCTTTCCAGGATGATCATCTGGGGGATGGACTGGTGTTTCTTGGCCAGTAGTGTAGGAAACAGGATGGTCATCTCCTCCTTGGAGCAAGATGCAATTGAAATGAATCCCTTGTGGAACCTTCCTGGCCTCTGCTGAACTGTGACACAGCTGGGTCTGGCTCACTGCATGAAGCAAAAGCTGCTTAATTGGAGCAGCAGCTCAATTTATTTGTTTTGGATCATCTTTATTAGCCATCACTTAAGCTTGTAATTAAGGGCAGGATAGGGACTGGGAAAAGGGTACCATCTTATGCTGATTGTCTTGTCCCTGTGCTGCAGCAGCTGAGTGTTGCTCTGGTCTGCTTCAACACCTTCAGGGCTGTCTCCCCTCCTGTATGGGTAGCACTGCTGTCATCTGTGCTCCAAATGTTTCCTTTGTTCCTGGAAAAGCATGGTATATCTTTATCCTGGGCCACTTTTAATCGAGGTAGAACACCTGATGCCTCAAATGATATGTAGGCAGAGTAGGAGCAACAGGTAAATCCTGCAGAGATGCTGCTGCCCATCTTTTAAAATAAATACCCAAGTAGGTTTGTAATTCCTCAGGAAGAGAACACCAAAATCCTTGCAGAGACCCTGGCAGGCAAAACGAAGGCCTGAGGAGTGAGACCTGAGGTTTATGTGGTAACCAAGGAAGCCCAGACCTTCTCAGGAGAAAATACTGCTCAGAAATGTAAAAATACATCCCTGCTCTGATTCTTGTCATATGGTTATAACCTTGTTCAGTGGAGGTGTTGATGTTCAGGTGTTTCTTCTCAAGTGCCCAAGATGTTTTTGTGACTGTCAGCCTGCCCCTGTACCACTGCCCTGAACCTCCTCCTCACAATCCCTAATCTTGGTTCCACTCTTTGGGCTGAAGGGCTGCTGTGACCAGCACCACACAGCCATTTTCCACCATGAGGCAATTTCTACTCTGAGATTTAGTTTTCTTTCTAATGGCCCAATTCTGAGATTCCTACATAGAATCCTAAAATTTGCTGAGTTGGAAGGGACCCATCCAGATAGAGTTCAACTCCTGGCCCTATGCAGGACATCCCCAAGAATTCCACCATGTACCTGAGAGTGTTGTCCAAACCCTTCTTGAACTCAGACAGGCGTGTGGTGACCACATGCAGCCTGAACCAGTACAAGCACTGGAGTGTAGCTTTAATGGTCTCTCTGTTTTGAACAGGGACTGAGAATCTTGGTCACATCACCATGACCTGCTGCTCAATGAGGACCCACCACAGCCATCAGCCCTGGGGCACAGCCTCTGCTCCCAGGAGGCTCTCAGGTGACAGGCAGGGATGCATGTCCATCCCAGCATCTTTGCAGGTGGGAGGCAGGGCTGGACTCGGCTTGAGAGCTGACAGCTCGAGTCAGTTACTTCTGTGTGGTCCAGGAGGAAATTCCCCAAACTGGCATCCAGCCCCTGTAAAACCACAAGCCAAGCAGCTCCTGTTTGTGGTGCAAGGGAATGTGTATCAGCTGTCAGGGTCTGCTGTCAGGACAGGGGAGAAGGCTGGATGTTGTCCTTATGTGCCCGTGAGCTGTTGTGAGCTCCAGAGCAGTGCTCTTCCTTTGTTTATTCAAACATCTAAAGGAACAATAGGTTGGAGGTTTGGGAGGGGAGAGGGGTTTGCTCCTCCTTTCTTGTGAAAGGTCAGGATCTCGCAGTGCTCTTGGCCACTCGTGTTTGGTGGATGTTCCCACTGCCTCTGCACTTGGCTCCAAGGGTAAATCTGCAAGAGCAGCATGTGGGACCCCAGCAGGATTTTTAATGAAGAGCCGTGTCCAAGCTACACCAAACGAGGCTATTTGTGTCCCGGTAGAGCCTTTGTTTGCAAACAACAGCCTCTCTAGGTAACCACACAACAGAGCATGAGTGCCTATTTATTTGCATCTGTCTTGACTCACAATAGAGAAGGAAGGGGACTCATCTGTTTGGGCAAGGGAGACGAAAATATAGCAGAGAGAAGTTGATTAAATTCATAATAGAGGCAGCCCAGAGAAAGAAGCCCATGTTTCTGGAGATGTAGATAAATCTAGTGGTTATTCTTTGCCCAAAGTTCAAGCCAAGTCATCTAACTGAGAGACTGATAAGAAACACAGGGACAAATAAATCATTCCTTCCTTGTTGACCTCATTTCTTGCCCACAGATAAAGCCTAAACATCTCTGGCTGAGCACAGTTCAGTAACTGCAGCCTTTCACTGACCCAACGTTCATCCCACGACCTTCTCTGCACTGACTCATCACGGCATCTGCTGTCGTCACCTCCCCAGTGTCCTGGGGACCAGCTTGATCCCAAAAAAAGGACTGGTTCAAAGGCTACATTTTTAATTGCCAGTCCTGGGCTCCCAGAAGATGATCCAACCCACGAAGAGAAAGCTGGCAGGTTTGTCACAGTCTTGCCTTTGCTTGTTAGAGTCAGCTGGAGAGTTTTACAGATCTGTTCTGAAGGTTGCTGGAGGCTGGTTATTTTGTTTTAAAGTCGGGGCAGCAGCAGACAGGCAGCCAGGATTAAAAAGAGAAATTAAAAAAAGAAAAAGTCATTTTGGCTTTAAAGCCAGCTGACTGTTTTTGACAGGCTGAAGGATTTATGTCTGGATATTCCTGACCTGCAAGGCAAGGGGACGTGCTGTAGGAGCAGAGGATTTGAGAAGCTCCAGCAGACAGAGAGGAACCTCCACCTTCTTTAACAAAGGCCCTGTGCTGACTTGTGAGTGCCTTTGATCAGGCTTCAGGTACCCTGGCACGACCATATCCAGCCATTCCTTCAGCTTTTTGGCCAAGAATGAGATTCGAAATCAGGGCTTTCTATGCCAGCACCAGACCTTCTTCTTTTCCCTCCTTCACAAATCCCATGAGAGGGAAAAAAATTAAAAGTCAGTGCTGTGCATGCCTTCACATTTGTCTTTCATAAAAGGCTTGGGATGAAGACAGATTTCACCCCAAGAGTATCCTGTTGTCAGGATAAGGTGCTGTTATCTCAGGCTGCTCCCTTGGTGTCCCCCTAAGTAGTTTTTCTCAGGTTGAGAGGATGTTTCTCAGCAATTAGACAGAAGTTGGCTGGTTTCATACACTTCTGACATGTTTTTCAAAGGTACTCAATGTGCTGTAAAAGAACTGACTCAGACAAAGAAAAACAGTGTTTCCCAGCTAGAAGAGTCATAGAAGTGAAGAGCTCACAAGGGCTCAGTTGGCCACCCCTCATCCCAAGCTGTCTACAGAATCATCAGGGTTTATATTTGGATGATGTTCTCCCAGGACTGAGTCATATTTCCTGCTCAAGAATGGCTCTGAAAGGCTGGTGTTGCAGGAAGGGTCCACATTTCTGTCTGAGTCATACAATAGGCAGGAGTGGCCCTTTCTGTTGCATTTGAGTGGACTTGGATTACCAAGTGCATACGAAAATTAGAGCTGAGTAAACAAATATTGATCTGCTCAACCTCAGGTCACAGCTGAAAACAGTGTTCTGAAGGAGTATATTGAAGGGGCAGGATCCCATCAGAGGGTATAAACACAAGGTGAAATTCAATCCTGCTCCAGGGAGTTTGCAACCCCAGTACAATCAATAGGAGCATCTCAAACTGCTGGTCTAGTTTGGGTTACAAAATCCAGTGTCTCTGGGTGGTTCCTCCTCTAGTAGCTCTGTCAGAAAATTATTAATAAACAGTCCTGATCTGCTGAAAAGAGGAGGGGGAGTGATGGTGAAATAACTGTATTTTGGGGGCACATGGGGCTAGAAGTGGACCAGGATGGGAGGAGAGGGAAAAGTAGGGCAGTGGGGCAGACCTTCTTGAGATGATGAATGCTGACCTACTCACCCCCATCATCCAGGGGATGAACGTTCCCTTTGCACTGCTGAATGTGTGGTGTGGTAATTTTCCAGGTACTTGGCCATTTGACTTGAGGGGGTTTTTTTAAACATGCTGGATGAGATGTGATGTCTTGTGAGTGCTGGAGTGGAGGCAGCAGAGTGGATTTTTCCCTCTATGGTGAGTTAAGTAGGACGTGCTGCCTTCCCAAGCAGAGTCTCGGAGCCTCCTGTGTCTCTGTGGGGTCACAGTTTGTTTGTTAACACCTTGCAGAGAAAAGCCAGGGCCAGGTGGTCTTTCCTCCATAGTCTGAGTTTTCCTTCAAAATCTACACTGTGATTTTGGAGAAAAATCCAGACTATTGAGGTCAGTGTATTCAGACCAAAGAGGTTGGCTCATTGCAGGCCTGATCCCTGACTAGCAAAATCTCTGGGATTACTCAGAAAATTGTTGTTATTTTCCCAATCATAGAATGGTTTGGGTTGGAAGGGACCTTAAAGATCATCCAGTTCCAGCAAACTGTCTAGTTGGATGGGTTTTCCCTGCTTGCTCTCCACCAGGATAGAAGGACAGGAACAGCCATCCATCAGGGCACATTGTCACCAGCCTGGCAGACAGCAAGTGCCATGTGTGGAGAGGACAAGCTCTCACAAGCCCACATTTTTCTGTGGCCTTGCCCCGGTTCCTGTTTCATGGGGCAGGAGCCTGGCCTCGACCCAAGGCCCGCCCCAACGGAGCAGGACACGGCAGCTTGAAAGGGGCTGTGGGGGAAGAACAGCTGAGCTCTACAACGATCCCAGCGTGTGTATAAATAGAGACAGAGCTGTTATCCTGATGAAATGAGACCAGATGTTTCTCCCAAATCCCTCTTCTCTGCTAGTGAAAATTATAGTTTAGTTAGAGCAGGGCGAAGTGGGCAGCAAAATATTTCAGTCCTACTGATGCTGGGAAGTCAAAGGGGGAAAATACCTCACTGAGGCAGGGGGAACTGTGCCCTGTGATGCTGCAGGGGTGGATCAGGCATGGTTGGAGGGGGTGCAAGCTGGAGGAGCCCTCACTGCCTTCGTTCTATTTTGCTGCTTCCTATCCCGGTGTTACCGGGCTGAGTTTAAAGCCCATGCTGCGACCGCTTTTGTGAGGTAGAAATTCAGTGTCAGCACATGTATCCTGGAGGCAGTTGGCACAAGATGAAGGAGGGATGGCAGCAGCAGTTAAAACTGGGCCTTGGCTCTTTAATATTTAACTTTTCCCAGCGCTGGGTTTTTTTTTTAATCAGTTTGTGCATTATCTGCCATCCCCATTCAAAGAGGGTTTTACCGCAGAGATTTCAGTGCTTAATCCCAGGGGCAGGAGAAGCGGAAGAGTCTCTCTGAAGGTTCCAGGGCTCAATCTGGCCTCAATTACACCAGCCTAAAGCAGCAAAGAATGGCCACGATGGACTTTGCTGTGACTGCATTGGGCTGGAGGTAACAAAATTAGGGGGCAGTCCTGTATCTGCCCAGGAGGCAATTCTGGTCCCTAAGGCTCCATCCATAGGGAATTCCCAGGAGGATATAAGCATCGCCAGGCTGGCTCAGAATAAATGTCCACCTTGGGCAACAACCAGTGCCTGGCCGTGGCCAGCTGCAGATGCTTAGGAAGGGATATCGGAAGAGGGAGAGTATAAAGTGATCCTTCCTGCGGCGTATCCTCCCGGCTCCCGGTAATCAGCAGTGGAGGGACTTCCTAAGCCGGAGGTTGCATGAATTTGTGTAATCCCTTTTGTGTGTGTTTTTTTTTTCATTCATTTATACTTTTGGCCTCCATGACATCCTGTGGCAATAAGTTCCACAATGTAATTATGTGTTGTGTGAAAAAGTGCTTCCTTTTGTCTGCTTTAGACCCAGCTCCTGAACATTTCTTTTCATGATCCTTCACTCTTGCATTGTGTAGAAAAGGGAAGAAGAATTCCAGGTCCATACCAGACCTCTCTTGACCTCTCCAGACTTCTCTGTCTTTGTTTGCCCCAAGGTTTTGTTCTTCCACATTGGAGTCTCCTTGTTTTTCTAGTCTTTCCTCCTCATATGGTATGTATCCCGTCACTTCCACTGTCCTTACTGCCCTCCTCCACGTCTATTCTGATTTTATTATTGCTTTTTTTCGAGATAAGATCACTGAACTGAGACTTGATCACTCCTGAAGACATGAATTCGTTCTTCTGGAAGAAGGTTGGCTCAAAAGCTGTTTTTTTCCTCAAGTCACACTGGTGTAGTTTGATTTCTTCTAAAACCCATCCAGTCTTGGGCTTAATGGAAATACATATGCAGCTCTTTTCTAACACTTGGATTTAACCTATTCTGAACAAACCTCCAGCCCTAATTTAACTAGAGCCTGTGGGTCAATGTGACAACCACGAGTAGATCAGCTAATGGGTCTCATTTACATGAAGGGAATTTCATGCATGTGCTTATATTTCTGCTCATTTATTCCTGCACAAATCCCCTGTGCACTAATGGTGGAGAAGACCCCCAGCCAGAACAGCTGAGCTGGTGACCATGAAACTCAGGAGTCTCTAATTTCCAGGACATCTTTATTTATAAAATATGTCTATTTTTGCTCCTGTCATGCCTGCAAAACCAGCCTTCCTATTTTAGTCATCCCTGCTCTTTATTATTGTTTGTGTGGCCCCAAACCCCACAAATGGAGCAGGAGAATGGATTTTGTCTCCTGCTCCTGTGTGAACTTCAGAAACCACACTAGCCAGTCCTTCCAGACCATGCTGTTAGGATGGCTTGATCATACTTGCAGATACAACCAGTCCTCACTTGATGGGAACCAGTTGCTGGTTTCTTGCACTGCTCCTGAACAAATGTCGTCCCAGGATTGTGCAGCAGCTTTTTAAAACTCCACTTTTGGCAGCAGCTTAGCAGCCACATCCTTCCCTCACAACATGCCAGCTCCTCTCCTGCTTCTCAAAGCAGCTTCATCCCCCTTTCCCACCGTGTGCCTCGTGTGAGTTTCGCACAGCAGGGAGAGAGCCCAGACTTGTGTAAAGGATGGAGGAGTCTCTGGGGGGCTGGTGGCAAGAAGGGGGCTCTGGGGAGAGCAGGACAGGAAGACCTCAAGGAGTTTATCATATTGTGGCCCCTAAATGATAAACTGAAAGAATATGCACGTGGTTATGTATCAGCAGCAGTGGGAATGAGCAGGGGTGGAGAGAAGGTAGGAGGGAAAAATTGCTTTTCCTACTGCTTTATGGTATTATTATGGCAATTTATACAGCTGTCTGCTCTGGAAGGAGTATCCTGCACACCCTCAGCTCCAAGAACTTTGGAAACCATGATGCAGAACGTGTTTTAGGGTGGGAAAGAGCAAGGAGAGGTTACTGGGTGTGGTGCTTCTGTGCAGAATCACTCCTGTCACAGCGGTGGAGGGACAAATCCTCACCAGATTTCATCCTGGTTTAACTCTTCTTGGTTATAGGGGTAATTTTAAAATCCTTATGAAAGAAATCCTTTCCCAAAGAATTGAGGCTGACACCATCAAGCTCACAGGATCTCTTTCCCCAGATCTTGTGTCTTACCTCCTTCAACCTCAGGAAGTGCTGACCTCACTGGTCTGTTTCAAATAAAACAAACAGAGGGATAAAAGTCCAAGAACTAAATAAATCCCTGCAGGAATAATGAAAATTGGCAGCAAGGTAAAGCAGAGAGATCCTATAAGCCTCTGCACTGGGGGTGTCCACCAGGTGTGAATCTGTAGGAAGCTGGACTGCACCTGTTTTGCCAGTCATGAAACAACCAAACGTTTGGAAGGAGGAGGAGGATTTTCCATTTTCCAATTCAGCTTGGAAATTGCAGCAGGATGTGTATTCCCACCACACAATGGAAAAACTGTGATGTGAACTCATGTCGCTTCACTCCCAACCGGGTAGAGGATGACCCAATTGTGGGGCAAGATTCAGGTCAAGCTCTCAGCCAAGCATGAGACAGAAACCCAAAGGAAACAAGGTTTCATCAATTAATCATGGGGCCGGCAGGACTTTTCCCCTCCACTGAAATAGTTAATGCACCTTCCATCATGGACACAACTATACTGGTGTGAGGTGCTCCAACCCAGCTGGATCAGGAGGGCATCATTCCCTGTAACTTGGGAACTCCTCAGACAAACATTCAGGCAGCTGATCTGGACCTGCCAAGCTGCAGAGCTTGGAGAGTCACAGCCCTTCCTGAGGGAAGCTACTGCTCTTCAGCTGTCTGAAGCCTCTTACTCTGCTCTAGCGCAAAACAAGCAAGATGGCACAAGCACCGTTAGAAGCTGTACCTGTTTTAAAGGAGCTTTATGGCAGCATTACTGCCACAGGTCCACACTAATTCCACTGCTGTTTCAATAAAGGAAAAATCAGCGCCTTTATACTAACACAGTAGAGTACAGAGACGAGCCCCTGGACACAGCCCGTTCGAATGGGGATAGTTGGGGTGAACCTACCCAGTTTATATGGACCATGAACAGGTATGGACACGGTCCAAGAGGTCACAGAGATGGAGCCCAAAGCGAGCTGAGCCCTTCTGCCCATCTTCCCTGAAAATTCCAGTCACCATGCCGTGATTTAAAGACATTGTGTGATGCGTGCTTCACCCACAGCTGTTTTGTTACAGATTTTTAAAGAACATGTACCTTAAGCACTGGTGACCTCACCAAAATAGAAAAGGGAAATAGAAAACTATACCGTGGTGTACTCGTGGAGGTTGGTAAATAGGCATTTAGGGCAAAACAGCCCGCGAAACCGCTAAAAGAAATGGATTTATTCAAGCCAGTCGTCCTCCTTTCCCTGCAGCACATCTCCTGCTGTACCTGAAAGAAAGACTGTGCCAAGTGCATGAAAGATTTATCAGTCTCGCTCAGACGTGCTCCGCAGCGAGCGCCGACAAAGCCCAGCTCAGGGAATGCACCTCCCTCCCGTTCCCGGGAGTTATCCGGGGACGGGGCCGCTGCCACCCGCGTGCCCCTGTGCCCCAGCGGCATCATCCCGGTTTGCATTTCTTTGGGATGCCTTTTCCGAGCCGCCACTCCCCTTCCCGCCGCTTTCCCGGCCACGCTGTGCGGAGGCACCGCCCGGGAGCCATTCTCCGGCCCCTTGGAGGTGGCCGGGTCGAGGATGGCGGGGCAGGGATAACACTGATGGGGAGCCGGCCCGGCTCACCCCGCTGCCGCCTCCCCGCGCTGCCCCGGGGCGGGGATGGAGGGGCAGGGCATAGCGCTGATGGGGAGCCTGAGCCACCGCCGCCTCCCCGCGCTGCCCCCGGGGCGGGGATGGCGGGGCAGGGATAGCACTGATGGGGAGCCGGCCCGGCTCACCCCGCCGCCGCCTCCCCGCGCTGCCCCGGGGCGGGGATGGCAGAGCAGGGCATAGCACTGATGGGAGCCACCTCAGCCCCGCCGCCTCCCCGCGCTGCCCCGGGGCGGGGATGGCAGAGCAGGGCATAGCACTGATGGGAGCCACCTCAGCCCACCGCCTCCCCGCGCTGGGCGGGGCGGGGATGGCACTAATGGAGCCCCCTCAGCCCACCGCCTCCCCGCGCTGGCCGGGGCGGGGATAGCACTAATGGGGGCCACCTCAGCCCCGGCACCTCCCCCCGTTGGCTGGGACGGGGATGGCGGAGCAGAGATCACAGAG
>JAOXXN010000120.1:928989-944953 GCA_026770055.1 Myrmophylax atrothorax
CCTGACCTGAGGGGCCCAGAACTGAACACAACACTCAAGGTGTGGCCTCCCCAAGGCAGAGTCCAGGGGAAGGGTCAAGAAGCCTGAGGTTTGACAAAGCTGAGATGAAACAGCTCTTGGAAACCTCAGTGAGGGCTGTACCACGTGTGTTCAGAGCCCACAGCAAGGTGAACTTGACTATTGAGGGGAGGATGAACCTCAGCCCTCTACTGAGAACTTGGTCAGCCACTGCTGGGAAGTTTAATTTTGTAGGGAGCAAAAATCCAGATGAAGTATTGAGCTGTGTTTTAGAGAATTCGTGCTGCAGAAAAGTGTGACTCCGTGTTTGTGACTTCTTTGCTGTGGTTTTTTTGTCCTGTCAAGAGTCATTAGAGACATTTGAGTGTGATATCTTAGACTGAAGAAGACAATATGTCATTTTATCAGCATGTTTCTGGAAGTGTATGTGGTTCTCCCCACACCTCCCTCTTGCCATAGATGTCCTGTATCAGTCACTGCGGTGTTAATTCTGCCTGCAGTTAATGATAATTTCCCTGTGTTTTACGATTTTCTAAAGCAAAACAAACCAGAGACATGAAACTGCTATTGGCATAAACACAGAAAATAAATATATTTTGCTCTGAAACAAAGCCTGTTTCTGAAGACAGATTTATGGTGATCTCCTGTGTAGTCCCAGCAATCTTTTCCCTGGCTATCTTAATTCCCAGTTAATGTGCAGAGAGATGTGGTACTGAAAAGGCTTGAAAAGTTGAATTTTTCAGTTGGATGGGTTTTTTCAGACTGGACACAATTTGCAGGAGTGGGAGGTAGGGAATTGGTGATTATCTGTAGAGGTGAACTTTAAAGAAATAATGTTTTTTTTAATAATAGAGGTCTTTGATCTGTGGTGTGTTTGGATTTTTTTTGTTGGTTTGTTTTTGGGTTTTTTCCAAAGTAAGTCTTTGAATGCAGACTGTGCAAATACTTAGAGAATGATCGAAGCTATTAATGCATCATTGATTCCCTCCATTGACTTGTCCATTAGATATTTCATCTCTTCTTTTTGACAAGTGTGTATTTCTGTTTCCAAAGCAGCCTCCTGCTGTCCTTGGCCCAGTGGGAAGCCTCTCCTGCTGGCTCTGTCCCTCTGCCAGCCTGGAGACTTGGCTTCCAAGGGCAGTTCAACACTGGACTCTTCTTGTCCTCCTGCTGGAGTTGGAGAGCTTGGGGAGCAGATTCCCCATTCCCATTCTGAGCCAGGTCAATCTGTCCTGCCTGAGCAGAGCATGCCATGATTCCGTGGGGTTGTTGCCAAACTCGTGGCAGGAGAGATGTGAAAGGAATCACAGCGGGGTCCTGGATGCTCCCTGCTCTCTGTGCTTTCTTCTGTCCCTCCTTTCTCTTTACTTAGGCCAGTTGTAATAATGTTTTGTTAGATGGTCACTGGTGATGAGGTTTTTTGGATAGTAACAGCTGCTCTAAAAAGTTGCTGAATTGCATCTGTTTGACAGAGTTCTGGGAAACTCTATTTCTAAGAATACATTTCACTTAATCCCCCAAAAACCCATAAAAATTAGGAATGATCAGCTGTTCTAGGGTCTGCACAGGGACTGTGTTTCTGAACTTCTGAAACTGTTCTTTGAGCTGAATGCCTGAGGAACAAAGTGATTTGACTCACTGCTTATATTTAGTATCATTACCTACTGCATTAGGTCCTGTTTTCTCCCGAGCATTAATGTTTCTGCTCAGGAAGGTTAACAGGGAAAACGCCCAGCAGAAGGCATTTTGTGCTTATCAGAGGGCAAATGTGTGGGAAACATCAGGTCACTGTGCTGGGTGTCAACTTGTTTCTTTTTTTTCTTCTCCTCCTTTTTAAGGGTCCCTAGAAGCAGCTGTATTTAAGGGTGGGGAGAGGATGTCCTTCCTTTTTGGTACAGCCTGTAAAATGAGAGGTGCTGGTGGATCCTTAGAACAAATGTGACCTGCAATCACAACACCCTCTGCGTGTCTTGGTCCAGAATCTGGTACCATAAATAGGTGAGATCCCAAGCTTAAAATACATCCTGTGATCCTAACTACCCAAACTACTGGCTTTGAGTATATTTTTAATTGAAACAAAAATTCTAATTACCATGTTTATACGGAACATTAAAAATATGCCTGACCTTACGTGTTTGGTAGGAACAAGCTTTTACTACGACTTTGCATAAGCAAAGGGGAGGTGCCCAGATTTCAGGTACCTCTGGTGCAACTTTAGAGTATTAAACCTTGGAAGATTGTAAGTTTTAGCTGCAAAGGGAGCCATAAACCTGGGCTCAGCTCAGGAAATCGCAGGACTCCTTGTGTTTCTGGAGCCAGGCAAGGAGCTGGAATGGGCTTTCACCACAGGAGTGGGTAACAGTGAAAGACACAAATATTGGAGAAGTGGGGTTGAAAGTGGAAGCAAGTGGCAGAGATTGAGAACAGCTTTGCTAGTCTGAAGCCTGTGCTGCTCTCCCTTCTCCTTATTCCCATCTCTGTGTGTAAGTGTTGGTTTATCCCAGGAAACCTCTTCAAGGGGTTAACCAACCAGACTCATCTTTCAACGTGACCTTAAATAGATCCTGTTTTTCTTGCCCTTATGGGGTGTGAGGAGCAGCAGAGCTGCTCTCACATTTTTTCCTTTCTGAAGCACGAGGGGCTGTGATTTCTCAGAGCAGCAATGTTCTCTCTCCCTTGCTCCCAAGCAGTCTCATCCTGGGGTTTGTTACTTTTCCTGCATGGAACCCCCTCCCTTCCCAGGCTGAGGAGCCTCTGCTGCCTGAAGTAACTGCTCTGTACACTGATAAAAATCTAAGGCATCTTGCCGTGTCTCCTGAGATTCCCAGTGATAATCCCATCATCCTGCCAAGGAACCCCTGTTAATATTCATGTGGTAATTGTTTCAGTACTTGGCAGAGATGAGGGCATTAATGTGAAGCCTTCTTTGGCTGATGAGTATTAAAGATGTGATTTATGTGTTGTGCTGTAGCAGTGATTTCATTACACTTGAAGAATTAAATTCTGAATGTCTTTTGGTAAATGTGCTCATAGACACTTGTGTTGGGCCAGTTGGCTGCTATGCTGGACTGCACAAAACTCTTCTCCATAAAACAGACATGGATCTATTGATGAAAGTCCAGAGAAGGGCCATGAGGATGATCTGGAGAAGAGTCTGGAGCATCTCTCCTGTGAAGAAAGCCTGACAGAGTTGGGGTTGTTCAGCCTGGAGCAGAGAAGGCTCCAAGGAGACCTTCTAGCACCTCTTGGTACCTAAAGGGGCTACAGGAGTGCTGGGGATGGAATTTTTGCAGGGACATGGAGTGATAGGACAAGAGGGAATGGCTTCCAACTGACAGAGGGCAGGATTAGATGGGATATTGGGAAGAAATGCTTCTCTGTGAGGGTGATGAGGCCCTGGCACAGGTTGCCCAGACGAGCTGTGGCTGCCCCATCCCTGTAAGTGTCCAAGGCCAGGTTAAACGAGGCTTGGAGCAACCTGGGATAATGGAAGGTGTCCCTGCCCATGGCAGGTGAGTGGAGCTAAATTATTCTTAAGGTCCCTTCCAACCCAAGCCCAGTCAAGTGAAGGGGAGCAAGGACAGGGGATGATTTGTCAAACTCTTATGTGCCAGTAACTTGTTTGTGGTGAAATGGAAATGAAGGTTTGGACTGTGTGCAGTTCTTCCTTAATGAAGTGTTGCTTTTCAGGCTCAGACAGTGGAACAAGGAGAAGGAGCCCCTTGGCAGAAGGTTGCTGGGCTGGCACACTGCTTGCCCTGTGCTGCCCTGCCTCTCTGCTGCTGGACTTCTCTTACGTGCAGGATTGTTGTGAACCGTGTCCAGTGTAGCTGGAGAGATTCTTGTCAACTTTCTGATTCTGAGAGTAGGACAGTTTCTTTTTTGACCCCAACCTCTTGATGTCACAGCTACCTGAAGGCATAGCAACAATTTGATTGTACTTTATATTTGTAATAATTGGATTTCTTGAAAGACAAGGTGGAAAGAGGAGGGGAGGACTGTGCAATCTGCTGTTGTCTTATTAGGAGAGTAAGGAAAAATGGAGGGTCTTTTAGTAGTCAGCTTTGCAATGTTTGAATAGTTGCAGCACTTTTGGTGCTTCAGATGTAATAAAGGTCCTTTATGAGTTAAGTGGTCTTTGATGGAAAGATAAATAAAAAGCATGTCTGAAAATGCATAGGATGGCAGCTCTTTGAGAGGCATTTCTTACCATCTTGGGGCTAAGGGTTGCCCAGCTGCTGGCTTTCTCCTCACTCAGCCTTTACCACACTGAGGTCAGGCACTGCTTTATTTGTGCTGTAATAGAGATGCCACAGTCCCAGGCCAAGGACTGCTCTAGCCCTGGTGTGCTTTCAGAGACAGGGAAGTGTTTCCGTTGCTCCAAAGCCACGTGCATCTCAGCCTTTCCCACCCCAAGTGGCTGGGGAGAAATCCACCTTTGGCCTTGCTTTTTCCAGCTGCTGGACTACTGCAAGCAGATGTGTGTATGTCCCAGCCGAGGGTGAGAGTGGTCCCTGTTTATCTGATCCTTGCAGATGGACCAAAACTCACGTGTCCATCCTTCCTTTTCTTTTCCAAGGGTTCTTGGATGTGGCAGGTCTCCCTGATAACAGCAGACTTGCAGGCTGGATGAAGCAGATGGGCAGTGTTGCTGTGTGTCTCTCTCCCTTTACACACCAGGTGGGACACTCTTCAGAGCCACCCAGCTTGGCACAGTCTGCAGCAGGGCATCTGTGAGTGGGCACAAGCGGCTGCTGCCTTCTCTCTCATGGGCTCTGTTTGTCTTTGTACATCCTGCTTGCCAAGTGCATGGATCTGCTGGGGAGCCAGTGGAGTGGTCAAAGCCAGCATCACCTTCCTTTGGAGTGGTCAAAGCCAGCATCACACTCCTTTGGAGTGTTTTGGGTCAGGAGAGCTTCACCTACCTGCTCTCTTCTCTGTCAAGAGAGCTTTTGTTGCCAGCAGTGGAGCGAATGTTAGAGCCCTCTGGATCTGTGCAAAAGGTGGTGTGTCCTGTGTGCTCAGAGGTGGAGCTGCCCTGAAGTCAATGCCTCAGAATGGAGGGGAAAACCCATTGGAGTCTAAAGGAGCCCAAGGCCAGGTGTGGTGAGGTGGAGATCTCCCAGGACACATGCAGGCTGTGTGTGAAACACACTTGGGGAGGATGTTTGGCTCCTGCTGAATCCCTGCACACAAACACACTCCTGCCCAGCTGAGCTTGTTCCTAGAGTTTTCTGAGTTTCACAGAATCCCAGACTGTTCTGAGTTGGAAGGGACCCACAAGGATCATCCAGTCCAACTCTTAAGTCAGTGGCCCATATGGGGAATCTGGGGACTGGCTTGTGGGGCAGCCATGTGGCCTGACCCAGCCACAAGCTCAGCATCCCTCTCCTGCTTCTCCATGGCTCCTACCATTGCTCCTTCAAGGTGCAGCAGTTGCAGCTGGTGGTGCCTCTTCTGGAGCTTATTTCTGCATCTGCCTCCCCCTTCTTTGCCTTCTGTCCCTGGAGCAGCTCGAACCCTTTTCAAGTCTTTTGCCCAGGCACTTGGAATGCTTGTGGGACACTTCGTCCTGGAAACCCAGAAGACCTCTCCAGAGGAGGAAGCAGCGTGTCCTGTTTGTCTTGAGTTACCCTGTCACAACAATGGCTTCAGAATTTGCCTAATTTAAAAGCTAGTTTTAATCTGATGGGAAGATGCCTGTGTATTTAAAATAGTTATTCCTTGCTGGAGCCACTCCCTTCTTTTGTCCTTCACTGCTGGACTTTTCAGCTTGGTTTAGCTCCTGTGCAGGGCTTGTTTACAGCCCAGCTACTGCAGCATGAAGGAGGAAGTCAGTGCCTTTAATCCTGATTGAGTTCCAGGCTTCCTGTGCGTGTGCATGCACGGTGTGTGTGCGCTCAGCCCGGTTCCTCCACATGCTCAGCAGCCTCGGCAGCCAAAGCTGCTGGAACTTCAGGGCCGAGATGCAGGTGCCCTCTCTTCCCTCTCCCACCTGGTTTGGGCCTCAACAGGTTTAGACAACACGGGGAAAAATTCCAGTATGGCAAGCCTGATGAGGAAGGTGCTGGTGCAGGCAAAGATGTGGAGTGGTGAGTACGAGAAACGTCTCACTGATGGGACAGATAACTGCTCAGAGGGGTTGGTTTGGGTGCCTGGGAGGAGAAACATGGGCAGAGGGCCGTTTTCATCTTTCATCTCCAGCCTGCAAATGCCAAAACCTTTGTCCGTGGAGAAGATGGTTAACCAGAGGAATGTGTGTTTAGTCTGTTCTTTATTCTGCCCTAGCTTGGCTCTCTAACAGCAGCAGTCTGTCTGAATAGGATCACTTTTAATTTGGGTGGGTTTGGGGGAGTGGGGAGTTTGCAGGAGACAGACACCTCAGGAGGATTTAAACTGTTGTGTCAGTAGTGACTGTACCAGAAGGCGAGGTTGAGAAGAAAACAATGCTAATGAACTGTAGGAGAAATGATTTTATTGCCTTTTTCGTATTCTTTTGATTTGATGGCAAGGATCTAACTGGATTTCAGTAAGGTTGCATGGTTACAGAGATTGTCATCAGCTGTGTTGAATATTTTGGATTTTAAAATATTCCAGTAGCAACACCAGCCTTTGCCTGGGGTTTTTGATTTAAATTTATGGTGTTTATCCAGCTCTTAATTGTGCAAATTAGAATAATTATGGAGTGTGATTACATGCGTACCGGTGACTGTTTTTAAGAGGCTGTCTCAAATTTCATGAACTGATTTTATTAGTGTCTTTCTGGTGCAAGTGCCCTTCTTCTGGTGCTGCTCTTCTGCAGAACAAACATCACAAACTACCTCTGCAGGAAACAAACAATTTCTGCAGTGGCATATCTGAGGGAATGAATCTTTAATAGGGCAGAAGGCTCTTCAATGACTTGAGCTAATTAGGACTGATTAGGTGAGTTATTGGAGACTGAAACCACCTTCTCCAAGCAGAACAACTTCTTTGCTCCAGGCTGTGATAAGGACAGGAGGGTACAACCTGAGCCACGTGTGGTAAAGTTTGTGCAAGTGCTAAAATTGTCAATGTATGAACTTTAATGCAAGGTTGTTCTTGGAAATTAAGGCTCTGATGTGAGTTATTGGCTGCTGCCTGTCTCTGCTGAGGCTGCAGCTCTGTCTTTGTGGAGGGGACAGTTCAGGCACAAGCACATTTCTTGGGTAGAAGTTATGGACTGGCTGCGCCAGGTATTGCATTGCCCTTTGCTGGGAAGATCATCTTGTTGGCAAATTCTAGCCCAGACTTACAGGTCTCTTTTCACTCACTCAGGACTTCTCAGAAACCATAAATTTCTGCCTCTAGGAAAAACGGAGATGTGACTTGAAACAGCGTAATCTCCTTGATCTTGTTGTGACAGATGTGGCGTGACAAATGCAGGAAACTGTAGAGGAGATGTCCTTGGTCTCTCTGTAAATAGCCTGGGACTTTGACTAAATTAACCAGTCTTTACAGTAAGAAAGTGAGGGAAATTAAATGTCATGGAATGCTAGAGTGATTTGGGTTGGAAGGGACTTTAAAGATCTTGTTCCAACCCCCTGCCATGGGCGGGGACACCTTCCACTATCCCAGGTTGCTCCAAGTCCTGTCCAACCTGGCCTTGGACACTCCCAGGGATGGGGCAGCCACAGCTTCTCTGGGCACCTGTGCCAGGGCCTGCCCACCCTCACAGGGAAGCTTCCTGAAATTGCAAGCAATTACTCACAACAGAGATGTTCTTTACTTTGTGGCCTCTCCAAATATACTTCATGAAGTCAGGTTTTTTTGCAGAAGTTCCAGATAAAGTTTAACATTAAAAGCAAGTGTGCTGTCACTGCAGTGCTGCTCAGTGTGGGTGCAGTTGGTTGCTGCTTTGCCATGTGGGAGGGCACTAAAGGGAAGTGATAACTTACACTCAGGGATTTATTTCCCTTTTTCCCCCAAAGGTGCTGCTTTGTGGGATGCAAGAAATCGACCTGAATGACTGGCAGAGACACACCATCTACAGGCACTACACCAGGACCAGCAGGCAGATCGTGTGGTTCTGGCAGGTTGGCACGCTCAGCTCTGTGGGCAGAGCAGCACAAGTCTCAGGGCACAGCACTGCCCACACCTGGAGAGGGCAAATACAAACTGTTGTGCTCATCCAGCTGTTTGTAGCAACCGTGGCACTTGTTCACCTGTGGGGGATTATGCTGTGAAAATCTGAGTCTATCCCTAAATGTGTATTTCAATTCCTGTTTTGCAGTTTGTGAAAGAAATAGATAACGAGAAGAGGATGAGACTCCTGCAGTTTGTGACTGGAACGTGCAGGTTGCCAGTGGGAGGGTTTGCTGACCTCATGGGTATGTATTAATAACCCCTCTAATGCAGCAGGTACTTAAAAAAGAACAAAATCATATGTTTGCAGACACTTTAAATGATTTTTATCTTGAATGGTGTTTTGCAAGCCCTGCACATACTTGAGCTGTGATGGAAAAAGAGATAGAAGGAGTGCTCACACCTTTGTATTGAGCTTCAGAATGACTTAAATTGGTGCATTTTACCACATGCATAGTTGTGATCCAGGCAGAGCTGTACAGTGAGACACTTCTCTGTGCAAGTTATGGTGATCTTGTCTTCGTTTGAGCCTTGCCTGTTTGAATTGTATTATGTAGTAGCACAAAGGTAGCCAGACCTATGCCTTGTCTATTGCAATTTGTTACAGGGAGCAATGGACCCCAAAAATTTTGTATTGAAAAAGTTGGAAAGGAAAACTGGTTACCTAGAAGTCATACCTGGTGAGTACATAAAAAAAAATCAGAATATTGCTTTGTTTTTTACTGACCACAGTCTACTTGGAGATTTTAGTAAATGGGTCATATACTGAAGTGGTTGGGGCTCTGTAAAAGCAAACACAAATTACACAATAAACAGCTGAAATTCTAAAAACCTCTTGTGGCATGGAGTAGGTTCCATTGCAAATTCCACGGATTTGTGTCTTGCTGGACATTTAACATTTAAAGTAATTAACAGTAGGGTCTGAAGAGGTGAGGATTATCCTTTTGTTGTTACTGCATTCCAAGTTTTTAGTGAAGGAGCCCCATTCACAGTCTCCCCTAGAGAAAAGGTCCCTCCTGTTCGTGTCCTCAGCTGTCAGTGGTGGTAAAACCACACAAAATTTCAAATCTGAATGATGACTCTGGTTAACCAGATAGGAAAAGTTAGTGAGCACTATCAGTGTTCAAGCACTCTGCTCTCAGAAATACTGACATTTATGTCACTATGCAGCTTCTCACAGGGTATAAATCCCAGTGTCCATCAGCACAGCAAAAATGACCCATATTCATAATGGATTTTTTGTGACTTGAAGTCTTTTTCAGTACTTAAGCTCTTTCTTTATTTCCAGTTTCAATCGCTTAGACCTTCCCCCATATAAGAATTATGAGCAGTTGAAGGAAAAGCTGCTGTTTGCAATTGAAGAAACAGAAGGATTTGGGCAGGAGTAGCTGAAATTTGCACCTGGAAGAATGTGAACTCAACACGATGTATGTTCTTCACTTCTGCTTGTTGCACACTTCATTGTAAAGTAGACTTGACCTGGATTTATTTAACAATACTAATTTGTAAATAAATGGATGTTATCCTGAGGTTATCCACATTAACTCTGGATTTCTACTGAGCACTTTCAGAAATCAAAGGAGCAATCAGATACAGCTACAAGTGACTAATGAGCGAAGTAGAGGTTTAATACAGCTTTGGGCTCTGCTTTGTTTTACCATTCATTAATTAGAATGTGTCCTTAATGACTGACAGATTTTTAACAATAGTTTTGTCTTTCCTTTTTAGTAGCATTTTTTGCTACTGGTGCACTGGGAAGTTCCTTGGTAGCTGCAATGCTGCAGCAGCATCCTGAGCCTCTCCACAGCAGTGGCGGAGCCAGCCTGGACCCACCTCTGTGCCGTGAGCAGCTCCCTCCCTTAAGCTCCTTTTTCTAACTCAAGTGTGGCCAGACTGTTGTTCCCCACCTGGAGTCTGCTCACGTGCCAGCTGGGCTCCAGCTGCTGTTCAGGGGATATCAAACTGTGGCCCAAATCCAGGGCATAGCCTGGCTTTGGTTTCTCCCAGTCCTGCTCCTGTCAGCACACAGACACCTGCCCCGAGCTGCTGGAACGCTGTGCCCTCCGAAGGATTCGGAGCCCTTGCTGTGTAACACACCTTACCTTGGGAATCAATAGTAATTAACACTGTGGTACTTGACTTGTTTTGCAAAGAAGCCCAGCTGGGATTGCACTGATTGCCTGGAGGCCCCTGTGTGCAGGCTGATGTTGGGCAGAGTGTCCACGGACATCTCCTCGGTGTTTCTCCTCCATGTTGCAGTCAGTTTGCTCCAAAGAGTTCCTTGGGCTCTCGGGAAGAGGTGCAGAACAACTGGACTCAGAACAGGATCCTGCTCATCACTTCTGCAGATGGACTGATGTGTGAGACTGGCTGAGGCCCAGAGGAGCAGGAAGGTCAGACGTGGATTGCAGGTTTCTGGAATGCTGGAGCATCAGTCAATAGCTCTAGGAAGTTGGAAGCTAAAGTTCTGGGGGAGGTTTCTAAGCTAATTCACCCTAAGCTTCTTACACCTAGTAACTTTTGTAGTGAGTTCCTGTTGGATTAACAGCATCTTTTACTTCCTTTTAGCATCTGTTAATGGTCAGTTCTTTTCTGGTTTACAAGAACATTTTGCATTTTCCTGCTCCTTTGGACTGAATGCACTTTTGGGGCCTGGTCAGCCCTTCCCTGCCCTAAGGCAGACCCCGTGGGATGAGCTGCAGCCACAGTGGGAGAGGTGACACTTGAAATAACATGTAGCACATATTAAAGCAAACCTGCAGCTCAGAGCAGCGTGGCAGGGGCTGCTTTGAAGACTTTTCTAGATGACAGAGGTGAAACAGGGCAGTGGGAAAGTGTAAAACTGAACTTCCAGTCTGGAAAAGAATCTTTCTTTCCTGCTGTCCCATCCATCTAAACTGCAAGAGGGAAAAAAAGAGTCAGGCTTGAGAAGAACCAAAACACTGCAGGTTTCAGCTGCTTCAGGTCCAAGTGATGAATGCTGTGGGAAGGCAGGAGGGGGGGACTGCAGTGAACAGCTCTTGGCAGGCATGCTTGAAGTTCCTGATGGCACAAAAATGCCCCTTGTTTGAAGCTTCCTGATGGGGAGAACTCACCTTTGTGGTCTGACTGGGAGGAAAATCGCCAACTTCAGCACCATTTGGGTATATTACAGTAAACAGCTCGTGAGGAGAAAAAAAGCCTTATCTATATATTCTGTTTATATTAATTCTTACAGTGAAATGTAGTTATCCAGCATATTTACAAGAGAGATTAAATTAAGCAAGAGTAATGCAAGATTAAGCTATGAAAAATAGTCTATGTTCTGCATAGTGCTTTATGATTCATGTAGGGAACCTAGAACTATTGTTCATGTATAAATATCACCCAAAAGGCTCTCAGCCCTATATTTTTAAAATAAAGAATAGTTATAATTGAAATAGCCTTAGCCCTAGTTCTATAGGGTGTGGCTGTTGAATATTTTTATGGTTGAAATGTTTAGTTCAGGAAAAACATACCTGCTTGTATATATATTTTTGATGTTCAGGATTCCACTTATTCCATTGTTTCTTTTAATTTAAATGGCATGTTTATATGTCTTTTTCTGCTGTACCAGGATGGGAGAAAGGGGGCTGGATATCCCAAGCACCAGATATGATTTAAAAATACTGCAAATAATTCATTGAGAGGGGGGAAATGAAGCATAAATAAAACACTAGATCTGGCAAAAATATAGCAAGTTAAAAGCGACTTTACAGTGTTAAATTGGCAATATTTTTGAAGGGACAAGTTCAGATTCCTCAGGCATCTGACTTGTGAATACTGACAAATCTGTTCAATTCCTTACAGCATGTTGTGTAGGAGAATAATAAAAGGAATAATAAGCCACTGGTGCACCTTTCAGTTCTTCGGGGGGTTCTGGTGAAGCAATAAGGGATGAGCCCAGAGCAGCCAGTCCCAGTAACAGGTTAGTGTGGACTGGACTCACAGCAGGGATTTGCAGCAGAGATAATGCATTTGTCTCCCACTGCTTCACCTGATTCAGCAACCTGAGCTGCATCAACTCACAGTATGTCACCAGTGTCCATTCATGTGCAACTCTCAATTGATCCTAATTATCAAGTGTTAAAAGAACTTTTATTTAGGATTTTTCTTCATAAGAGTGATGTGAGAAAATGAAATGCTGAGAATTAACAAAGCCTTATTGTTCTGGGTAGCTCAGGAACTGTTCATATACTTAGGAATTCACAGTAAATACATCGTGTCTTCATCTGACCTAGTGTGGAAGTTTGGGGTTTTTTAAATCCAGTTGCTTGTGTTTAATAAAAAAAAAAAAAGCTTTTTTATTTTTATTCTGAAAAAAGTAAAACAAAAAAATGCTTGTTTAATTTTTTTTTAATTTTGAGGGGTTTTTTGCATTTTATTACATGCACTGGATTTGTAATTTTAACTGTTCTATTGGTATCTCCAGCCCCCTTTTTGTGGTGTCTTTTAATTTTCCCCAAGAATCACTGTCTGTGTATATGTGCTCTAGTGAACTCCTGTAGAGACTGGGATCAGCAGCACTGGATTGTAAAATACTGTACTGAAATCCATTGTCAATATTTCCCTGCGTTGTAATTCCAAATACTCAGGTAACTGTAACAGTATCTCAGTAAGTCAAATTACTTTTATAAAACTCCTTAAAGAGCTGATGGTCTGGTCCTTATTGCTGGGTGTGAGGGAACATCTGGGGCTGGGCTGCCTGCAGTTGTCCTTCCAGCACAGTTCTTTGGGAATGTTTCTTTCCTGGGACCTCTTCCACTGGTGTTTGCACTGGAAATTTACTGGACTTGGGGCACAATTCCTGGATTTTTAGTGCTGGTGGGTGGTGCCCTGAGGGGCAGGGGCTGGGGGAAGGTTCTGCAGGAGCCACAGCTGTAACACTGCCCTGTGGCACTGCTGGAGGGGGAACAGAAATGAGGAGTGACACTGCAGGGGGTTGGGAGTGACAGAGTGCCACAAAGGAGGGGAAAAAAGCTCCATTTCCCTGCTGGAGGGGGAACAAAAATGAGGAGTGGCACTGCAGGGGGTTGGGATTGACAGAGTGCCCCAAAGGAGGGGGGAAAATCTCCAGTGGGACCAACCAGGTTTGTAGTGTCCCCAATCCTCCTGGAAGGGAGAAGTGGCATTCCCATTCCTCCTGTCAGCAGGAGCCTCTCCTGCTGGCCCTGACCTTCCCCACCTACCCGAGATGGGCTTTGCAGTCACAGTCCATCTCTTTGGTGCTCACAGGGACATCCCATCAGGTCTCAGGGACCTGGTTATGTCCAGTTTGGTCCAGTGGACCCTCAACAGGTCATCCTTCCCTGAGGGTGACATCCTTCTCTGAGGGTGACATCCTTCCCTGAGGGTGACATCCTTCCCTTGCTGCAGGCCTTCCCCTGGGGTTCTCCCTTTCCCAGGTGTCCCCAAGGGCTGGGTTAACACATTTTGTCAGTGGCAGCAAATCCCAGGGATGATGTTCTGTGCCAGGTAAACATGTGCAATAACAATTGCCTTTTTCTGCAGCAGGGATCTTGGTTTGGAGTTGCTTCCTCCAAGCTTTGGATGGAACCACTTAAAAGCATCCTAGAAAGTTGTGTAAACCCAAACTTTCACTCTGCTTTGGGCAGCTTTATGTTGGTACAGCTGTGAGGGTACCAAGGTAAAAATGAAACCACGATGCAGTGTGTGATAAATGCACAACTCAGTTGCACTGCTGTGTTAGTTTTTGGCTATTTTCCTCAATGCTGGTGTTGCTGATTTCAGTACCAGCCCTGGCTGGGGTGGTTTGTTCATGGCAGGATGGCAATGCTTGTTTAAACAGTGGAAGAAGTTGAAACAAAGCCCTGCTTGTTTGGGGGCCTGGTGGCAGCTGTGCCTGCTGAGCTATTGCCCAAATCTTACCATGCTGCAACTGGAAGCTGAATCAATCCATGGTAAAATGAGTTGTAGCCAAGCTCTAAACCGTCCTGCTGGACTGGCAGAGGAGGTTGGATTTTAGCTGAGTAAATAGCCACTACAACATAAAATAACTATTTCTTGGGTCCTGAAGAAGAATGTTTTCATCTCTGGCACTGCCTTATCCTGTGTCCACTCTCAACCTGTCAGTCTGACAGCAGTGCACAAATGCCAGGGGCTCGGTGGAGACATCTTGATTTCTCTAAGCAGAAAGTGGTCCCTGACAGAGCTTATCTGTCATGTGAAATCCTGGGTTTCAGAGGAAAACCAAAAAGCCACACTTGCTGAGGTCATGTTTCTACATTTTGCCCAACAAATGCCAGCTCTGGGGGCTGCTGTGGCAGCTGGGGGTGATCTGTGTCAGGTCACAGCTGAAAGCAGCAGTTCAAAGTGCCCCAGAGTAGGTTGAGCTCACACATTGGGAAAGATCCTTCCCTGGGAGGGTGTGAGGCCCTGGCATAGGCTGGGCAGAGGAGCTGTGGCTGCCCCATCCCTGGGAGTGAACAGGGGTGGGTTGGATGGGGCTTGGAGCACCTTCAGGCTCCCCTTCCAACCCAAACCCTTCTGGGATTCAGGGATAAGGGGCAGTGGGAGTTCCCCCCTCCCCTTTATCCCCTCGGGTGCTGCTGGAGCCCCCCAGGGCAGGGCAGAGCAGGGAGGGCCAGTCCAAGGCACATCCCGACCCCTGGGGAGCCACATCCAGAGGGAAACAGCATCTCCTGCCCCTCCAGGGAGAAAGGAGGAGTGAGTGCTCAGCTACCCCGGGGCGGGGGCAAGGGCAGTGGGGGCAGAACAGAGCAATGCACTGAAGAGCTGCATCCCTCGGCCCCCCACTGTGCTCTGCACACACAGCAGGGCTGGGGACAGCCCTCCTTCCTGCGGCTCTGAGGTGTCCCGGGATAGCCGGGGGGGATCCTGGGATGGCCATGGGGTATCCTGGGATGGCCATGGGGGATCCCGGGATGGCCATGGGGGATCCCGGGATGGCCGTGGGGTATCCCGGGATGGCCATGCGGTGTCCTGGGATGTCCACAGGGGATCCTGGGATGTCTCTGGGCTATCCTGGGATGTCCATAGGGATCCTGGGATGTCTGTGCAGTATCCTGGGATGTCCATAGGGATCCTGGGATGTCTGTGCAGTATCTTGGGATGTCTCTAGGCTATCCTGGGATGTCCATAGGGGATCCTGGTATGTCCATGGAGTGTCCTGGGATGTCTCTGGGCTATCCTGGGATGTCTGTGCAGTACCCCGGGATGCCGGGGGTGTATCCCGGGATGTCCGCGGTGTATCCGGGGATGCCTGAGCTGGACCCCAGGATGCCGGAGCTGTATCCGGGGATGTGTCCCGGGATGCCTGAGCTGTACCCCGGGATGCCGGGGATGTGTCCCGGGATGTCGGAGCTGTACCCCGGGATGCCGGGGGTGTACCCGGGTGCCAGTGGGCGGTCCCGGACGTTCCCGAAGCGTTTCCGGGGCAGCGCCGTTTCCGGGGCAGCGCCGGGCGGGGCGGCGGCAACGGCTACAATGGTGGGTGAGGCCGGGCCGGGCCGGGAGGGTCCCTGAGCCCCCTCGGGGGTCCCTGAGCCCCCTCGGGGCCCCGCGGCCGGATCAGCTCGGGCGGGACCCGCCGTGGGCAGCGGGGCCTCTGCGGGGCCGCCCGGCCCGGCCCGGCCCTGGTTCGTGCTGGGGCCGGCCCTGCTCGCCCTGTCGGGGCGGGGGCTCTGCCGAGGGGCCCCTGCGGAACTCGGGGGGCTCTGCCGGCCTGAGGGGCTGCGGGCCGGGCGGGTCCTGCCCTGCACCTGGGGCTGCTCCTCCCCCTGCCCAGCCCTGCCCTGCCCCTGCCCTGCCCTGCCCATCCCTGCCCTGCCCCTGCCCTGCCCCT
>JAOXXN010000120.1:1016644-1037149 GCA_026770055.1 Myrmophylax atrothorax
ATCTTTCTACTGTTGGCTTTTCTGTGATGTGGGAAATGTTTCTTGGTTTTTCATGCCCCTGTTCATGTTGGGGTGGGGGTTTGTCCTTGTTCAGTGTGAACAGGGGGACAGCTCAGCTCAGACTTCCACGCTGCTCTGGTACCTCACTCCTGAACTGTCTGTCCCATGTTCCCCCATTAATTGGGAATTCTGTAGCGCATCTGCCCTGCTTGGCAGGTGTTTTATGAAACTATCTGTCCTGCACAAACAATACTTGCTACAGTTTGTCTTAGTAATTGGAATTTTCTTCCCTGCTGGGACTTGATAGCCCTTTTTTTTTTTTCTTCATTTGGTTGGTTGGTATCTAATTTTTTGCTTTGCTGATCTAATGGATTTTTGGTGTTGCAGTTTTAGCTTGGGTTTTAGTCAGTGGTCAGCGAGTGCCCTTGTCTGTAATAGGGATTGGCAACTGTATAAATTATTTACAATAAAGACAGGTTCAGAAACTGGTGAACAAAAGGCGGCTGTCTCTTTAAAGAGTGCAGGTTGATCAGAGCATCAGCTCCATCCCCTGAGGACAAAGGCAATTTTGATTTGTGGGGCCCAGGAGTCCCTCACTTACCAGGAGTCGTCTCTGCTCGTGCCTGTGTAAACCTGTAAAACACTCTTTTGTGTAGAATAAATCTCATGCTGCAAATCCCGTACAATTAAATGTGACCCTTCGTCAAGTCGCAGCGACGTGTCCTCATTGCAGAGCTGTGAGAGCTGTCCAGTCAGAGCAGGATTATTTCCCGTTTATCTTCTTTTTTATTTGTTGTTTTTTAATAAATACCAACCCACTGGTGTTGATGACTTCTCTGAGCCCCCCAGACTGCTGCTCTCTGCTCCCCTCTTCCCTCCTTTACCCAGCCAGTGGGGCTGCAGCCACTGCTCAGCACTGAGGAAGAGGAGCAATTCCCTCTCTCCCACTGCTCAGCACTGAGGAAGAGGAGCAATTCCCTCTCTCCCACTGCTCAGCACCGAGGAAGAGGAGCAATTCCCTCTCCCTGCTCCTGCAGCCAGCAGCAGGTTCCATTATTGCCGATCAATGCCGCCGCCATGCAGGAGGAGGGGAGAGGGAGGGGTGGGAGCTTCCTATTCAAAGATTGATCAACCTGCCATTGCATGAACAAATTCATTGTAAGGAAGGCTGGGATGCTGGGATAATAGCTGGAGCAGGAAGGGGCTTGTAAACAGGGGAATGCAGGCTCGTCAGTAATGGGGAGGGGATTTAAATTGCCTCTGAGCTTGCTGTTTTTTCTTCCAGCATAAAGCATAATACCTGAGCCTTCAAACAAAGCCAACACTGTGAGGGATGGTAGGGATACATTGCACATAGCTGGTGAGCTATTGTGCTCACTTATTTTGAGCTTCTTCAGCACTGAGACCTATTCCTAATTTTTATTTACATTGATTCTATCATAAACTGCTGCCTCTTGGATTTTAAAGCCTCAGTTTCCCCTGCTCCCCTGTTTGGTTTTTGGTTTTGTTTTTTTTTTTTTTGCCTTCTTTCTGTTCCTGCTTGGATTGAAACCTGACACAAAGGGACAAGAAGTACAGATCCCACTTACTGCTCCCACCCATGCCTGCTGTGTCAGATGCAGGGTTGAGAGAACAGAGCAGGATCACTCTCTCATGTTGTCAGTGTAGACAATAACTGGAGTACTGGAATCCCAAGACCATCAGCTCCTCCCCACCCTTCCTACCCTGCTTCGTTCACTTATTGTTTTCTGTATGGAAAAGTTTTCTGGCTGGAGAATAAGTCTTCTTTCTCCTGGGCATGTGGCCGAATGGCTGGATAGCAGCACGGAAGATGAGAAAAGCCTTCTCTCATTTCTCGGTACGGTAGGGTACTAACTGCATTAATTTTGGTTTGGTTTGGTTTTAGCGCTTTGCTGGGAAGCCTTTACTACTTTGATGCTTCATTTCCTCAGTCCTTCAGTTACCTGACCTTAGTTCTCTTTAAAAGCTTTGAAGTGGCGTGCAGTTGTTAATTAAACTTGGTTACAGGCTGTTTGACATAGTTACAAACACAGTGGGCAAAGGTTGGGTTGTAAGTGGGCACGTGCAGTGCAGCAAATGAGCTGAACTGGACTAAACTATGTTACTTACTGCTGGGTTTTTCTTCTCAGTGCCTTTTGACGAGCTGATCACAGGGTTCAGCCCACTTCCATTCATTTCTGTCAGCTTGCCTGACTTCCATCTGTGTGGTGGGAGTAAGATAAATCAAGGGAGACTGCTCAAAGTTTTTCTTCTTAAGAGAAATGTACAGATGCAGTTAGGATAAAAGTTCTCCAATGGTGTCTCAACTCAGAGACCATATTTCAGGTTCCATCTCTGGGATGTCTAAAGTACACTGGGACTTTTTCTGTGTCCATAATAATCCTACTGGTTGAGGGGCAAAATCCTGCCGTTGTGAGCAAGAGTTGCTGAGGCTCAGAGCAGCCTTCTGGGCCCTGGAGAGGAACAGGGAAGAGCTGCTGAGCTTTGGTGCATCCAAAGAGCCAGCAGTCCCTTGTGAGATGATCCCAAAGGATTGCTATTTGGAAAATGCCTCTATTCACAGCCCTTTTACAGAGAATAAAACGATTGGTTTGGAAAGCTGTGTCTCAAGGCTGTTGTTTAATAATGAGGACAATAAATATTGATATCACACTAATGTGTGTCTAAGTCATAAGCCTCCAAACAAATTAGGTTGCAGGAACAGGTTACCATGAGTCAGCTGATCAGCGTTAATTGTCTGTGTGCAATCTCTCTGCAGCAAACACAAGGTAATTTGAATTAGCAGGGGCAGTCCAAGATCATTAGGAACTAACGAGGACATCAGCATCTCCAGGTCATGGGCAGCAGCTCCTTGTGTCTGCTTTTGTGCTGGCACAGTTGTCCAGGCAATTTGTTTGGCTGTGTGTGGAGCCAACCATTAAGGAAGCTTTAGATGCTGCTGCATGAGGAGGTTAAAAAGGAGCAAAACTCTCCCAAATTTTGCACAGCCACGCACCTCACACAGAGGATTTGTTGAGCAGTTTAGGGATGTACATCTGTTTAATTTCTGACTGGGTTTGCAGAGCTGAAGGATTCGTTCCTCTGCTTCAAAGTGAATGCATCAGTTTAGGAACAGCTGATGTTGTACTCAGTAAATGCCATGTAGAGTTTCCTCTGAGCATTCAGCAAAAAGAAATTGTGAGGGTTTGTACTTGAAACCACCAAATTTTTCTCTCCTATGATATTCATGCCCTTTCTTCCAGCCTCCTCTAGTATCCATCTGCTTTGCATGGTAGGTCTTGTCTTTCAGACTGCCAAGTCGTTTAGGAATCAATGACTTAAATGTCTTTTAAATGACTTAAGTGTCATTTAAGTTGCTTGCTATGCACCTTATGAAGTGGGCACTAATTCAATTTTACTTCTTTTATGTACCAGCACAATGCAAGTGTCTAACACCAACAGAATTGCCTGTCTGTAAATTAAAGATCTTTTACAGTTGCCTGGATCCTCTTCCAAGACTCGCCTGATCGACTCAATCCCTAGTAAAGCGCAGTGTCTTCCTTTCAAACTCCTGCTAATGGACTGGGAGAGTTTTTGATCATAGTTGGTATCTAGCAGTTGTTTGATGTTGGAGTTCTGTAGCCAGTGAGCTTTGCAGGGTTCCCTTTGTGTTTCCCTTTCCAGGCTTGGCAGCTTTTGTGCACTTCAGTGTGCTGTGACTTGGTTGCATTCACTCTGATGTATCTTCTTGTAGCTTTTTTCCCCTGTCTAGTTGCCTTGATAAATGTGAAAAAGCTATCTCTGCACATTTATTATTTTTTCCCCTCTAAGTTATACCTTGCAGGATTTGCATAATCTTTTCTAGTCAGAGCACAAACTTGGACTTCAGGACTTAAAACAAATCAGGGGGTTGGAGTTTGCTTTTACCTTAAGCTTCTTACATAGGCATTTACTGACATTTTTATGACAGTCTGTGAATTAGGCCCAAGTCTGAATTCTCCCCAGGTGGGCAAAATGAGAGGGAGTGCCTACTGTGAGATAAAACATTAGCACTTCTATTTATTTTTATATGAGGCCTCCTGTTTCATTAGGTAATACCCATCTGAAAGATGCTGTTCAGATGTTTCTTCCTCTTCTTGTTCCTTTTCTCCTAAACCCTCCTACCTGGTGTGGCTGTCCTGCAGAGCTGGGAAGGTTGTTCAGCCTCTGCTTCTCCCACCCAGAGAAAGAGCTGCTCATAGGGAGAATACAAACTTCCAGGCTTGAATTTCAAGTGGCCAGGGCACCCAGCAATGGGAGGTTGGGGTTAAACCCCAGAGCCATATGCTGCCCACAGGTCACTGAGGCTGCACCACTGTGGCAGAGAGGGTTGCCTTCAAAGGAGGGCAATCCCCACCACTGCTTCCAGTAGTAAATGGCACCTGACTTACACAAACCTGCCTTCTGGCCAACAAAACACGCTCTGGTGTTGCTGAGGGTAGAGAGTGGTGCAATAGGATGGGAGAAGAGACCTCCCTGCATTGTATCCTTGGGCAGTTCCCTCTTCAGAGGCACCTGCCACTGCAGAGTAATTGGCTCAGCTAATTTGGAACTATTACTATGTAGTAATAGTAAGTAAATACTTATTTGCATAAATATGTATTTACATAAATCTTACTGCTTATCACCAATATATGAGGTGATGAAAGTGTCCCACAGGGATGTTTATAACCCATTAGTTCAATGATGTAGGGAAAGGTGTCCCTGCCTTCAGAATCTTTATGGTCCCTTCCAACCCAAACTATTGTGGGATTCTACCATTATTTGGTGAAGGTTGAAAAGGGGAAGATCTGTCTGCCTTTTTTTTTTCCTTTTGCCTTTTTTTCCCTTCCCAGAAACTGAGAGTGGCTGAAAAGGGTTTCAGGTTGTTTTGATGGATACAGAATGTGATTTATCTGTAGCCTTGGTCCCTGAGAGTGAGCAATGCAGAAAGCAGTTGTAATTTAATACTAAGGTGATGAGAGGTGCATTGATTTTTACAGCAGGTGAAGATTATGCAAGAGCAGCCTCAAGCATTACCAGTGGAGCAGGGGAGGGAACTGTCTAATTTTTTGCCTGGTGGTGACAGTATAGATTTCTTTTACACGACTCAGCAAAAATCCTGTTCTACGGGTGTCACAGCAAGTTACTTCAGCTTTTGATTTCCAGTTAACATAGCCCGACAATTTTGTTTTATCTGGGTCTCCTTTTTCCTAGGGACTAAGCATGTTTATTTACTCGTGGTTTTTAGAAGGAGAAGGGGGGAAAGGTAGTTTTATTTTTAAATCATTGCAGGCACCTAGTGAATATTTAAATTTCCCTTCTCCATTTGCTACGTTTCTGTGATGGTCTGAGAAAAGAAGAAACTCATTTTGCCCATGAAATCTCCATGTTTTATTTGCACAGAACTTGGATTGCTGCTGGGTGGATGTGTGGGGGGAGAGGGAAGGCGAGGGGAGCTACCACATTCCTTGTGGTAGCTTTTCAACTCCATTCAGTTCCAACTTAAACTCTTTCCCAAACTGCCCCTCCTGCAGAACGTGTTGTTGAGAACAGAGGGGAATTTGGGCACCTGGTTTCATTTATGACTCAGCAAAGTTAACAGACTGTTTTAAATCACTGGAGCAGCTTTGATGTGATTTCCTGCGCGTGAGAAGCGGGGAAAGCCAAACCTATTACGTGTTACTATTCGATGTAACATAAAAGGTGCTCACTCTGCCCCCAGTTCCAAGGGAATGTACCACTCCTGTTTGCCTTCATTCCATGGGCAGCGGGAATGGCAGAGACAGTCTTTTAAATCGTATGGAACACACTTCTGTCTGGGCAGAGCAGCACTTACAGGTGCTGCAGAAATAAGTTTCCTTTGCTTATAGGCAGGGGAGGCGGCTGGTGATATCAAAGCACATCTTCAGATAGAAGTGGCAGCACCAAAGCACATCTTCAGATCAAACTGGCAGCACTGCAAAGGCTCCTGAAACGCTGGGACTGACTGACTCAAAAACCTTGGGTTGGTGCTGGCCCTGCTCCAAGTGCTTTTGTTCCCTAAAGGTGCCCTGCTGGGGACTTACCCTCCGGCTCTGGAACAGGTGATGCCTCCTTAGCGGCAGGAAAAGTGCTTGATGTTCGGCCGGAGGGATCTGCCCCGAGGGGGTCTCGCTCTGCGAGCTCTGGCAGAGCGGGATGCGCTCGGTCGGGGTGAGAAGGGCTCGGGCATCGTCCTCTCGGTCGCTGTGCCCTGCCCAGTGCCCGCTGTGTGATGCACCCGCTTGCCCAGTTTAGGAGGCTGTTCTCCCCCTTAGTCCTTTCCCCGAGCAGATTGGGGGGCTCAGTGTGAGCCGTTTGGGGTTTTTAAAAGATAAAAATCTGCCGTGTGAGACACGAATACTGCAGGGTCCAGACTGCTCAGCCTCCCCTCCGCTATGCTCCATTTTGTCGGTCTTCAAGCATCCATGGGAGAGACGTATTACAACTCCGGTGAAATCAAAATCCGGCACGCAAAGACATCACAAGTAATGTTATCCCCGAAGAAAGCTGCTCTCCTTTTTTCCCTTCGGCTGTTCGGAGGCAAACGCCGCTCCCGTGGCACCAGCTGGCTGTCTCTCTCCATAAACCTCGCTTTTCGCTGCCGCGGATCAGGATGTACAGCGAAATTTTCGGGAGCGGAGGGAAGGCGGCAGTTGGGCGTCTGTTAATAGCCTGAAAGTAACTAATGAGGATGTGCAGCCGGAGCGATTGATTGAGGAGCTGCAGTCAGTCCTGTGTGCTGCCGCTGCTGCTGCCTCGCTGCCCGCCAGCCCTGGCAGGGATGCCCGGGGGTGGGAGCAGCACCGAGCCATCCCCAGCGCCGGGCATGGAAGTTTAAGCCTCATCTGGCCCCTGGAAGGAAAACGGCAGGAGTCAAAATGTCACTGGCTGGAGTCACGGCTTGCTGCTCTTCTTTGCTATTCGGAAGATAACAATGGACTTTCTGCCGGGAAGTGGCTGTTTCCCTCCCCGTGCTGGGGGGTGTTTTGGGATGCTGGATGCCTTAAAGTCTGGCAATTGAGCTGGAGATGGGCAGCACTTGTGATAAAGGTATCTGTATGGCATACATATGCATATCTAGCTGTCTGTAAAAATGCATTTATGTGTGTTTGTGGAGAGGTTTTTCATGCTGTGTATACTTTATTATGCTATTATTCTAGTATTTCTTCTACAAAAAGATACCAGTGCAGCTTTTATGAATCTTTGTGCTCGGCAGATCAGCCCGCATGGATTTAAGATGCCAAAGTCGTGTCTTAGTAAGGTCATACTGCCAGAATGAGGAGAAGTTGACCTATTTCTTTTTTATCTGCAGAGATATATATGTCATATTACCCAGGCACTTTTAAGTCTTCTGCTGGTTGCATGGTTTGAGCAAGTAGTGGGATCACACAGGACCAAACTTTGACCTTTATCAAACTGTGTTCAGCTGGGACTAAAATTGAGCTTCCCTGGCTCTTGATTGTAATTATCTGTTCATTACTGCCTTGCTTACGTAAAAGAATTAAATTTAAGAAATACATTAAAGTTCTCTGAATACTGTCTCTCAAACAGTAACGGAATATTAAGTATCTCCAGGTATTGATCTTTACCAGCAGTTTTTATTTTAATTGCCTACAGTCAAGTCAGATTCTCAGCCTTGGATCTGCCAGTGAAAATGCCACTGTAATTAGTAAGTAAATCAGATACAGAGAAATAGGTGGGTTAATTCAGCAGCTTAGTGATGCACCTGAAACTTTGCTGAGGAGTCTGTCCTGCAGAGCACAAAACCTGACTATTCCCCACCCCCGGGCATCCATTGCTGACCTCCTTCTTCTTCTCTTCCTCAGAGGTCCCAGCAGAGAGATCTCCTCGCAGACGGAGCATCTCGGGGACCAGCACCTCTGAGAAAACCAACTCCATGGATGTGCCCAACACTTCCCCCTTCCGAGTACCAGTAAGTGTGCTGAGCCTGCCCTGCAAAGCAGGATTTGTCTCCTTGAATGGGAGGGAGGAAATCAAAATGTCACAGTGTAAACCAAGCTGGCGAGGGTTGAGGGGGGAGGAAAGTTTAGTTAATATTTCCAGTTCACCAAGAGGGTTTTGCTATGAAGTGTCATGTATTATCAATGAGATTTCTGGTAGATCCCAAACTTGCTGCTTTTCATTGCCTTGATCTAAAGTTGCAGACAGTGAAACATCAGAGTTAATGTGGGCAGCGACCTACATAAATACTTTTGAAGTTGCCTCCAGGGATTGCATTCCATATTCAATCTTGACTAGGAAAGAAGTTCCTTTAGGTTAGTGATGGCTTGTTATTTTTCCCTCATGCCAATGAAATACATAGAAAATTGAAATGGCTTTACAGTTTATTCAGAAGCTGATGACATTTCTGCAGGTGTGTTAATTCTTCTTTACCCATTTGGGTTTTGTCCTGAGTGTATTGACTGTCAGTCTGCATGAGAGTTTTTCAGCTACAGCCTGGGTGTTCTTGCTTGTGTCAGTCTTTGGTCAGTGTATCCAAAAGGACAAAGGTATTTCTAGTATACACTGAGGACAAATGTTTCAAGTTAAAATGAGCTGCACAGTAATTTTTTAACAATATTGGTTCAGGTTTAAAATACAAAACTTGATCATTGCAAATATTTTCATACCTTTCTTTTGGTAAGTAGTCTGCATACTTTAAAACCAGAGGATCTCCAGGAGAAGAATTATCTAGGGAACACTGGTGGTTTTAGCATGTTCTCTATGGACCGGAGAACCATTTCTGCACCTTTGTGTATATGTCCTTGCTGTGCTTCAGGTAGCACTCATCCATTTTAAGCACACTTTGTAGCTCCTTTTAGATCCAAATGTGTGCAGAACTTGGGTTTTGGATAAATCCTACATCATGTCATTTTAAAAATAAAAGACAGCCAAGGATTTAATGAGAGCTATTTAAATTATTAAAGGATTAATGTTGGTCAGAGTGCATAGAATCCATGATTTTTAAAGCAGCCTGTGAACTCATGATTTATTGGAATGAGGAAAGGGAGCAGGGATGCAGTGAATATACTGGGTGTCCTTACTTGGTCCCTTTTCCAAGTCATAGAATAATACAGATTGGAAGGGAAGTTCTCTGATCTATCCCCCTCCTCAAAGCTGGAGCTTCAAACCTTCCATCAGGGTGCTCAGGGCATTCTCCAGTCAGGTGCAGAAAATCTCCAGAGATGCAGATTGCACAGCCTTGCTGGACAACCTTCCCTGGTGCTTGACTGTCCTCATTGGGAAGAATATTCCTTTTGGAAAGGCTTCCTTGTCAGAACAAAACTTAGACTTCTAATTAATGTTTGTTGAAAGCCTATGAATTGTGTTTTCCTTTAGTTCAAGTGACACCTGAAGTAGAAGTTAAAGCAGAATGTATTGCTTGGCCTTGGGAAGGGCAAGCTCTGAGGGAAATGTCACCAATGTGTGTTAGTACCTGATGGAAGGAAATAAAGGCAACAGAGCCAGGCTCCTTGGACCAGAGCCACAGAACAGATTGAACTGTAAGAAATCCCAATTAAACACAACAAAAACCTTTTTCTTACTGGAATAAAACACTGGAACAAGTTGTGTGCAGAGGTGGTGGAGTCCCCATCTGTGGAGATATATTCCAAAGCAGACTGGGCACATAGTCTTAAGCATCTTACTCTGCTTTGAGCAGGGGTTTGAACTAGACAATCTCCAGAGGTGCCTTCCCAGCTCAGCTATTCTCTGTTCTGTGAAAGACCCTCTATCACTTCAGAAACCTGTTTTGTGGATGGTACTTGGGGAAAACAGGGCCTTGTTCTAGTTGTATGTGAAGTTGTTACAAGAATATTCTGATATGTCAAGTTCTGAGATTTTTATACTGAGCTCGTGGTCCACAGAGTTCCAGGAAGATTCCTGAGCTCTGAGAGCCAACAAAAGTCTGATCTTTTCCTTCATTTATAAGAAATTCTTTGTTTTCTCTGCCTTCATGTATAAGTAATAGCCCTGGCCTTTAGATGTATACATGCATTGTACTAGCCTTTGTCTGGCAAGTGCAAGCTGTCTATCAGAAGTGTTTGATGACTATCTGTATTTCTTTTATATGCCTCCTTTTCTCATTCCTCATTTTTTGACTTTTTTTAATGCTGAGCCTATGTTTTCAGTCATGTCTTAATGGATCTCTAATTCTTGTCTAATAGTTCTCTGATATTGCTTAGCTCCTGCTCCCTTTCAAAGCAAGGACTTTGCAGAATGTTTCTCCTTTTCCCTGGTAGTGTGTTGGGCTTTTAGGACCCTGAGATGAACTTAGTTGGTTAAAACTTGGTTGTAATAAAGTCAGGGTCATGGGTTCAATCCCTTATGTGGGCCATTGACTTAAGAGTTGGACTCGATGATCCTTGTGGGTCCCTTCCAACTCAGAATAGTCTGGGATTCTGTGATTAAGATTTCTGAGTATGTTAACAATGGAGATGCAGGTGGCAAAGAAAAAGATGCTAATAGACTTGTTCTTAATCTCCTTGTCACGAAATAGGATACTTCTTTCTCCACAGCTTTATATGGTAGTACCAATATTCAAGAAGCTTCTTTGCTTATGATGCTCATGCAAATCAGAACTCTGTCTTTACCTTCAATCACGTTACATTGCAGCCACCATTGCTAAGTTTAAACCTTATGTGGCTTATGTTCTATTTCTGTATCTACTGTTCCATTGAATTTGTTTCATCTCCTGTGGCACCAACATCTTGAGCAGGGCACTGAAGGAAGAGCAAGAAATTTGGAAGTGAAGGCATGGGCAAGCTCCGTGACCGATGGTTGTGCAATTTAGAATTCAATGAAATAAAGGTGTTAAAGATCCATCTCCATCACAGACATATTTGAACACATTAGGGGAGGCATTTAATAGTATTTGGTGAACAAAGACTCTGATCTCCCTAGAGAATTGATGGGATGAATGTTTCAGAAAACATTTTTAGCATGTATGCTAAAATTTTGGCACATATGCTAATCCACATACTCTCCATTTTCAGATTTTTTTTTTTACAGATGGCATTTTTAGCAATACTGTCACCTCTATGCATCAAGTGCTTTTGCCATTACTGCATTTTACATGTGCTACAAGTCTTAGATACTTATAGAAATATCCCTGTTTGGAAACAAGTTACATATGCCAGCAGTCCTTGTCATGGTATCATGGGAACTAGTTGCAGTTACTGAATGCTTGCCTGCTTCATGGACAACCCTGTCTCCTTTATAATAGGTTGAGTACACCTGCTCTACAAACAGATTCATGAAAGGTCCTTTCCCCTTCCACTTGTCTGACATAATTTTGCAGGTGTCTGTTTTCACTAGCTGGCAGTGAGATGTACAGGGGTTCTGCAGAAATCCAAATAGCTCTACCCTGAAGAATGGTGGATACAATACAAGTGCATATGAAAATGTCAGCTGATAGTGAAAAGGTGTTCTCCTGAGTGTCTCACAGTTTATAAGTGAAAAGAAACACTGACTCAAAGGACATGACTTCAGAGTAGGGCACACAGATACAAAGGCACGTTCATTCAACTTTCAATTCAAACAAGGCACTGTGGAAAACACCATGTCCTGAAATGCTATTTGAAAACAAAAAAATTTAAAAAAGCACCAATATATAAAGATACAAAACAACTGAAGTCTGGATTATTTAGACTAATATACTGTTTAGACCAATCTTAAATATAAACTCTAAAGGGCCTTTCCCTGAACCTGTGTTATTAACAACATACCAGTTTCATTGGCAGGATTCAACATTATTGAGGTAATCTGCTGTAAACTTTGCTTATCTATACCCTGGTTTCAAGTTTCTAGATACTTCAAGGAAAACATGAAACTAGGATGTTCTTGATGTTTACTAACTTTCACTTTGCTTCCATGAAAAACAAGACAGATGAATGCATTTTCTCTCTAATATTCCTCAAAGCAAACCAAGAACTCAGTCCCACAGTGCTTTCACTGTTAAATCTTTCATTACACTTTTTAGAGTTACTCCTGTAAAAATAAATAAATAAAACAAAACCAAACCCTAAACAAATACAACATGCAGAATCTGACTTAAAAGAAAGATGTTATCCAGCTGCACAATACCAGAGAATTTTTCCCCAACAGAAGCTGAAACAAAACTAAACTGTAAAAGCAAGCATTTATAACATATTACTTACAGTGTATTTCTAGAACCTGCATTGCTATCTGAGGTGTAGAGTTTAGGGACTCATGATCTACTCTGCAACTTATGACTGCACCATCATCATTGCGATCTGCTAAGAAATCCATCGTGCTGCTGACTGTGAATGTTTTGCGATTTGCATCTTCTTCTTTTAAATATTTAACATCTGAAAGAAAGAAGAAACAAACAGTTTTCTCTCCAATATTTCAGGAAAAGTAGTCCAGCATTAGACAGCTAAATTATCTATCACAGTTGTGGAAAAAACCATGTCTTTCATATCTGTATTGATCTCTCTAATATAAAAGTGAGTAGGCTGTAGTTATTCTCCATCTGCTCCCATTGTCAGAGTAGGAGATATAGACTGAAAATTCTAAAATTGGTTCCATGATACTGCATTCAACCAGAAATTCCATTCATTTTTGTCCCTTAAATATTTAGTCCAAATTTGATATAAACTTTTGCTGCAGGTCATCAGAAAAATATGGGGTCTACTCCCATCCTCAATATCTTACACATCCACAATGTCACTAAATATTAAATTTTCTAAGTTGATGCTTACAGTCCTTCACAATAATGCAATACATGAATATTACTGAAGGTATGTGCATGTAGTCAGAGTAATCCTGTGCTTACTTCATTCATTGCTTAGTCTGTTGTTTGGTTAGAATTATGCTAATTTATGAATAAAACTAAACCAAGGTATAGTCATCAGTGGTAATGGACAACTGTAAATAGAGCATGTCATAGTATTTACTGGAAGCTACAGACAAATCCCAAGAAGACTAGAAATAAAATTACTTTAGAGACCTTCCACTCACTGTTTCATATCTAATTCTAAATTACTCTACTGCATTTGTGTAGTTTCAGTTAAAAATCTGACAGCCCAGGCATTAGAGTGCAGGGAGCCTACAGCTATGCTTAAGAAGTATCAGCTCAACTCAAGGTTAAGGTTCAAATTCAGAACATTTCATTGCAGGACATACATGTTAGAACTGAAGAACCAAATGACTGAGCCTTAATGTTAAAATATTTTAATATATTGACTGCAACGTGAGATCTTCTTACACTTACTTTTTGTTTTACGTGGTTCCCAGCTACTTATAACACTTATTGATTTAAGTTTATTTCAGAAAAATGTTAAGCTTTTTATATTGATTTATTGCAATGAGATATTGAAAAGACATATATAAATACTTAAACACTTAAACATATATATTAAATTACACTGAGATTGCAACCTCTGCCATTTTGCACTCTGTTCTAAAAAAAAAAAAAAGAAAAAAATAGCAAGAGGTTTTAGTTTTTCAAATTGTATTAAACCCCACTAGACAAGAAGATGACCTAAATAAAATTTCCATGAAATATCAGTTTTAGAAAGCAAATCTTCAATGGCTTAAGCTATAATTTTTTAGAGTAAAAATACCTCTGATATTAGAAAGGCAATCTTTTTCATTGTCTCCAGACAAATGAAGACACCATGTAGTTATATGATTTCCAATTTTTCCTAAGAAATAACTATTTCTTGCGTACAAGCCTTTTTCTGCCTCTTTGTTGCTAAGCTTTAAAAGATTTCAATTTCTACCAAGGTCACTATTAATATTTAGGGATCAGTAGGTGAGAGAAATGTTGACCAGGGCTAAAGCAAAATTATTATAATCAAACAACAAATGTCTTCACAAATGTTTAAAGCAAACATATGAGATTTTGTTCTCAGAGATAGGTTTCTAAATTTAATAATAAGTACCTATGCAGGGAGTCACCTTCTTATAAGCAACGTACACATCCCTTTGCTTACTGTCTTCAAGTGGAGGACAGAAGGCTCCTGAAAATATCAGCAACTTCACTTTTAGTGAGAGGTTGTGGATTCTTAATCCTTTAGGAAAACAAAAGCAGTTAATTTCCTAATTGGATGTTTAGAAGGCTTTCTCTACGTATCCGTTATTTGGAAGAGTTCAACTCCTGGAGTTCACTACCTCTGTAAAAAGGGCAGTAATACTATTCTATAAACTACTGACACCCTCATCAACAGAAATAATTAGCTTGTCCTCCTTATTAGCTGTATTTTCTTCGATGTTTCTTCATAGCAAAATGAAGGTGGGACTGTAGTATGGGCTAATGGAATGTAATCCCACTGGGAGGTAAGAGCAGTGGAGATCAGGTGCTGGGTATGTTACCCTATGCTACCATTAAGAATATTTACCCAGGGTTTTTACCAGAATTTTAAAATATGTCAGTTGTAGTCCACTGTTTCGTTTATTTTCTTGCTCTCTCCTAACACTCTCTTGAAAAAAAAAAAAGTTAAAAAAATCCATTACAAGAGCACTTTCTCAGGGGGAAAAAAAACAAAAAGGAACAGGTTGGGGGATGACTAGATACATAGTAGCTTTAAAGAGGAGGAACCAGGGGTCTTGAGGACAGGTTGAACATTAAAGAATGGGCCTTCACAGGGTTGAAAGCTAAAAATGAGTGTCTTGCATTAATAGGAGAATAGCCAGAAAGTCAAGGGAAGTGGTTCTTCTCCTCTATTCAGGATTTCCATGACTGCATTCAGAGTGCCACGCCCAGCTTTGGGCCTTCTGGTACAAAAAACATGTCAACAAACCCGAGTAGGTTCAGCCAAAAAACAGAGAGATGGCCAGTGGAGAGAGCATACAATGTACCATGACAGCCTAAGACAGTTGAGTTTATCTAAACTGAGGAAGGAAAGACTAAAATCAGTTTATGTAATTGCCTTAAATTACTTACGCATGGTCACAGAGAAGAAAAAAGTCAGAGTCCTCCCAGAGGTGAAGAGCAAAAGTTGAGGGGCAACGCACATAATTCATACTGAGGTAAATTCTGACTATGTATCATGAAATATCTACATATAATGAAAATGCTCCACAAACAGGGCCTTAAAATGTTGAAACATCTAGCCCAGAGAGACTATGGAATTTCCATCATGGGAGATTTTTCCAAACTGAACCGGAGAAGACCTTTAGTGACCTGATCCAACCTTTGACCAGAGGTTGGGCCATAGGAAAAACCTGAGAGCCAATTATGGGCCTGCTTCAATGACTCTGTCACGTAAGTGCACATACATATGTGCTTTTATTAACTAATACTGGTTTATATCTCATAAGTATAAATGTTGGATAGTGGAAATCATGAATGGAAATTACGGGATGTCTATCATCATCCCTTGTTCATTACAAGCTATTTTTAAAAGCACACACCTGTAACATTCACATAGAAACACTCATCTTTTAAACAGACAGTTTTTCTGTTTTTACATGGCAAATGTAATTGTTGTTTATATTTAAACTCAAATTCTGACATAAAATGGCTCTTTTATCTAAAAAAACCTACATCTTCATTTTAGAGGTTTATCAAGACAAAATGTTCAGTACCTCTGAATTTTTTGTGTATATCAAAAGTATATAATCTAATCCAAAATATCTTAACCTGTTGCAACAAAATGAACCTATATTATCTTATCAATTTTTAAAGACCGACTGCGCTGAGGGACAAAAAGAAAAAAAAATGAAAATTGTTCAAAATATTCCTGAAACCTAAAAATAATCCTTTATATAATATTGTTGAAATATCATGCAACAAATTCTGTTGAAAAAAATAGGTAATTTCAAAATGAAAATATGCATTTAGCTTCTCCAATATTATTGCTTTTAATAATCTTCCAGAAATGTCACCAGAATGCTAAACTGCAGATGCCTTTGTTAAGTTGGTGCATACATGAGTGGCAGAATGCTACAGTAAAAGGTGTGGTACCCAGTGCTTCACATTCAGTCTCTCTCATTACCAACACTTACTTTATCAAACAGGGTTCCTTTACCAGATGATGATTCCTTTTTTGAGTAATAGCAGTGGAGCTACAATTTTAGAGTGGCTTTTTCCCCTTTGGTGCAACTCTGATCTCAATGCAACATTTATATTCGTTTGCACCATGTATAATATACTGTAACACAATTGGATTTACTGGGGCTAGGCAGACGAACTCCTAACCTTTAATGTCAGCTGCATTAGCATATAATTTCATATCTATTTTCTCAGATTTATCATTTCACCTTTTACACTGCACAAAGCTAATGTAACTTCTGCTGATGCCACTGCAGACCGGTTAGGTTATTTTATTTCTAACCTTTGTGAAATGGCAATGTGCTCTTCAGAAGACCTAGAAAACTAAACTGAAATGAATGTGCTTAGTACTTTCCTCTTATTTCTGGTTGTTGGGGTTTTTTTCCCCTTCATTGTTTTTTTTTACTCATCTTTTTTGTTCCTTCCTTTTGTTCCCCTCTACCTTTTTTTAAAAAAAATTCCTTTAGGAAGTCTTGAGAAGAGCAAATTAATTAAAGAGTCAGATTACCAAATTATTTGCTGGCTTTAATTACATGTCAGCTGCCATAAAGGCAAAATTATTACACTGGATTTTAAAATAAAATTTTTAAAGTAACATCTTTTTAAATGTGTTGCCTTGTTGTCACGCCGACTGTATCAGTGTTTCTCTTAAAGCATTGACATTCCTTGGAGTGATTTCCAGTCTCTACATGCCTTGAACATGTATATTCATCCTATCATCTTTTCTGGATGACAGAATCTATACTGTGACATGTGCATTAGCTGTGCTGTTAAATTCTTCTTTTTAATAACATTTCATTAGGTGCTGCATTTCTTTCATCAATTTCCTCAAATTTCCCAGATTGGGAAAAAATTGTTCACCGTTTCCTTATTTTCTATTTTTGTTACAAATGTTCAAACACATTTCAAATTATTCCAGTCTAAAATTCTTGTTTCTTCCAACACAATTCTCATTTTCATCAGAAATATAAAGACACTTCTCAAATGGACTGGATTCCTTAGGCAATCAACCGTAATCTCCCTTATGTACCAACTTTGTATCACAGCTCTGGTTTTGCACATTGAACTGCAATAGAGAACAGTAAAGGAAGCAAATGGATTCTGTAATTAATGCTGTAACTTTTGTTGAGGCAGTTTATTGAGCTAACAAAATCCAAAATATGACACAAAACAGATAAAAGTGGTGGTTTGGCTTTTTGGTTGGTTGGCTGTTTGGGGTGTGTGTGTGTAATTATTTATTTTAAAGCTACACAGAAAAAAATGGATTTTGAATCATTTATTTATCCAGTCTTACAGCAGAATGAACAGAGGTGACATGAATAAATATCAATACCTCATCCTTTTTATTCATCTTCTTTTTAATGGGTGCCTCAGTTGGCTCACAGATGTGACTAAGCCTTCTGCTGTAGGAAGTTCTCTTCACTCATTCACTAATAAGGATTCAAAACTATCACAGCATTTATAAGAATATGGACTAGACAACTAAGTTCTAAACAAAGAACAAAGTGAAAGAGAAGAAAAAAATAGATTTTATATGCAGCTATTTCCTTGTTTGCTGCATCCTCAAAGGCAAATCCTTGCTCTTAACTTTGGTTCTGGTCACCAATAATTTTTCAGTTACTGCAGACTTTGTCCAACTCCCCCTAGTCCCTATGAAGGTTTCCTGATCCCTTTTAAAGTTCACCTTCTCTCCCTGCTCCTCACCACACACCATCAGCATCCTTGCCTCACCTGTACATTCAGTTCCCAGCTGAGATTCCCTCAATTCCTGCATCCTGACTCTTCCTCACCAGAGCAAGCTCCAGAGCTCCCCTTTGGGGAAGTGCAATCTCCTGTCTCCTCCAGATGGTTCTGCCTCACCTGGTCACTTTACTTAGAGGAGTGTAATAAATAAACAACATAAATCTGGGAACTGACTACATCAGACATATGTCATATTGGAATGGCAAAAAGAAAGGAAAAGGTAAAACATCAGGGATGAGTGGTATGACTGTGATAACAATAATCCATAAAACATTTTTCTATGAAGCCTCACAGTTGAGTTTATTATGCTGAACAGAGCTCTGAGCAATTCAAAACATCAGTTTTTACCATTTGAAGAAACAATAAAAAGATGGTTATATGACCATTTACAATCAATCTCTTGTCTACTACTATCACCTATTGATTTGATTACTCAATATGAGAAACTTCAAAAACACAAATTAAAAAGCCTAATGCTAAAGAAAGCATAGTTTTGACAACTAATTGGACCAAATTACACCAAAGTCCTTTTAAATACCTTTAACTTCTTTGTCGTTCTTGAACCATCTGATATCAGCTGCTGGTTTACTACCAGATGTCTTGCAAGTTAGCTGCATCCTCTCTCCCTCCATAACTGGTGAGGTAAATCCAGTAATTTGTGGCTTCTCAGGAACACCTAACAAGCAAACAAGCAAAACGTCTCTGATAGTGTCAGCTACTGTCATGAATACGTGACCAACTTCAAGTTCACTTCTTCATATGCTCTGAATTCTAGAAACAGGATAATTAATTCCTTATGCCTCATCAGAGAACCCTTTTTCCCATTGCAAATAAACTATCAATCTGAACAGTAGTTTAATTCTAAATAAAGAGAGAAAACAGAAATTACCTAGTTTTTAAAGAGAAACAGATTGCATTTTAATAAATATCTTATCTATGTATATTCTGCATGCAGGTCCAGTCCAATTTGTTATAACATTTAAGCCACTCTGCGCAGCAAGCAGGATGACAAAGCACATTAGAAGCACAGCTGTGAAAATGAAACAGATCTGGCAGCAAAAAGCTGAATGGATTTAAGTTCAGAGCAGATGTTTAAACCTGAATAATTAAGACTTTAATACAAAATCCAGGGAAAGGGGAGGATGAAAATAAACACAGGAGTCCCTTTATCTTCAGAGAACACAAAACCAAAACATCAAGAGGTGTAATCACAGCTTCACTCGCTATGGAGAGTTCTTCATCTGAATCCAAGTCCTTTGGAGCAGGTCATATGATTTTGACATACCATACACGTAGTATTACATTTGGAAATAGTTATTTTTCAATTAACCATGAAAAATTAAAAAAAAATATGAAGAGCATTGGAAAAATTTTGATCATTTATGAAAACACAATAATAAAATATTTTAAAATAATTTAAATATCGATGATTGTAATTTCAAAATCTTAAAAAAACGTCAGTTATAACTTGCATCTACAGTGCTTTGAGGCCTTCATATTTGTGGCTAGATAAAGGGATCAATCACAGGAATTGGCCTTATGCCCTGTATTTCATAATTTGGTTTTTTTACATCTCTTTTCCAAAATGACAGATTATGTACACAAAACTAAAGCAGCAGTAGCTATTGCATGGTAGATTTCTGTAATAAATCTGTTCCTCTCAGGGCAGAAAGTGGTGTCTACTATAATACCTTGACACTTAAAGTTTCTAATCCATAACAGAGCAGTCAATAAAGAGATCATTAGTACAAAAAAGGATAGTTTATCTGATTAAAACATGTAATACGCTTCAATGGAAAAGATTTCCTTCTACAACAGAAAATGATGCAAGACTACAAAATGCTACTTTGAAAATTAAAAATACAAAATTAAAAAGACTTCTTAAAAAGTGCATCTTTCTTTCTTGGAAGGTAAGTAGCTGATGCTGGAAAAACTCTATGAAAACCTCCCATAAAATTAAGGTAAAACTTAGAGGATTGGGAAAGATCAAGTTACTTTTGTTAATAAATACTGGCCAAATGGGGCTTTTTTCTTTGTTACACCTTTCTATGTCTTTCTGCCATTTAAAATGTTAAACTGGTGTACTCATCAATTGTTTAGGTCATGAAATTCCTCTCTACAGAAAGGAAGATTAAGCATAGGCAGTTGCTATTCCAGAATATTCTGCTTTGAGTGGGTACTTTTTGTCCTTAATGGCAAACTTGTGAAGACTTTCGTAAAATAGTCTCACAGGGACTGAAAGGGAGATGTATTTCATATCCTAAGCACAAAACCAATTCCCTGGCTGGATTAATGTGAATATTACTGGCACAGAGAATTTCTTACATTAGTCCTATTAAATTCAACTGTCTGCCTGTCTACATATAAAAATAAAACAAAAAGAAAGAAGGAGTCATGTTCAGGGACAGAAAAAAAAAGAAAAGAATAAAAATCAATCTCTAAAATCATATAACCTCTTAGATGTGCAGGTGTGTTTCAATGAACTACAGCAATTTTGGTTGATTGGGCTACTGACATTCATAGAATCATATAAAGCTCTGAGCAGAAACTTTATTTCCTGGGCATCTCTAGAAAACTATTGCTTTTCTATGTGTATCTATAACCTTTGGGGAAAACAGCACAGCACTTAGAGGATAAAGCATAAAAGAAGCAGCAAACCCAGTGAAAATTTGCACTTTATAGCCAAAAAAAAAAAAAAAAAA
>JAOXXN010000120.1:1037249-1049734 GCA_026770055.1 Myrmophylax atrothorax
GGGCCATTGACTTAAGAGTTGGACTCGATGATCCTTGTGGGTCCCTTCCAACTCAGAATAGTCTGGGATTCTGGGATTCTGTGAATCTGTGACTCTGGCAAATAGGCTCAGGAGGCAGCACATGGATGGCCATAAACCAGAGCTAGAAGGTATTTGTGCCACGTGGAGCTGGATTCTGCTGCTTTGTCTGCCTGACCACCTGTGTGCCCAGGAGCATAATGCACCCTCCTGTCCCTCTCATGGGGACGAGGCTTCTGGCTCTGAAGGTTTTGCTCTGAGTAACCCATTTACACTCTGTTACTGCTTAGCAGGTTGTGGTGCAGGTGAGGGCTGAGATCACCCTGGTTTAGATCACGCCGACTTGTCATCTGCCTAAAAGAGAAGCTGCAATTAGGAGTCAGATTGCTTAAGAATACGGGTGAGCTCAAGCCAAAACTTCTGAAATCAAACATGCTGTTAACTTGGATTGGCACACATCTGATAGGTGGGTGAGAAGGTGGGGAGGAATTGTGTGTCTGATAATAAGAATTTCCCAGCTCTCAGAAGTTGGAAAGGTGACTTGGGCACCTCATGGAATTCTCAAATCAGTGGTCTGAGAAGAGCTCCAAGGATGTAAGAGGTGGCTGTAACAGCTTTAAATTTGTGTCTGTGAGGTTGCCTTTATTTGACAGAGATTTATTCTACATATAAAGGAGATTAATAGTAAGAGAACTTGCTGTTTTGTTTTCCCAGACATTGTCACCTACAGTGCAGGTTGGAGGGCCAGAGGCAGCTGCAGGGTAGTGCTGTCTCAGTTGTTCTCTCCATGGCCCTGACTCTGTGCCATACCTCTTCTACTCCCTGCTTGGATTTCTAACAGAAAGCAGCTTAAAGCAGGGGACAGCTTAACCTTCTTCCATCCTGACAGAAAATTATGCTGAGACTTTCATAATAAGTTGCTTTTACAGCTTTTTAAGTTTGCCTCTCAGAACAGCTATTTAAAAGCTGTCTTCTCCATAGGACAGTGGCTTCCAGCATGTTCTGCAAAGGTTTTTGCCTTTCAGACACCAGGCAGTGGTACTCTCTCAGAACAAGACATCTGGTTTTTTAATCCTGCTAATTGGCATTGCTTTAGCATCTGGAATTTTGATTCATAACAGCATAATTGCCTTTAAGCAAACATTTCCTTGACGAGACATTTTTTAAGTAGTCTCTTCAGTGGCAGTGGTCAATGAAGGATTTATTTCAAAGGGCTGATGTGTGAACTTAAGGAAATTTGCCTTCCTACCTCCTGCATGTGCACTGGAGGAAAGATGTAAGTTTAAATTTACTAGTGTGTAGAAAGCAGAGTTTCAGTAGTCATACTCTTTGCTAGGACAAACCACTCCACGGACCAGCATGTGCCACGTATTTGTGAGGGTGGGCAGGCCCTGGCACAGGTTGCCCAGAGAAGCTGTGGCTGCCCCATCCCTGGAAGTGTCCAACGCCAGGTTGGATAGGGCTTGGAGCAATCCTGTCTAGTGGAAGGTGTCTCTGCCCATGGCAGGGGGGTTGGAACACGATGATCTTGAGGGTCCCTTCCAACCCAAACCATTCTATGATTCTATGATTTTTTTCTGATTATCTCACTGAAGGGATTAAAGGGGATTGTGCTAATGCTGACACTGCACAGCACAAGGTGTGCATACAGAGAGAGGAGCTCTTGATCCTTGTCCTTTTTTTTTCCTTCCCCATTTCCTCAAATAATTTTATCTATGCTTAAAACATTAGTCTCCATCTAGGAGTTGTGTGAATTGCCATTTGACAATTCTCGGGTGTTTCATAAATGTGTCTGCTCACACACAGATAGATGTGTGCTGTGGAGATACATATAGATATAGGAAAAATCTTACTTTCAATAGTGACTACTATTTGACTGAACAAATAGGGAGGCAGAGGGATCTGGCTCCAAGTAGCACCATGACACATAGGTGGGCGAGGAACCAGCTTTTGCCTTCCCACGCACACCATGTCCTGGCAGCGTCTCGGGCTCCGAGCATCCCGTTCCCTGCTGGGGCACTGTGGAGCTCCGGTAGCGCTGTGGCAGCCTGACACATTCCCTCGTTGCTCTGCCATTGGAATTGGAGATCCAGGGTAAATGTGGGGTTAGCCACATCTTCAAACCTCCTGCAGTGGCAGGATGGGGAGGAGTTGCTAAACCGCTCTTCAAACTCATATCGCGCTCCCCAGTTTTGGCTTCTTTGGAATAGAGTTGTTATTACAAATAATATGTGATTCATCCATGTCTGCTGGCTAATAAGAAAAAAAGAAGATGAGAGGGAGGCAAAGAAAGAAGTGCAAATGAGAAAGGAAAGCCAAACACAATCCTTGAAGTAAATAAAACGATTTTTATAGGAACCCTGATGTAGGACGTTTGCAGATTGCCTTCCTTGGTCTGTTTCTGGACAGGGGAATAATTGGATCTATAGAAATGCTGTCTGCCTCTCTGCTCTTTAAGAGTACAGCTAAATGGAACAGAAGACAATGCAGCCAGCCCAAGTGAAGGTCAAAGCTTGATGAGATCTCGTGGCTGCCCAGCCTCATCTTTTATGCAGTCAGCAAGATTGTTGCTTCTCCAGAGCACTGCTCTGCTCCTGCCGTGCTGCCAGGACAGGACAAGTCTGAGCTGTGCTGGCCCTGTGACCCCATGGCATACAAGTACATATTTTTAATTCTGCATCAGTGCCAGTGCAGAGATGGAATTGTTGATTTGGGTTTTGTGAGGCATCACAGCATCCTCCTTGAAAAACTGGCTGTGCTCAAATGTGTCCCCCTTATAGAAATGAACATTTTTCTTCTGTTTTCCACCTTTTTCTTGCTGTGACAAATTTTTTTTCAATCTGGTCTAGTTTTTTATCACTTACCTGTGATGTGCTGCTGGCTGAGATGTGCTGGCTGTTCAGTGAATTTTGTGTCAGAAGGTGTAAATGGGTGACTGACTTTCTCCAGGGTGATCACCAAGCTCTCATCCATGTCTTTACTCTGGGACAGTGCTGTTCGTAGGCTCTATAACCTTCACACTGTCTTGCTGCCAAAGCAGATTTGTTCATTACATCAAACTTAAGTGTTGAGTCAGATGATGGGGATATTCAGGCTGTGACACTGTCTGGTAGACCTCAACAGCAGGAACATTATTCCTGCGTTTGGTGTAAATCTGACTTTATCCAATTCCTTTTATTCCTTGTTAGTGTAGGGAACTAAATGTACATGGCTTTAAACACTGCTCACAGTCCAGTTGTCCTTGGCTTAGTAGTATTTAAATATGTACCAACTCATTCTATCCTTCTCCTCCATAACATTTAGTCAAGTTATGCAAAGTTTAATTAATGCATCCTCTGCAAATCAGTCCTTCTGGCCTTTTTATTACTTTTCTTGCTCTTGTGCTTTTAATTCCCTTCAATTGATTCTGCAAGTTCTGGAACTAAAGTTCACAGGAATGTGTGTTACCAGTTTCTAATTGCTCCCAGCCCTTTGTGTCATTTCTCTGTCCTCCCTAGCCCTCGCTTCACCCCCTAATTTAATACAGCTCAGTGTAATTAATGTGCTGTTTAACTTTTCTTCCGGATGATTAACAAGGATGGTAAGCAGAAGCAGTCATGCCACTATCCCCACCACATCCCACTGGACCCTTTCTTCTACCTTGATACCTTATCACTTGTTGTAATTACTCATTTTAGGTATTCCTGCAGCCATTCTCAGGTTTGTGTTACGAGCTTTCACAAAGCTCATTTCCATTAATTCTTGTAATTAGTGTGGTGCTGTGTTATCAGAAAGGCTCCTGAAGTGTTGGGCTGCTTGCTGGCTGCGTGCCAGGGGACTGAGGAGCCAGGGTCAGGAAATCACTGCCTGTCCTTCCTGACAGGCTCAGGTGACCTGTTTCTTATCATATATATTGTCTAGCACCGTTGCTTTGTTGTTCTTCAGACAGACTTCTGACCTGCACTCCTTAATTTCTGGATAGTGGCTTTTAGGGTTGCTCTTCCCTTGTGCTGTGCCTGATGTGGGCAGCTCCCCCAAGGGCAGCCAGGCTCTACTCCCAGTAGTCCTCCATGCCAAACACTTTGCTGAACTGGGATCTGAAAAGCTCTTGTGGCCCTCCCTGGTTATCACATAGTTCTTGCTTCTTCATGAATTTTCCAGTAGAATTGCCTGTGACTTGGAAATTTGATTCCTTTGGTACCCTTGACTGGATATCATGCAGAACACACATAGTCTTGCAGTGCATTTTATTAACAGGTGTATTATCAGTGTGTCCCTGTTATGGTATCCTCTGCATTTCCTTGGGTTTCTTATTACTGTTCCCAAACTTGTTCCTCCTATTCTGCATCCCTCCTGTGGCTGTAGGCCGTTTTTCATTGGAAAGTTGGAATTGTTATCCGGCCAAATCTGCAGTGCTGTCCCATCAGGGGAAAAATATCTTTCCTGATCCTTGCTGTTGATCAGCTTGTGTCCTGAAGCATGATTATTGCTCACTCTTGTTATTTTTAAACCTGACTAATGCAGCTACATATGTTATTCTTCCTTATATAAACACATAATCCTTTTTTAATCTTGCTGAAAAAATTTGTCTGTATAATATCTTGGGGTGGAGAATTGGATGGGCTCATTTATAGACAACCTTAGGAGAGGTCTCCTGACAATCAGGGAAACGTGCTGCCTCTCATGTTAAATTGCCCCTTGGTTTTCTTATGTAACAGGGTGCATGAAGGGCTTAGGTAATTTCCATTCTATTTGTTTTATACATCTATAATCCCTTCTTGCTTCTGTTCCTAAAATAAATAGTTGGTCTTTAAAACATATCATTTGTAAATCCCCCTCTTGTCTGCCTTTAATCAGTTTATACTTCTGTAGTTCTGTTTTGTTCTAGTTCTCTTGCTGAGATGAGAAAATCAGAAGAGTGATACATTAGTGTGAAAGCTATGGCAGATTTACAAAACACCACTTTACTTTTATTGGGCTTTCTCCTTTGTTTGTACATTCAGACATGGTTTTTGTTGTTTTCTGCCTGTGCACAAACCACCTCTTTGGTGACACAGTGCCAGGTCTTTTGGGTGAGTTGATGGTGGAATGTGACTGTTGTAAGTTGCTGTCTTATTCTGTATATTGCCTTCAAGGTGTATCTAGAGTTGTTTTCATCTGCTTTTCTACTCTATGAGTAGCTGGGAGACTTTTTGAAGGCAGTCACTGCTAATATTTTAATACTGAGTGTTACTGGGCTCATAAACAAACAACTCCACCTCCTTGCCTGTTAGATTGGCCTTGTGTTGTTGTTTTGTAGGAAATAGTTAACTCCTCCATGTTTTCTGCTTTTTCCTGGAATATCCTGCTAGTTTTATCTTTCCATTTTGCAACCTGGCCATCCTCCCCTGCTTCTTTGCCTCCCATAGCTTTACAACGTTCCTGGCACAGGAGAGCACTTTCATTTGGCTATGACATTATTTTTTTTTCCTTGATAACTGCTTGTGAGCAACTTGAGAAATAAAATGCTTCATGTCCTCACGCACAGCAGTGGGGAGACAGTTCTGCTGTCATCTATAGTCACTTGAGGGTTATCTTTGTACCCATCCAGTGCTTCCCCTTGGAGAGAATAAGTCTCATTGCTCTGTAAATGGAGTTACCCACCTGGTGTTATCAATAATGCATTGGTGCTCCTCATGGAGAATTAAAGATGTTCAGGATGCATTGCAAGGCTCCAAAAGGCAATGTATTTGTCCCCAGAAAGAGCTGACATAGGGAGCAGCACTGTGTCTAAGATGAACCATTTTTATGACCCATTTTACCCTGGGTTTAGTGCTTTGAAACTTCCACTAATGCCGTTGTATCAAAGGGTAATTTATGTTATAGTTATGTACGGCCTCATTCATTCATGGCTGAATTAACCTCTCCCTTTCAGAACAGCCAGGACAATCATTATTTATTATGCATGGGCTGTTCTGTCCAGTGTGAGGAATCCTTGTGTCTGTGGGGAGCAGCAGGCAGGGAGTAGCTCCTCCTGGGGCTGTCTGAATCTGTGGGATGGTGCCTGTGCTCATCTGAGGTTGAGGACAAACAGACAATTGGCACTGCTGGAGTGAGGCTTTCCTAAAGCCAAAGCTGCCCTTTCCAGCCCTCACCCCTGAGCTGGAAACACTCAGGGTTAGAGTTCCTGTGCTTTCCCTGTGCAGCTATGGAGGGAAGTTCCAACAGCCTGGTGACTTATCCCATCTCCTGTGGAGATTCTTGGCAGAGCGAGAGTTGAGTTGCTTAACTTCCAAATGAGATGAATAAATCCCAGTGGGATTGAATTATTTTTAGGTGGTGTGTCATTGGGATTTCTCACTCCAGTGTTTGATGCTTTGGGGTGAGATGACAAACCTGCCCTGAACCTACTCCACACCTGTTTCTGTGTGTGCTCGTGCACCATATCTCACTCTCCCTGGCTGTGTTTTCCATCCCTGTTCCCCTAAACCTGTGCTTTGGAGGGGAATTGGTACTGAGTCTTATCCCACTAAGTGTGAAGCTCAAACCTGTCTCTCGAGGGATTAAGACACAGTTCTTCCATAGTTATTCCCTCACTGGTCTCCTCTTGAAACCCCATGTTTACACAGTACTCATCTTTTCAAATTGCATCCTAGGTGATTTATCCAACCAAATATCTTGCACTTTTTTTATTAAGAGCACAGTCTCATTGTTTCTGGCAGTTTGGGAAATAAATTTGTACCTTTATGTCTGAGTATGTTGTTTAAGCAGTAAAATTCCCAATGTTTTTAAAAAAGTTCCATGATGATGCTTAAAGCTCAGACACTTCATTACATTAAGGCATAAGAAGCACACAGGAGTCTGATCTGTGTTGAAATAAGTCTTTCAGAGAAATACCTAGGCAATAAGAAAAGCAATAAAGATAGTTTTGTCTTTGTGCTGGTATAAGCTGCATTATAAACATTGGCAGGGATTTCTTCTCTATAGTAGCAAAAGGAAATAAAACTTGCAGTTAGATGGTATTTTTGCTGATAGAAGTTTATTTTTCATCACTACATCCTTTTTTATATCTGCATTCAGTGTTTAAAAGCATTTCCTTTGGCAAATGGAAGTCGGAAAAACTCTGCTTAGTTCTGGCACGTGTGAATTTTTCATGCTGCTCCCAGGTTGTCCATCTGTAAGCACTGGCCCTGCATGAGCTGCCAGCGAGGTGCACTGAGCAAATATTGCAAATGTTTTCAAGTCTTCTGAGGCTGACCAATAAGCACACCCTTTGTTTGAATTATTTTTATCTTTAAATATGTTCTTACCCTATTTTTTTTTTTGTACTGTCAGCTCTGGATAGCCCTTTTCAACCCCACACTGAGTATTTGTTCCAGGAGGGAATAGATTATGTTCAGTTAAACCAAGAACATGTTTCAGTAATGTTAAAGCAGTGCCAATTTAAAATTGCACATGCGCACAAAAATGAATATTTATGGTCCTTCTCTGAGTGGGATTTGGAATGATTCTGTATAAATACTTTTGGACCCCTGGTGGGTTGTGTCAGCTCCGTCTTATTTGCCCTTAAGGAGAGACAAACATGTTATTTCATGTTTGCAATTCGAGTAGCCTGAGAGGTGCTGGACTGAAGCCAAAGGTCCACCAGGTCTGAATCCCTGTGGCTGGATTTGTTGCCTTTTATGCTGAGAGGTCAGAATATATGAAAGTGCCTTTGAAAGTGCTGTACAACCTCGACTTGAATTCCAGCAGTGGCCCCAAGAGAAGCCCAAGAGCATCTATCGATTACAGGGTTTTTTCAAAGGCTCTTTTTCAATACCAGGACCAAGAAAAGTGCAGGGTCATGGGCAGAGCCTGAGTGGCACACACAGCTGAAAATTCTTCTTCCTTTTTGACAGAGTGCCTTTTCCCCCAGCACACTGTGGACATTTGGGATTTTTTTTTTCAGTATTTAGATATCAGACCTTTGGGCTGAAATCATTTGCCAAACAATTGTCATTTGAAGACAGATTTCCTGAAGATTTAGTTTATTTTTTGACCCTAAGTAGATTTTTGAGTTCAGCTTTCCTTCATACCAATGCCATAATTCATACCTGAAGTCACTGGTGGGTGAAATTTTTCAAAATTCTCAATTCTGGCTAATGAGACTCTTGAAATTACAAATTACTGTAAGATTTAACGTGCTATATCTAAATCAAAAAGGAAAACCTGGGTGCAATTGTTGGCACAATAGAAGCTGATAGTAAAAGACCTCTCTGTACTCTTAAGATCTCCAAGGATTAAGAACATGGCATGTAAAGGGGAAATAGGCACAAATACTGATAGTGATGGATACTCCTTATTAAATGATAATTGTGGGGGTTCTCTTGTATAATAGTTGGAATTCAGGAAGTGCCCCTGTAATGAAAGCAGTGCTAATTACTGCAATTGGAAGCTATCACATCCTGGGACTGTCACTTGCAATCCAGCTCTGCCTTTCTTCCTGCTCAGAGGAATCCCAGCACAGCCCGTCCCATAATCGGCATCCCCAGGAATCACCGCTGCGTTTGGGCTCGGAGACAGTGCAGGGAGTGATTGATTGATTACTGGCATCACTTTCCCTGTTTCACTCCTGCAACTTCTCATTCCAGGGCTTCTTCAGTAAACGCCTGAAGGGATCCATCAAGAGGACAAAGAGCCAGTCCAAGTTGGACAGGAACATAAGTTTCCGTCTCCCGTCTCCCAACAATTCTGAGGACAGGTGAGGTTCGAAGCGTCCGCAGAACTGACGTGTGCACTCACAGGAGGAGAGCAAGGAAGGTGTCCAGCTGGCAGATGGGTGATTTGTGGGGCTGACACAAGTTAGAGGTTTAGTGTACAATGTACTGCTGATACAGGACCTCAAACTTTACTGCTCTGAACAGCTGTCGAAAAGTTTGGGGTAAGCAGATGGACTCCAGTACCTTTTTCTGCATCTGTTTCACATAAGCTGCAAACTTCCAATTCCATGACACAAAACCATGGGGTTGATCAGCTTTAGAGAAATGTGTCCTGCTGCAGGCAGTGCTTGCCTGCAGATCAGTGCTGTGGCTGAGTGCGTTGGTGTGAGTGGGTCGGTTCCCCCAGCGCTGGCAGAGCCCAGAGATGCACAGTGCGGTTCAGGCGCATTAGGGATCCTTGCTAATGATTGCTGTGTTGGTGTTTTAATTATTGCAGTGTTACTACAATGAGCAGACGGTCTGTTTTTCAGAAAACTGGAAAACTCAGTGATTTCTCACAATCTCAGTGCTCCATTTGGTGTATCTTTGCTTAGTTTTTGGCTGGTGAGTCAGGCTGGAAATGGATTGTATACTGAGGCAAGCAAAAGCTTTTACACACAGTATTTGCTAACTATTTTAAAATTCTCTTGATTGTTTCTATTAAACATTACTCTGTGTTACATTCCACAGCAACCCAGCAGGAGAACTAGATGGATGAAAAACAGGTTGCCCCATACTCGAGGCCATGCCAGGCCTCTGTGATTTTACATTTAGTGCATTTTCCCTTCTCCTTTGAGTTCATTAGTTGTATCTGTCATGCTGTGCTGCTTCAATCAGTGGCACTGTCTTCTCCATCTGAAAGGCAGCACCATAAAATCAGGGAGATGTTGGAGGTCTGTTAACATCAGGAGCTACAGAAAACCCTGCTGCTTCCCAGGTGTGACTGTCCATATGGATGGCCTTGCTCCTATAGGCCTGGTAATGTCCACCCACTTGGCTTTGAGTCAAGTTTTCATATAAATCTCCATTTTCAGAGTGTTGCAACATGCCTATAAAAGCAGCTCAATGAGCTCATGTTAAATAATGCCTCCATGTGATCTAGTACCTGTTATTTTTACTGTTGCTTGTAACCAGCTTTGTGGTAATTTTTGTAATGCAGAAATCTCTGTGCCATAAATAATCTGGTTGTCTTTCCTGAACTTGGTGCTCATGCTGGATGCTGCCTTTTGCACTGTCAAGCAAGTGCTGTTGTTCTGGGAAAGCCAGTAAATGTAGTTCTGATTCCTACAGCTTTGGTTTAAGACCTGATGTTACACACAGCAAAGCTGCCTTCTCTTTGAAAGTAGATCTACCCCCTGTCTCCTTATACTCCCTGCCAGTGTCAGTATGAATTGCCAAGTAGGCTTGAATTAAATGTGGGTTTTCTCTGATGGCCTGCAAAGCATAAAATCCAGGTGCTCATTCACATGGTGGCATTATTGAACATAGCAGCTGACTCTAAATTCATGAGAAGGAATTGCAACTCCCTCACCTGTTCTCCCTGCATTCTGTTGCAGTAAAAACTTTCCTGTCCTACCCTGGTGAGTCAGCCCTTTCCCATTTTAAGCAGGTGGTTCTAGGTGATGTCATGGTGTTGCACAGGTTTTTAGGGCCAGGTTGACTGATAGCATCTGTCTTTTCCTGCTCTGACAAATACAAGAGCCCTGCCTTCAAAGAAAGTATTATACAGCTTTATAAATTAAAATCCTGCTAGGATGAGAAGGAAACAGAGGCTGCTGTCACTGCTTTCTCATGCATTTGAGGTGTTTTCTGGAGTAAGGAAGATTATTTATCCTGGTGCATATCAAGATTTGGGATACTGTAACACTGCATGCTGTGCTGAGTATGGACAGAGGATGGATGCTGGTCTGTTCAGAATTGATTCAAAATAGAAAGGAGTCAGGAATGCTGTAGGGAGCAGTGATGGAGATGAGTTGCAGATTTTTCATAATCAGAATTTCTGTTTCAGCAGAAAGCAATTGGCCAACCTACATTTTCTGGCTTTTAACTCTATTTCAGTGTGTCTGGGTTAGTGCATGGGGAGTGGAGAGAGCTGTGGTGCCCCTCCAGAAACACAGATCAGCATCTGAGTGTCCTGTAGAAATCCACAACCTCTCAGTCTGTATTTCACATCCCTTCTCTTACTAAGGTTCAGGCTGTTTACTGAGTGGTCTGTTGTACTTGAAAATGTGTGTTTTGTCTTTACAAGGCACAGATGTGGAAAGACTCAGACTCTGCTGGGTTGTGACCCATGGCAGGTGTGAATGAGGCTTCTCAGGTGTGTGGCCAGTGCAGCATCTCACCAGGTTGCCAAGAGCTCTCTCCGTGAGGTGACCTGGCACCATGTCGCTGGAGCATCTTTCACAGCTTTCCCAGCCTGTTTCCTCTTGCAGCCTTTGAGCTTTTCAACTCACATGTTCATCCTTAATGTTTGTCATTATTAATTTGTTACATACTAAGGAGTTTGTTACCTATTAATGAGTCTCATTAATATATAAAACATGTAAAAAGCACCAAAAAAATACTTAAGGAAAACGACATTTGAAAGGAGAGCCCAAATTTGTACTTTGAGTTTGTGGTCAGGCATTTGAGAGCACTTTCAAGAGGACGAACAGTTTTGTTTACGGTGAGAGAGCGAAGACGGTTGTGACTGGCTGCATATGGTCTGGGCGACACAGCAAAGCCCTGCAGACAGCTGGGAGGGTTTGGCCCTGTTGGGATTTACTGCCACGTGGGAATCCTCCTGCTTTCCTGAAAGTCATTTTATGGCATTATCAGCCAGCAGCAGCGCAGGAGCCGCTGTGTGCTGGTCGGAATGGGCTGGGGCAGGTTGCAGGGAAGCAGGTAACCAGGTGTGACCATGGCTCTGGGGTTCATGGTGAAACGGTACCAATCCTCCAGCAGCAGCTTCTTCTACTTTCGGTAAGTTCTCGCTCCTCCCTCCACGTCTCTGCGGTGAGAAAATAGCGCAGGTCGGGGAAATAATACAAGCAAAACGTGCCGTGTTTTCAAAGTTTGTTCTATTTTAATGCCGGTTTTTGTAAAAGGGTGGGGGATTTTCACCCTGATTTAGATGTCAGGATAGAAAGCTGTGTTACACAAGGCATTATTACGGCTTGACTCACTCTGAGCTTGCATTCATTCAGCGTATCTGTTGCTATCAGCACACTGGAGGATGGGGAAAGGGGAGGAGTGGTTTGTTTCCGGAGAGACGCCTCTCTCCTGATTTGGTGAACATATTTCATTTAATCTGGGTTCACAGTTGTTTGGTTTTCAGTGAAAACCGAACAAGATCCCAGTGTCTGTAACAAACCTTTGGTGCTGGGGTGCCTTGACCTCCTAATAAAAGCATATTTCTTAATGGCTGATGCTTTGCTGCAAAGCCTGAGCTCCTCTACATAGCACTAACATATAGTTTAGCAGTGAAACAAAACAGGATCAGTTAAGCTCCTCTGGTCCATCAAAACGTATGTTAATAGCAGGGACCAGGTGACAGAGGAGTGAGGAGGACTCTCCCGCTGGGAAATGCAGCCTGAGAGGTGTCTGTTGGACAAGCTGTGATCCACAGGGAGAGCAGGCAGGGAAGGGCTTTGCAAATCCAGGATTCAAACAATGAGGCTTTGGGTAGGACCTTGACAGAAAAGACGAGCGTTCAGTGATACCTGAGCAGAACTTTCAGCTAAGTAAGTTACCCTAAGTTTCTGATTTTTGAAAAAAAAAAAATAAATAAAA
>JAOXXN010000120.1:1049752-1061181 GCA_026770055.1 Myrmophylax atrothorax
AAAAAACTTAATAATGAAACTGGTTAGACTTGTAGAATTGTTGACCAAGTAATAGGATGTTCAGCTAATTGGCAGTTGGAAAACGAAGCGGGGTGTGGTGCCTACAAAATGAGCGCTTGGACAGGGAAACCTGATGCTGCAGCACTGGCAGAGCACAGGTGTACTGCAGGTGATGCTGGAGAAGGTACGGTCCCATTCAGCAGGGCTGGCAGCTGGAATGGCAGCAGAAAGTCCACTGCATTACAGCCCAGGCTCTCTCCTGCGACTTTGCAGAGTGGCTGAGTATTGAATTTGCCTTTCTGATCTGGGGGGAGTGTCTCTAAATACATGGGGATTGTGCTGGGGTTATTTGAAGTGTGCAGACGTGCAGCTTCGTGCAGGGCCAGGTGGAGACTTGGCTGTAGCAGGGTGCTGGGGCTTAGTTCTTCCCTTTCATGCCAATTTGGGAAAGGAAAGTTCATTTTTAAATGTTTAATTTTTTTATCTTTTGGATTATTGATGTCCACAGGCTTGTTTTCCAAGCAATATATGCTCTCCCTGGTAAGCTCAGTAATTGGAAGTCTTTTGTGCCTTGTAGGTTGGCTTTTAAATAGGTCAAAATCAGCAGGAGAGCTTCATAACCAGAGCAATTAGGATTTAACCCTTTATCCTACGTGCCTTATAGACAGTGGAATAAAATAGAAGGGGGCTAAGAGGCTGCTGTGTGCCATGGGTGGCCACTGAAAGCCAGAGGTTTCTAGTTCCCAGCTTACAACCGAGATCTTCCTGTCGTGGAAAATTACTGAATTATGGTGTTCAAAGAGAGAGGGTCAGCTCGGGTCTGGGCCACCAAGACATGGTTGTTTGAGAGCTCTTTTTCAGTAGCAGTCACAGGTCAGTGGCTTGGAGCATTGTCTGGGCTCTGATTCAGAAAAAAAAATGTAGTTCTGGAGACCAGTACCCCAAAACATATGAAAAGAGGTGAGAAGTTTTTAAAAAGTTGCCTGACATCCTCCTCCTCTGCCTGTGTTTCCTATTGGAAAGAAATTGTAGAGAATACCTGTGTAAGAATTACTTGGTGCTTTGGTAACTATTTGCTCTGAACTCCCGTGTAGTTCCTTTTTCATCTCTGTTGTAGATCGAAAAAGCAGCAGGATAAAAAAGTTGATCACGGGGAGGTTAATTGTAATTTAAAACAGGATTTGTGTTGATAATGGAGCTGTTTAACAGAAACAGATTTGTACAAACAACCCTTCCCCCACCTTTTGCATGTGTGATCTTCCTGTTTACAGTAATCTGCTTCCCTGGGATTACCTCTCTCCTGACAGAGACTGAGCAACACTCATTTTACCAGTTGCTTCCAACCCAATACAGGAAGGACCCTGTGAATCCAGCCCCTTTGCTGGACACTGGGAAATAAAATCATGGCATCTGTGCCAAAGGGGAAGTCAGCAAGCAATTTTCTTTCCTTGTTACTGCTTCAGCATATCAGATGAGGCTTTAAAGCTGCAGAGAACTATCATTTCTGTATAATTGTTGCCTATATTGATTGGGATGCTGCTGATTTAGGCACAAGTCAATGATTTGCCTTGCAGATCTATCAATAGATGAAATCTATACCGTGGTGCTTACAAATGCGTGTACTAAATGCATGTGGTTGCATCTAACCAACAGCTTTATGACTTTGCTCTGATGTTTATGGAAGAGAAAGCGTCAATTCCAAGCCACTTAATCAGTTTATTGAGCTGTTTTAAATACAGTAACTTCAAGGGATTGTTCAAATCTGGACCCTGAGTCAACAAAACTGCCAGTGCTCCAGCTGCTCTGCAACAACCCCAAATGCTCACAGCTGACTAGTCAGCAGAGCATGGAGCAGGAGAGATGCTGCTACCAGGTGTAACTTCCAAGGTGGGATGCAGAGACACAGAGTGCAGTCACTGTGTGTACCTGCCCTTGCCCCTGCCCTGTCCCCAGAGGCAGTTTGGAGGCTGTGAGAAACAGAGTCTCAACCTTGTGGGGTTTCAGTCAAAGTTTATTACATGGTAGAAGCAATTCAGCCTGCTGGATGCAAGCAAAGCGTTTGCCTCCTCGAACACAGTGTAATTCTTGCATTTATTCAGCTACTGCATATTCATTTTTCTCATGCATAAACATTCTAGGTACATTGTTAAGCGGTTTAACATAAGGTTTTTATAATACTATAGCTAAGTCACTTTACAACCTCAGTGATAGCCCCACCATAAATTCTGTTCCCCTCAGATGCAGGAAAGTTTTAACTCTTCATCTTTCTAGTAACAATTCATGTGGTCCTTGACAAAGTTACAGGAAATAAAGTGATTTAACACTATCCCATTTATCTCTCCATGTGGGTGTAAGTTGGAATTTTTGTTGAATTGGGTGGCCATATCACAGAATCACAGACTACTCTGAGTTGGAAGGGACCCACAAGGATCATCGAGTCCAACTCTTCAGTCAATGGCCCACACAGGGGATTGAACCCATGACCTTGGCATTATTACAATGAAGTTTTAACCAACTGAGCTATGTTTCATGTCACTGTAGGAGCCCCAATAACCCATTCCTTTTTACCGACACGAATCACATTCATACTTCTCGCAAGGCTTTCTTGGCTGATGTCTTGCTGTCTCACTCTGGCTTTAATGACCAGATCTCATCAAATTCATAGTAATGCATGAGGAGGAAGGAACTCCTCTCTCTGGAAAGGTCACCTTTGCTGTGTCTCCCCTCGCCTGCTGCCTCTCCTGGTTGCCAGCCCCCCCTAATCTCCTCGGGGGAGGCTGTGTCATGACAACCTGGAGCTGGGGCCTCTCCTGGGAGCCTCTCCATGCCCCCGTGGGGCAGGTGGGCACGCAGCCGCCGAGGACAGAGCTCTCTGCACTGGCTGCTCTCCTTGCCCCAGCGTATCTGCCTGGCAGGATGTTCCTCTGAAATCCGTAACCTGAGGCTTGCGGAAGAGCTCCTCTTGGATTTGTTTTGTGCCTTTCTTCCTCTCCCGGCAGGATTTGTTGTCTGAGATGTAGCCCAGAGAAGGAAGTTGGAAGGGAAGGGCTGTGGCATGTGGCACCGCTATGATTTGGGGATGCACTGCTGGGTGGCTCTACAATTGTTTCATGTAGGTCTGCTTGCCCTATCTTGCTCCAAGCGCAGCCTCTGCTGAACTGGGATTTGCAAAATCTCTTTTTCTTTCTCCTTTCTCGGTAATTATCCCTCTTTCCCTCCTCTTCTCCCTGTTTGTGACCGCTCCATGCTTTCCTTCACTGACCAGGAGCTGGCTGCAGGCTCCCAACACCCACGTACTTTGTAAGGGCTGGAATTGCTGAGAGTTTGGGGCAGGGACAGAAGCCAAGTGACCTCAGCAGTGCTTTCTTGAGAGGAGAAATTAGAGAGGATCTTGCAGAGATGACATTAAAGTGGTGTATTGTGGTGTGTTTATTTTAGACTTGCCCTACCTTAACTGCAGCAAGTGCTCAATTATACATGGCTGAGGTTTTCGGTTTGCGTTGGTTCGGCTGCTGCTGGAACCTGTTAGAACAAAGCACAGCCTCGTACCAGGGCTGCTGCTTTGCATCTGAAATCAGTGTCTTTGGAGTATTCCTCCCTTCAAAGGGTTTTGCTGGCTGCACTTAGGTCATTCAATATATTAAAAGGGAACAAAGTTCTCCCTTACTCTGTAATAAATCTTATCGTGTGTGGATCTGCTTGAATACCTTGGGTGTTTCATTCTGCACAAAGGAGCAGTCAGGTGAACTCTGCTTGTTGCATTACACGTACCCTTTGTGGTACCCAAGGTTTTGTTAAGATGCCTTTTTCAAATGTTTAGATTTTCTTCTCTGTTTCCCTGTAGAATTGCTCACAGGTAGGAGAATTTTGATAAGGATACAGACCATGAGGATTTTTTTATATAAAATATGTAAAGGATATGTACAAAAACTACTTTTTTTTTTTTTAGGGGTAGCTGTGTTTTCACTCTTCCATAGATAACATTTTTAAAACATTTTCCATTTGATACTGAGTCTTGGTCTAGGAATTGAATAAAAGAGGAAATACTGTGAGGATGGACACAGGAGCACCACCTTTCTCTGTGTTGTGTGTAGGGAGCTGATGGCTCTGCTTTCACAGCTGTTCCTTGTGCTCAGTCACGTGTTCTGGATGGGCAACCACATTTATGGACACACTCTCTCGGGTCACTTATTATAGGGACATCAAGATCTTAACAAAATCTAGACCTGCCAGGTAAACAGCTCCTTTTCTGCTAAGCTGGGAGCTCTTCCTCCTTGTTGGTCAGCTGTGAAGGCTTTGACTGAATTCCAGCCACAGGAAAAATAAGATGTGTCTGTACATGGCATTTACCCTGAGATGCAAGTTGTGCTTCAAGTTTTATGTAACTTTATTGCAGAAGCTTCTAGTTCAGGTGTCCGTTTGGAGTCAGAAGGAGCAAAGGTGAAACCATGTCCCCTGTAAACTGGGCACGTTTTGCAGTGCTATTTGACACTGTGCACAGTGTTGTATTAAATCAAACTGTGAGGGTGCAGACAGCATTACAACATTGCTGTTGTTTGCCAAAAGCTGTGGCATAGTGGAGGGATGGATATGTCTTTGAGAAGTGTTCAGGAACTGGTGGCATCAGGACTAAGAGAAGGTGCCTTGATAAAGAGGTACTGTGAATTTGGGAGATGCCAGCTCTGGTGGAGGTAAGGGATGTACAGGACAGTTGGCTGAAAAGGAGAAGCAGTGTGTGTTAGCAAGGAGACATTAAAATAGAATGGAGGTATCCAGAAAATGGGAAATGGTTCAAACTGGAAGCATGAAGAATAAAATGCAAAATGTCAGTGTAGGTGCCTGACTTGACCACTGTGAAGTGGGAAGGAATTTGCGTATTTGACTTTAATGTAAGGGGTTTGTTTGTTAAAAATCAAGTGTATTGTGAGGGTGTCATGTGCTCTAATGAGTAGCTCTCGTTCTGCATTGGTTACAGATTTAGGGGTCCATGTGTTTTTTGCTGCTAATACACAACCTTTGTCTACTGGTCTAGCCAGTAACAAAATATTTTCAGTAAGATATCCAAAACTGTCTATGGGTTTTCTTCAAATTTCAGCAGTTCTGAACTTTTTGGTTTTGCTGCTGTTCTTTCACTGACAGCTCGGCAGCTACAATTTCTAGGTCAGTGGGAATGGACTTCCTAGGCATGTGTAGCTGGATATTCCCTCGGGAGTCTGGGGTTACTGGCCTAATGTTATTTTCATAAGGTTTGCAGACTAATTGTAGAAGTTGTTCTGAATAAGCACCAACAAGCTGCAGTTTTGTCTGGGATCTTGCCAACTCTTTTGGCAATTGTGAGAAGAGTGATGTTTCCTTTCCTTCTTGTCCTGCAGACCACGTGAGCTGCCCAAGCTGAAGGAGTCCCGTTCCCATGAGTCTTTACTGAACCACGCCAACACCATAGAGACTCTGGATTTTGCAGCAGAAGAAGCAGTCTATGTCAAACCACTCCACAGCAGCATCCTTGGACGAGACTTCTGCTTTGAGGTGAGGAACACACTGCACAAACTCACAGCTGTCACTCACCCTGAGCCCTCAGAGAGCACACTCCGGGACTTGGGAACTGGAAAACACATCATCAGCTGCTGCTGCGCAGCGGTGTGGGTGGGGGCTGTTGAACCAGCACGTGATTTTAAAGTCCTTGAGGCTAATGGCATCAATCACTCGACAGAGAGGAATCTTTTTCAATTACCAGGCCTTCTGATTGAAAAATCTCTTTAATTCAATAAATACCTAAGTATGTGTGGTTTGCATGCAAATGTACAGTTGGCACATGCCATACAATGAACATGCAATAGTATGTACATGAGCTGTGTGTTCACATCCAAATTCACCTGAAAATTAAATTTAGAAAATTACTGGAACCGAGAAATGCACTTTCCAGTCAGAGCCCCTTCCATTAGCCCAGCCCATTCACCAGCTACCAGAGGAGAAGCCTCAGCAGCCAAGGACGTGTCCATGGCACAGTGAGGCAGGATCCAAAGGTCCTTTTGCTGTTTCAGCAGAGGCTGCAGGCTGTGGCTCCCAGCTCTGCTCCACGAACAGCCCTGCCCTCGCAGCTCCTGTGTGTTTGGATGCAGCTGGGGCTGCCATCACCTGCCGTGGCAGGGCTGGGTGGTTCTCTGTCTTCAGCAGGATTAGTCAGATGGGGCTGAACTTCTGCAACAAAGATCTGTTTACAGCCTGGAAAATTCTGGCAGTAAACCAGCAAATCAGGCTCTGCTCCTTCGGGATGTATCCAGGAACTGTCCCTGTTTGCTTCGGCCTCATTCTTCTGGTTGGAAGCACTTTGCAGCTTGCTTGGGTTTGGGGAGCTGGGTGGAAAATGCTGGCAACAGCCTAGCTCTGATGCTGCAGCCTCAAACTGCTTTGTAATTGTGTGCACAAATGAATGGAAAGAGCAAATGAGGCTTGTCAGGCCACATAACAGTGGAAGAAACTGAGGTAGTTGCCTCCTGTTTCCTCCATCAGCATTGAGTGTCAGGGCTGGAGCAGAGCACAACCCCCTCAGTTGGTTTTAGACTTGCTGCCTGTGTGGACCCTTGGAAATAGGGGTTTTTTTACTGAAGTCATAATTTCCAGTCTGTTTTGCCTTATATTAATGCATTGTTTGTTCTGTCTGTCTTTACACTTAGTAACCAAATCATCTGCCTCTGGGCCTTGACCGGGAAAACAGCAAGCTTTAATAGCTAAGGATGAATTAACAACTGCTTTAAAAAAAATAAATTACCTGGTTCATTAAAGCTTTGTTTAAGAGTCTTTAAGACAAGCCTCTGCTGCTCCTCATATGTTTGTTTATATAAACTCAAGCTGACTTTTATTTTGCTCTCTGCATTTTGCGGGCCTTTTAAGCTCTGTCCCTTCCAGGCTGCTGTACTGTTTACCTGCCTTTTTCTTATTTACTTTGTTACTCAAGCATGGCTTATCTCCTTCCTTGCTTTTTGCAGCCTCTTACATGTCCCCCAGGCTTGCCTGGACTCAGCCTGTCATTTACTTGTTCCAGGTAACCTACTCCAAGGGCAGTAAATGCTTCAGTTGTTCCTCTGCAGCAGAGAGGGACTGGTGGATGGAAAACATACGCCGAATATCGCAGCCGATGAAGGTAATAGAAACTGCGGAAATAAGATTAGTGGGGGAATGGAGGTGGTATGATTGGATTTTAGTCCAGTGTACCAGGGCTTCCCAAGGATGCATCCTCAATTAATTCAGGCTGGGGAGCCGTCCGCTCATCCGTGTGTCTAAAGCTGCCGTGTGCTATTCCAGGGAGTGCAGTAGGTCAAACCCTTAATGAGGAAATACGTCCTGATCCCTGCCCCAGGGCCCGCCTGGCATCCTGCACCCTGGGTTGCTGGTACCAGGCACCTGGGAAGGATGGGGCATGGCTTCCTAAGGGGCAGCTTTTACTATAGGGGCACAGTTCAGGGAGGGAAAAAAAACCAACCCCCCCAAAAACAAAACCAACCAAACGCAAAACCCCCACCAAAGTAAAAGGAATTGGAGCCAGAGGGAGAAGGGAGATCTGATAACTCACTCCATCCCACGTTCCAGAGACAGGCAAACAGTGCTCTGGGAGTTACAAGAGTGAACAAGGCAGCCTGCCACACCAGTCCAGCAGCTTTTGAGGGGCTCCTGTGCAGAGTGTTTGTTTTCTAAAGCATTTCAAATACTGCTTTTGAAGAAGAAAAATGTTCCAGTCCCCACCCTTGACATACAAAAGAGATCCCTTTTTCTTCTGTTTTAGAAAACGTCCAGTTTTCTACAGATTCTGATTCTCTCTGGATCAGAGAATCTGATTCTGTATTCAGGCTCTGTCCTTACCTTGAACACAACAAGCAGCCTTTTGCTGCTGCTTTATAAGACAAAATATTCAACTTTTAGAGGCTTGGGGTGAAAACTGAGCTCTTTCTTCTACACAGGACAATTGCCGTCGAGCTGAGAACGTGCTACGCCTCTGGATCATTGAGGCCAAGGACCTGACCCCCAAGAAGAAATACTTCTGTGAGCTGTGCCTTGATGACACTCTCTTTGCCCGCACCACCAGCAAAGCAAAAGCAGACAACATTTTCTGGGGGGAGCACTTTGAGTTCTACACTCTCCCACACGTTCAGAGCATCACAGTTCACATCTACAAGGATGTGGAGAAGAAAAAGAAAAAGGACAAGAACAATTACATAGGACTGGTTAACATTCCCACGGCCAGCGTGACGGGCCGCCAGTTTGTGGAGAAATGGTACCCAGTCAGCACACCCACAGCCAACAAAGGGAAGGCAGGGGGGCCTTCCATTCGCATCAAGTCCCGTTACCAGACCATCACCATCTTGCCCATGGAGCAATACAAAGAATTTGGGGAGTATGTTACCAGCAACTACGCCCTGCTGTGCTCTGTGCTGGAACCTGTGATCAGCGTCAAGAACAAGGAGGAGATGGCTTGTGCCTTGGTGCACATTCTTCAGAGCACTGGGAGAGCCAAGGTAAGCGCAAGTGACTCCTGTTGGAGTGACTCTGGCTACTGAGGGCTGATTTCAGGTGGAAACTGGGGAGCCCATCACCCTTAGCAGAGTGTAAGCATGGGGAGTATTTAACTTCATGTTGTTCTTTAGAACAATCGGGGCCTACACCTGTGTGTTCAGGAAGCTTCCCTGCATTTCTAAAATCAGAACATAGATTAAGAGATAAATCAGCAAGAGATTGGTAAACTGGAGAATTCTCCAAATAGCATCTTCTCTAAATAAGTCTGTGATTCAATGAGCAGCGGGTGCCACCGCTGAGTCAGCAAATCAATACCAGCATCGATCTGGGCAGCGTTTGAACAGCCGCTTGGAGAATCTGTACCGAGTTAATGGTGATCCCCCCTGCCCCAAGGATGTTAGGATTTCTGGGTACATGCTGGTTTCTTCAAATACATAGTGGGAGAGTATCCTGCAGGTCCTGGGAAACTCTGAGAAGCATTAAAAGGCATTGATTTATGTGGATGCCCTTCCAGCTGGGTGTGTGAGCAGTACCAAGCTGCAGTCAGCTTCTTCCAGTGAAGCCCAGCCAAGCACAAGTCAGGGGTGGGGGTGTGGAAGGGTGGCCATAAGCAACATCCAAGAGACAGCCTCGTCTTGAGTGTTCCAAAAAGGTCATTTTCTGTTTGCGTAATCACGTGCCCCTCGACATACATCTTGGGAACACTGGTGCTCTGTGACAGGAGAGTGTGTGATAGGAGCTCATTCCTGAGGTTGTGTGGTGAGAGAAGCTGGTAGCTGGGATTGTGTTGAAATCCTGCTGGAGAACAGGGTATGGATTCCAGCAGTGCTACCTGTTACAGCTTTGCATTCCTGGTATGTGAAGGTTTGAACCTCTATTTATGGGGAGCACCGAGTGGCTCAGGCTGCCCTAACCTAACGCTCCAAAGTGATGCATTTCCAGTTGCTGATGGGAATACAGCTGGATGTTCCCCATTTGCCCCAGGTGGAAAGAATTCTCTCAGATCTTGTTGAAAAGAAACAGTAATAATGGATTGAAAACCAAGAGTACTAAATGTCCTTGACTCACACGAAGTTATCACTTCAGGAAATAAGTATTACTGCAGAATTAGACCCTATATCAAGAGGTTATTCTCTGTATCAAGGCTTGCTGATGGTTCCTGCCTGAGCAATTGAATACAGTTCAAATTAAGCCATATAGATCCAAAGCAAGTATGATAACTTTTTTCTCCCCCAAATCCTGAACCACTTTTGGTTTGTGAATTTAATTCATTATGCCATTTGTCTTATTTAAGTTTCACCAAACTGTAAGAACTTGTGCCTTGCTTCCAATCTAGACTTTTAAGTCCAGATTTGTTTGAAATATTCCATATAAAAATACAGTTTCTTTCAGCAGACAAAGCCACAGATAAACAAACCGGTGAGGGGTTCTGCTCAGGAGCTAAACTGAAAGACAAGCTAAGCTATAAAGGTTTTCTTTTAGAGACTTATGCTTCTCCCTTTATAATTCACGATCTGTATCATTTTATAAGTGTAATAAACCCAAGAGGAGCTCTGGCTATTTCCTCAGCCCTTATTTCATGTACCAGCTGCACCCCCTGTCCCAAGCTGAGCAATTATTTCAGTAATCCTCTGGCTTCTCTGTTTATCCTTCCTTCTGGGCTTCTGCAGTTAGGCTGGCACAGCTCAGCCTGGTTAAAGCAATCTTTGCTATTTGACCTTTTTCTTCAGGACTTCTTGACTGATTTGGTGATGGCCGAGGTGGATCGTTGTGGGGAACACGATGTGTTGATCTTCAGGGAGAACACACTTGCCACCAAAGCCATTGAGGAGTACCTCAAGTTGGTAGGACAGAAGTACCTTCAGGATGCACTAGGTAAGAGGGTTCCTGTCTGCCCCAGGGTCTGTCTGCACTGCAGGGGCTGGCCCTGAGCTGTCTGCAACATGGCTGAGGCCTCCTGCAGCTGGGAATGTGGGATGGGAAGGAGCTGCCTCAGTGCTCAGCACAGGTGTCTGGTACCCAGATAACAAAACATGCTCTAGTCTTGCTCTCAATGCTTTTCCTCCACATGGAGGAGGGTCCCCTTAGGTCCCTCCAGGAGCAGCACTCAAGGCAAGGCAAACTTGATTTGACACAGTGAGTCTCCCTTAAAGTTTGTATCACCACATTACATCTTTCTGGGTAACTTTTCTCTGGTGTGATAAAAGGGTATAACACTGTGGTTTCTTTGTGGGCAGTGGTGATTGTTCCATCTGATATACAAACAGGCTTAAAAAAGGGATTATTGTACACAGTCCCTAGAGAAACACGGCCATGGAGTGAAGGCTGCAGGGCTGCTGAGCATCCCAGGACAGGAGATCGAGATGTGCTCTGTCTGGGGGCCTCTGGCCTGTGTTTATCCCAAATGCTCATTATTCACTGCCTCGTTAGAACTGCCTGGCCAGCCTGTGATCTCCTACTCCATTCCCTCCACAGGATCTTAATGTCCACAGTTATGTGCTGGGGTGGATTCTGGTAATTGTATTATTGTCCCACTTCCACCAAAAGGTTCTGCTGTAGTCACAAGGCACTGCCTTGGGAATTCCTGTCCACACAAATACAGTAGGAGCTCTCTTTTCCACTGAAACCCTCAGGCAGCTTCTACCAACTCCACACAGTCTTTGCTATCCACAATTGCACAAGGAGCCACCCATCCCCCTGTTGTTTCTGGGATGAAGAAAGCTTTGGAAATTGATACAAGGGAAACAAGATCAGGCCAAAGCCAAGTCCCACACCACATCCTTTCAGAAAAACAAAAGGAAAAAGCCAAGCAGCTTGCTTTCCCAGCAGTCTCGCTTGTCCTCAGCAATCCCAGACGCTGGCAAGGCATCAAGGAGATAGCTGGCTAAATTAGTGCTCCAAGGGTCAGCATAGGCAGGGCT
>JAOXXN010000120.1:1161424-1171808 GCA_026770055.1 Myrmophylax atrothorax
TCTTTGCAGAGAGAGTGCTCAGGCATTGGAATGGGCTGCCCAGAGAGGGGGTGGATTCCCCATGCCTGGAGGTTTTTCAAGTGAGCTTGACCATGGCACTGAGTGCCATGATGTGGTAAAGGGACTGGAGTTGGCCCAAGGGTTGGACTTGATGATCTCGCAGGTCTCGCAATCCATTCTATGATTCTGTGTGTGAGTAAAAGGGTCATTGTGTAAGTAGAGGGGCAAACTCCAGCAGGACTACTTGGAAGAATAGTAGGACTGTGGTATAGGACAAATATCCACCTCCTTCCAACTTGCCCCACAAAATCCTGGTTGCCCTTTACACGTGGTTACCAAGGAATCCTCCCAAAAGAGGATGAGTGGAGGGAAGCCCTTCATCAGTAGTCTGGGCAGACTCCCACTGCCAGTGCAATCCTGGGGTGCTGAGCACTCAGACTGGAATTGCTGTTACAGTGCCATGAAAAGAGCCATTTCTGAGCAATGCCTGTGAGGACTTCATTCTGTAAAAGGCTGTAAGAGAGGATTGTTTACCCTGCTCCAAAGCTGTTATCCAGAAAGCCATCCCAGTGCTATCCCTTTCATCCTTGCAACCAGAAGGTCTCCTTTGATCTTCAGCATTTGTTCAGTATTGTGTTAGTCCAGCTTTTTTTGTCCTGTTATCTCATGAAAGGCCTCCTAAGCAAGAAAACTTGGGTATGTTGAGTTTCAAGCAGGAAAAGAGACTTGAACCATTTTTGAATAGGAAGGGTTCCTTATTTTGTCTAGCTGGAATCCTGACCTACCTTGGTGACTGTTCCAGATGCATCAAACAGGACTTGCAGTACAGTGATTGAGTATCCATTTCTCTGTATCAGTCTGTTAAACCCTCAGTTTGTGTGCCCTCCACCAGAAATGCCTGAATGCAGTTGGAATGTTTGGGTGCTCCTGTCTGTGGGAACAATTGATGTTGCAGAATTGGTTCAGAAAAAAGCATTTTCTTCCAGACCATTTTTAAGCTGTTGTGGCAGGACCAACTGGCCAAGGCAGGTCAGTGGTTTTGGAGACAGAGGGAAAGGAAAAGGGAGGGAAATTCCAAATATGTCAGAAAATGCACTTAACAACAGGATTTTGTAGAGAGTTTTAAAGAAAATTCCTTCACCCTGATGTTTTCTTTGCTCAGTTTTTATGGAGCTGTCGCTTTCCATTAGTTGTCATAGCCCAAAAATTGTTGTTCAGTGAGAGGAGCAATCCAGGCATGTGGCTTTTGAAATTTGCCTCCTTGATTTCACCCTGCAACAATATTTTTGGGTGCTTTCCTGCAGCCTTGGTAGCTGCAAAAACTGAAGGTACTGCCATGATTACATCATTCACTGCTGGGTTATCCTTTCTGGCATGTTAATTTTTAAAATACTGTTGAATGCTATGAAAGGAATTTGTTGGGTTTGAATGTCAGAAAATTTCTGGCACTTCGAATATATTACTCAAGATGGTTTTTGTCTGTATAGGTATTTTTAAGGGTTCTCTCTGGGCTATGGAACAGGTAATACAGTAATTCAAAGCCACGTAGATGCAGTAATAAAAAATTAGGAGGTGCCATAAAAATGGTCTGGATGCAGAGCAGTTCAGTGGAGCTCTTTGCTTCAGAACATGCCAGATTTCCTCATTTTTATGTTATTTATTCTCTGCTCATTATTGACAGCCCTTGGAATGTTGTTTGGTTTTATGACATGAATCTTTCTGTCCTCAGAAACTGTATGAGCTGAACAATCTGCACGCTCTCATGGCAGTGGTGTCAGGCCTGCAGAGTGCCCCAATCTTCAGGCTGACCAAGACCTGGGCGGTGAGTGGAGCAGAGGGGGGTTAATTTATCCTTAGGAAAATACAACACTCTGTTTTCAAGGATGCAGTAATTATTCCAGATAGTTTTAATTTTATTCTACTATGTACATAGTGCTGCTCAGTCCTCTGAAGTCTATGGTTTCCTCTAGAAACTTTTTTTTCCATTCTGGCATAAAAATATTTTCCTTTGAAAAATAGTTCCCTGCAGATTCTGCTAAATGCAGAAGCTTCTAATTTGGCCAGGAGCTATTTTGTATTTAGTTGCTGGAAAATTCTGAATGCCAAAGTGGGTCATACTTTAATCATTTAAGGGTTTATGCTGTTGGAATTTTTCTTTTGCTGTGGAGAACAGATGTTCAGAAACTCTTGATTCATAAAGAGATTTATTACCATAAAGAGATTTATTGTTTCTCCAACTGATAACTAAATTAGCACTTTTCCTCAGAGTTTTAAGAATTACTTTCATAGTTGTAACTGCATTTCTGCAGTTGTGAAAGAACAGTGTTCTTTGGAAACAGTTTTATGTGACATCTGTTTTTTGACTGACATTAATATAATTTTTATATAGTTGTATCCTTGATAAGAAGAATACCAGGAATTACTTTTGGTCATTGATGCCTCAGAGCTTAGAAAATAGGCCTTGATTCAGCCATACATTGTGAAGTTTTCCAGCTGTTTCAGATGAACTGTGACATGAAGTGTGACAGAAACAATCAGGTGGCTGAAATACTCCTGTGCAGGGATACATAGAAAGAGGTCACTTAAAAAACCTGAAAACTTCCACTGAAGGCACCTCAGTGCATCCTTGGATGTGACAAACAATAACAGTTTTTCTGGTGTATCCTGGTCTGACAACTGCATGATAATGTTGCTCAGTTGGTAAATGTTACCAAAGCTGAATATGATTCTCTCCTGCCAAGATACTCATCTAAAATTCTGGGCACGTTTTGCAAAGGCACAGTTAAGTAAGACATTGCTTCCAAATACCAAAAATCTCTCCAAGGAAATGTTAATGAAATTAACACTTCAAAATGGTCTCAAGGAGAGCTTTCTTTTAAATCTCTTTTTGTACATACCCCAAAATAAGTGTAACTATAACCATCCACCAGTAACAGCCATATTAGCACCATGGTGATGCCGTTCAGAACTGGGAGTCCCCAGTTTGTTTTCCTGCTTGGTTGTGCACAGGTTTGCCTTTAGGAGGATTATTTGTTTGCTGTTGGCATCTGTATCAGTATTTAAAGTTGGGCCCTCTTCTGACCTCTGAAATTCCAGGTAACTTCTCCCCTGTTCCTGCAGGTGTTTGATTCCTCATACAATCCCAAGTGAGTCTGTGCTTTTCATCATCTTACACAAATAAGCCTTTGCAAACTCAAGCTGCAGGAGAGTTCCCAGCAAACTGCACACTGGTTTAGTTCCCCTTCTCCTGGAGGGTCAGTTTATAAATTCTACAAGTCTTTCTAAGCCTTTGGCTTCCTGTATATTAAAAGCAAGAAAAGGCACATCGAGCTGTTATTTGAGTAACTTCTACAGTAACTCTCCAAAACCTTCAACAAGGAAGGATTTCTTCTCCATTTCTGAGATGGTTTGGAGCAGCCCTCAATCAACTGGACTTACAAAGTTAGGAAAAAGGCTGCAAGTCTATTCATCCCCTGAAAAAAAAAAAAAGGCCACCTTATATGTTTGGAATCTAGAGTTGAAAGGAGCCATGAAATATTTGCTTGGTAATCTAATGTTCCTAAAAAAGATGAAATTCATGTCTTCTGACGGTATGTCTGAATTTGTCTGAAGTTTGTCTTGCTCATTGCTTGCACACACTCTGAACTCTGGAGAATAATAAACACTGCTTTTAATGTGTGATGTGCCCCATTCAAAACTGGAAAAGAGTGTTCATAGAAGAGAATATTCTGCTTCTCTCCATTTACTCTAAAGGCATTGTGGATGACCAGCGAGGATTTGGCAGTGTAAGCAAATAATCCTTAAAATCTGAAGTGAGGTGAGTCCTGCCCCACTCTGGCAGCACCCTGAAACCTCCTTGTGCTTTTCTGCATTTCAGTGAGGTTGTATTCAGGGTTGGCACAATAGAACTGGAAAGCAAACAGCTCTTTAGAAGGCTCCAGATCCTTTCCTGCTGCTATAAACTGTCAGCCTTAGCTTGTATTGTCTCTGCATATGTACATCACTTTGCTGTTCTTTGCATCCTTTGAGCCCAAGAGACAGAGGAGGCAAAATTGTTTTAAAAAAGAAGCAGCTCCAAAACTGAAGAACTGATAACTGGGTCCTTCTTTGCCCTCACAGAAGCATCTTTAACGTGCTTGGCCTCTCTGTGTTTTCTCCTTTAGTGCAGGAAGTGGAGACATGGTGGGAGTTGCCCTGTGAGCACAAGGAGAAGCCATACAGGGTCAACATGTTAGGAGAGGATCCAAAGAGCCTGAAATGATGCATCAGACTTGAAAGAGAAGGTGCAAAGCACCATGTTTTGAGGAAAATACAATTAATTTCATGCAAGTTTGAATTCAGGCCATTACTGTATCTGTTAGTCTTATCTTCCTATCTGCAAAACCACAAAAGCCCTCCAGACATCAAATGAGGGCAGAATATTTCAGGATATTATTAAAGGCAAGCTAATCTAGGCTGATTAAACTGGAACCATCTTTGAGGAGATGAATTTCAGAAGGTAAATGTCGTGTTCTGGTGGTTGGAAAGAAGTCATGCCGTGTCTGCTGCTTCCTCCTCCTGGAACTGGCAGATGGGTGGAGTTCTAATGAACAGGAGATGCTCTTTATCCAAGTATTGGACCCGAAGCTGAAGATGTAAATTAATTGCTGCAAGGTCAGAGATCAGTATGTTTTGGGAAACAATTCAGTTTCCACAGGTGTTTTTCTCCTGAAAGCCACTGTTTAGTTTGGTGTGTGTTCTGTGCCCTCAGGAAGAGCTGGATATAGGAAAAGTGGGGAAAAAGAACAAGTTATTTCAACAGTGAATTTACAGAAGGGACACTTCACTTCTGTCAGGTTCATGTAGAAAGACCTTGAACTGAAAGAGAAAAATTTTAGTGATCTGACCCTTGTAATATTTGCATTGTAGGAGAAAAATTGTGACTGGGACCAGAACACTGAATCTTCTGCCCAAATACTCAGTGGGAACATCTTAGACCCTTTGTTAAATTCTGACTCTGAGTTGAAATGAAGCCTTCAAAGTGGTTTTGCAGCAGCAGTTCAGCAAGATGTTTTAAAAATAACTTACTTCCCCAGTCCTACAAAGAGAGCCCAGTTGCTGTTAATTCTGTCAGAGGAGCGGGCCGGGGACAGAAGGAATGGAAAGGGAAGGAGATCCATGACTTTTCAGCAGAAATCCAAGGGATAGCAAATAATAGACACTGTGAAGAGAATTAACTCTATCCCATCCAAAAGCAGCACAATTATGGATAATTGGTGAATAAATTACTGGCATGAAATGCTGTTGATGTGGACAGCACATGAAATTGTGATGTGTGTTAGCTAGATTAATCTTCATATATATAAAGTTTTATGTATGTGTGTATATACATATATGGTCTTTGTAATAACTTATATTATGATCCTTGTGGGTCCCTTCCAACTCAGAATAGTCTGTGATTCTGTGATTATTTCAGAAGGAGCCTTCAGGCCAACAGTGTTTTACCTGGTCAATTCTTAGAAGTATTTTTAAATTTGACAGCCAAACTAACTGCTTTCCTCTGTAAACTCTCCAAGTGCTCATCCTTAAGGAGTAAATGGTGTAATTTTGAGGCAGTTGTATTTAAAAAAAAAAAAAACAACAATGGGAAGGTTGAAATGTGTGCTTCTTATAAGGGTGAAAGAGAAATCACAGTGATGAAATTCAAGCTCATCTGGTTTTCCCTTCTTCTCTCTTTCCCCAGTTACTGAGTCGGAAGGACAAAGCCACCTTTGACAAGCTGGAGTATGTTATGAGTAAAGAGGATAATTACAAAAGGCTTCGAGACTATATCAGCAGCTTGAAGATGACTCCTTGTATTCCCTATTTAGGTAAGTTGGAGCATATTTCTCCAGTAATTACACAAACTAAACATCATCCTTTTTTAAGCATTTATGAAACTGTTCTAATACTTCCTTAAAGAATCCATGACCCCAGCTGATTCTGGACACTCTGGATGTGGTAAGACAGAACTTCAGCAAGAAAATAGCTGTTAAACCTCACAAACACTTCAGGTTTTACACACAGTATCAGTTTTCTGGGAAATTATTTTCCCATGTGTTGTGCAAATACACTGATTGACTTCTGGAGAAGTACTTACATTGTTACCCCTGCTAGTGCTCTGACTGCTAAATACTTGACTGTTACAATAATGAGGGATTTTAATTTATGACATGCTGTAAATCACCAGCCTCTGAGATAAATAAACACAGATCTTGGGGTTTGGAACATGCTAAAATCTGGAGATATTGCTGCATTTAGTTACACCAAGGTGGCAAGAGAAACTGTTACGACTGACTCAGCTTAATGGAATAATTATCAGTAAATTATATTCCTGTGTATCTAAAAACTAGATGAATGTGTTTAATATTGTTTTGGTTGCCAAGCTAATCTGGTGTTATGTAAACTAAACTGAGGCATTAAAGACATAAAGTGGTCTTTTTATATTGTAGCTTTTGTGGGATGCCATAAGATGTTGGTAGTCACATAAAATTAAGGAAATGTGTATCCAATCTTTGGTATTGCAGATATGAGTTGCTCTTACACCCGAATTCAAGATGACCTCTGGTGGTCACTGACACCTGTTAAACTGCAGTGTCTTTGTTCCTGAAGTTTGATACTTCTTTTACTCACATGGGCTGTTAACTTTCTCAAGATTAATTGCTTGAATTTTACATGCTTTATACTTAAATAGGAAAAAACAGTTTTTTATGGGGAACCAAGAATAATTTTAGTGTCCTATCGTGTTCCTCATTCAGGGGCTGAATCAAAAGGGGCAGAAAAGAAGCCAAGTACAATGGAATGTGATGGAACATGTAGTTTTTCCATCATGTGTGCACCTACAGTATATACATGGTACATGGTTCTGATATGCTTTTAGCCTTCCAGATGCTTTTTACCCACATGCCAGGATTTTTGGGATGTGAAGGCAGGCTCACATTGTTTTCTTGCTGATTATAAAAGTCCCAAGCCAAATGCTGGGAAACAGTTTTCTGAGTTTGGTTCAGTTACAGATGTTTTCCTCACTACAACAGAAGCTTCTTGTCTAACTTCTGCATTAGAATAGGCTTTGGGCTTGACTTGATAGTTTCTATTTAGAAAGAAAGAAATGCTCTTTGCTGTGACCTGCTGGAGTTAAAGGATGTGTTGTGACCTGGTTTCATGTGATATCACTTTTTACCACTGACATGAAGAATGTCCTCAAGCCTTTTTTAATTTTCCAAAGGAACAGTAAATGTCCATTGGTGCACTCCCTCTAAAATTCATTTTGTAGGGTTGAAATAAGTGGCAAAAAGAGCAAAATTGCCTTGAAACTACAGTCTTGATAAATCTGTATCCATCTCTGAGTACTGATGTTTGAGTCCCAGTTTTCTCATTTAATCTAAGCTTTAATTTCCAGGTAATTTAAAGGTAGATTTATTATTTCTCAAGTTTCCTTCCCAAGGCATTTTTTTTCCTAATGGAAGAATCATATGGAACAGAAGAAACTGAAGTTGCTTGGTTTAGTTACTGTTTTAAGCTTATCAGCTCTTGGTTATAATTCCTGAAAGGAGGAACACTTCTGCTATAAAATCCTGCACAGGAGCAGTGCTGCTCCTGGTTTAAAATGTGTAACAAAGCCTCCCTAAAAGTCTGCAGCTGGAAATGGTGATCGTGGCATTGGCCAGGAGGGGAATTCTGCTCTAGGTCCCTTTCCCCACAGGGTAAAAGCAGGAGTGGGGATTTCTCCTCATCAGCAACCCTTGTGCTCCCCCCAAAATGCTCTTTAGGAGAGTGCAGAGCATCAGACCTGTCACACAGACACTTTGCCATTGCAAATCCCCTCTGCAGAAGTAGCTGGCACTGGTCACGAAGGGCCCTGTTTGGAGGGTCGTAGAGAAGGTGAGTTTATAAAAGAATTTCAGCTGCAATGTCAGGGATCAATGTTTTACCCTTCAGAGGCTATCTGATTTACCCTCATGCAACCAACTATCAAATGTGGGTGTAGAGAGTTCTTTTCGTGGCCATTGTAGGATAAAACTTAAATCCTTTTTTGGTTTCGTTTTTGCAATGGGAGTGGAGCCACAGAAGTACAGATTGTTGTCTTAAGACCACAGCTCACCTGCTGTGGGCAAGATAAAGATGTCCTTCCACATTTAACTGGGCAGGGGAGGGAAATAAAAATGTCTTATCACAGAGTTCTGATTAATCTGAGATTACACAATGAAACAACTGAGCCGTCTTTTGAGAAGTAAGATTTTTATTTAACTAAGCAGTACTACCTTGTGAAATATTTTCTTAGAGCTGTCTTTGAGGAGTTATATCCAGAAACAGAAAAGCTGAAAACAGGTTATTAAGTATTCATCTGAGGAATATTCAGCTACTTCAGTGATAGTGCTTGCAATAGATTTTGAAAATAAATGTGAAAACCGTGTTTCAGGTTTAGTACAAGTTAAACTTTCTGGTTAGATTTGGACAGGTGGTACAGGAATGGTGAAGACTCTGCCCTTCGCAGACAACTTTTGGATGTCCAGGGCAAAAAGCTTGAGGGATGCTACAGCCTCTTTTGAAATTCTTCCCTAAAGAAAGTGTGAGAGAAAACATTGAACTCTTGAAGTCATTTGCCCTGATTAGAAAGTTCAGCCCCAAAGCTGCAAACTGATAGAGTTACAAGCATTTAAAAGGGAATTTCTGTACAGAGCATGAACCAACTTGAAAAAGAGATGCTGTGCTTTCCCTCCTTGTAATCTTAAACTGGCAACCTAATTAAGTCTTTCCTTTCAGAGCACAGCATTTGTACAGTCCGAGGTTTCTGGGTGTATTTTGTAATAATGTTTAGTTAACGTCTTCCTGCAGCTTTAAACTGGGGAAGACTCACTTTTTACATGTCTAATATACAAGATTTAATTAAAAGGCTGAGTGCAAGCTAATTTTACTTTGGGGTTTCTGCAAAGTACACCTTTCACTGACTGCACTGAATAAACAAACACTGTTTTTGTAGCAGGCAAGAGATTCTTGGGGTAAAATAAGCTCCCTGCCAAGGAGAGGAAATCTGCTGGTTGAATGAACTAAAGCTGTCAGAAGTGTTCATTAAAGGAACATTTTGGAGGGCATTTTCAGCTTTTAAGTTTACCTGAACTGCTCTTCTATCCAGCTACCATAGGGAAAAAAGGACAGACTACAGACAGTCTGAATTTTAAGCATTTGCAATTAAAAAGCATTTTATAGGACACTCAATCAGTGAGGTCTTGTATGATATTTGTAACAAACAAATATTCCTTACATGAAGAACAATTTCAAAATTGTAGTAGTAAACATTTGTGTCAGTTAAAATTCTTGGAATTTGGGAATGGAATATACTGGGACTGATTCCCCACCACCACCAACCCCAATTAAATATTGGGGAAACTTGTTGGCTTTGATCTCTTGACCAAAGATTTAATTACAGCCCTTTCAGCCATATATCATCAATGAAGCTTTATCTGCTCCAGAGAGTTCTGAAAGCAGGAGGCTGTTTCCTCTTCTCTGAATTCCACATGAAGCTTTGCAAAGCAACCGATACCGACTCATTTAACATAACAATAATATGAGATTATGCTTTTGGCCGTTGGGGCTTCTTGTGTGAAATAGGGGCAAAGTTTCTTAAGATCCTGAAGGCACATGTGAGGTGCAAAACAAATACACTGGTTACAGTTCAGAACAGCATGTTTAGTTTTATCTAGTATAAAATTAAATTAGGCAACCAGTGTGGCTACGTACAGTTATTAAATAATTTCACATAACAGAAAGAAAGCTTTAGGTTTGAGATCCTGGTGCCTAAAGCAAATGTTTTGTTGTATCGAATTTTTGAAGTATTTTCTAATTAATTTCTTAAATTACATATTAATTCCAGTGGAAATCTGATATCTAGAAGATAAAATTTAATTTAGACAGTGTGAAAAGTTGTGTATATGTAGGGAAAGGGAAATGTGTGGGCTGTAAGAGCAGCCCAAATTTGGGATGACAGAAAGAACACACTGAGCTGGATTCTAATCTTTGTTTTACTATGGCAGCAGAAAGTTGTGTTAGAGGGAAACTTGTGATGCTCAGAGACTTGGTCCTTAGTTTTAATATCAGGGCTCTCAGATTTGCCACTGAAGTTCAAACTATCAAAAAATACTGTTGTTTAATGAGGATGTTTGATTATGGAGGTTGAAAGTAAAAAAAGAACCCAGGTATTTGGTTAAGTTTATCAATAATGTCATAAAATCGATTTCCTTACATTAGGAATGTTTTGCCCAAGTATTTTACAGGAGGTAGGACTTGCAGTTCTAAGCAGTGTAGGGAATTCCTTCAGGAATTTTATATTTTATCTTTAATTTGCAACTTCATTTTGAAATAATTATTT
>JAOXXN010000120.1:1182538-1193567 GCA_026770055.1 Myrmophylax atrothorax
CCAGCTCGGTGTCATCAGCAAATATGCTGACGATGGTCTCATCTTGGAGTTAGGTGCCTTTAGGTTGCTTTTAAAGATCAACTTTTAGCTGATCTTTAGCTTTTAGATTACTTTTAAAGATCACACTAAAATTCAGATAGGGGATTTAGTAGAGAAGTTGTTGCCATGGATAAATTTTCAGAAACATGAGATTGTGTGTTACACATTCAGTATCAATTTGACTGCTTCGATCTGTGCTAACTGCAAGAGGGTATAGAACATACAGAAAACCTTCATGGAAGGGAAGTAGAGAGACAAAACTATATATATAAAGGCTGGAATTTGAGTTGTATAAGCCTTTCTGGTCCTCTCTTAGCTTTATAGGTGTATATTTAGAAGTGTAATTCATTAAATGCTATATAAATAGTTATTCAGTTATAAACCCATTTTTCAAATTTACATATACACTGATCTGGTAGGCTTGAAAAATACATCTTCAACACTATCTTTGGACATTGGTGTTAGGCAGCAGATTGGCCTAAGGGAGTTGTCTTACACGTTGAAAATTCCTAATCCGAGTAACTTCAAGTTTGTAAGGAAAGCTTGGAATGCTGTTCTGTGTGTGTGTCCCTATTCAATTGCCTTGAGATGCACATTTCCAAGTGTTGTCATGCTATTTTTTGTATTTTTGATAAGACTTTTGTCCAAGTAACAGTGAAATATGAGGTGTGTTATCACTGTAAATAGCATATTGAAGTGTTTCGTTCATCTTTTAAAGAAAATAATTAATTTGTTTTAACTCTGTGTAAAGACTTAAAATGCAGCGATCCAGGAATGTTTTTTGAGGCTTGTTTTTTAGCTTTAACTAGTGTAGCTGATAAGCAAAGGTAGCACTTAAATAAGGGAAAAAATCTCCTCATTTTTTATGGTTTGTTTGCTTTGTGAAGCAGATCACTGTTCTTATCTTAGCTGTTGATCTGGCTTTCCTTTCCAGGCTGCTTCTCCAAGCCCTTTGGATAATTACAGAGAGAAATACAGTAAGAGCGGGGAAAGTGAATTATCAGGCTGTTCCTGCTAAGTTCAAGTGCATTTGGCAATCCTGAGACATCCCCCTGAAGGAGAAGCAGAGCTGTGCTGCTTCCCTTACACTCACATTTGCAAATGATAAGGTGACTTTTGGGTCAGGTCACTTCTCCCAGTTCTGTTGCTGGCTTTATTTAATATTGTTGCTACAAGTGGTGTCTGCTCAACCTCAGAAGGCCTGTCAAGTCTTTATGTTTTGTCTTCACTAAGAGCAGGGGTTACAACTTCCAGCCATGCTGCACATGCAGTCAGGAATTAGATCTAGGAATCTTGATTAAATGTTCCAGTGTTGCCTAAAAAAATAACTTTTTTGTTTGGCTGAAGGTTGTATTGCAAGCTCTGCTTCTGAGAGGGGGAGAAAACACTTGCATTTAACACATACTGAAAAGGCTTTCTTACCCTGTGTGAATGGAGGGAGCACATAAGCTTGAGGAAGTTAATTTTAAAAAACTTAATTGTCTTCATTTGTAATAATAGGTATTGTGATGTCTGCTAGTAAATGTGGGGTTTGTTTTTTTTTTCAAAAATAGAACTTAAAATTTTTGTTAATATTTCTCTGTTGAAAGTGTAACTTCTGTTTAAAGAAAAAAAAGTTAGGAAAAAGTATCACTTTTCTCTAGAGCTGGTTCTGTGTTTTTCTTTGGTAAATTCAGAGAGTTAAAATATTAATCACTTGAACAGTGCTCAGATTTGGAAGTTCATTGGGTTAAATGCCCCCATGAATCATGGACAACACGAGGGGAGCTGCTCTGTGTGTGGTTTCTGAGCTGACAAGGATGAGCTGAAGGGCTTGTCTGGCATTTCACCCCTCTGTGTGTCTCCTAAATGGCTTGTCAATACTTTTATGTTCAGTGTTTGCAGATCGAGGCAAAGTGACTTCATGGCATCTGGCTGGGGATGCAGCCATAGACAGGCCCAGTATTTGACTGTTTTCACAGGGTATAATAACTACTTCATAGTCCAAGAAAGTGAATAGCACTTTAGTTCTCAGTAGCTTTTAAATACCCTACAGAGTTACTGAAATAATGAATGGCTGGGGATTTTCCCCACAGCAGCACATTCTTCCCCTGAAATACATTAAAACTTAAATGAATCTTTCAAAACCAAACACTTTACAACACAGCCCACGTTCTAACCATGTATTCTGCTGCAGTCTGCGTTCTGCAATTCTTTTAATATTAAATGTGTTCATTTTGAACTTTTACCCTTCTGTGTTAAAGTTACAGGTCCTGTGTCTATGTATGTGCTGTCAGACCATTAAATGAATTACAGGGTCTAGTACAGCAGAGCCAAATGCAGCAGCTGCATAAGATTATGCTCTAGAATTTGAAATGATTCAAATGTCCTCTAGTAAACTGAGGCATTCAGATAAGCAGGATGAGTTTCTTCTGAGCATCTACCTGGGAGGGAATGTAGATGCTCCCATGGAAATTTTGATGATGAAAAAACTGAAATGTCTTAAAATGTTGTTTGTCATGTTTGAGCAGCTTAGTGCCTAACTTGTTAGACAAGAATAGGGTCTGAGCAAGATATTTACCTGGAGTTTTAATCAGCTTAGGAGGAAATTAAAATACTGTTTCAGAAATTTCCTGATGTTCTGGGCAAGCAGCTTAAAAAAATAGGAGCTGTTTATCCAAAGTATCACAGGCTGATAGCCTTAATATGTAAGGCCTAAATGACAAATTAAAATTAGAGTTGGGAATAGTTTTAAGGTTTTTAAATCAGACACATTCTGTCCCAGGTTTAGCTGTTTGGGTAGTGGCATAACTGTTAGGGGATATTTGAGGTTCAGATGGAACCAGAGTCTCCAACCCCCCCCCTGCAAGTCTGGAGTTGCTTGTATTGAGTGGGGCTGCTGGAATACCCAGTGCAGACCTTGGAAAATTAAGTGAGGGAGTTTGTGATTCAATGGACTATTTAACTCCTTATTAGCTGTCATGTTTTTAAATTGGAATAAACTGTCGCCTCAGCTGGTTCTGTCGTGTCTCTGTGCCACCCCATGTTGGCTCTCAGGTTTCTGTAGAAGTTGCACTAAGTCTGTTCTGACACACTGATATTTTATGGCTTCTGCAGGAGAAAATGTGCCATTATTCAGAGCTGCACAGGTTTCCTCATCAGCCTGTCAGAAACACTCAGAGCTGTGGACAGAGTTGCAATACCATTCCACATGTCATGCCATTTCTTCTGGTTTCTTTCTTTTTCCAGACTGATCCCTATGCAGAAAAAAACCCCAACTTGTTTTCAGAATTAGTCTTCAAGTTATTACTTTTAAAAGTGTTTAAAGGAACAAAAAATCAATTTAATAGGCAAAACAAGCCAGTAACTTCTAACAGCTGTAACATAGACTGTGTTACTCCCCAAATTATTGTATCACAAATACAGAGTTGCAGGGATGAGGAGGTGTGGAAGTTGGTGTATATTTGGCATTTTTCAGCTTTCTGCACAACAAACTGTTTGTTCTTTGTTGTGCTGCTGTGCCTCAGGGTCAGCAGGGTGTAGAATTTGGAAACCCACAACACAAATTGGGATATGTTCTTGCAGGGCTGATGGAGGCTTGTTCTCCCTGGGCAGTATAGGGTGAATGGAAGGAAGGTGTTGCAGGTAAATGTGAATATAGAATTCACTTTGTATGGAAAATGCTGTAGTAGTATTTATCTTTATTCAGAATATTTATGAAATTGTTTATTAAATATAGTCAAGTGATAAATACCAGCAGTGCCCTGTTATGTGTAACAGGAAAAGAAACAGGGTTCATTGAGAAAATAAATGAGACTAAAGATCCTCTGAACATGATACCAGTTAATCAGGAAACTGTTACTGATGTTACACGTGCTTCATTTTCTGTTGAGCTTTGCCCAAGCAGCTGAAATCAATAAACCCAGCTATGTTCCCTTGTGTCTACACAGGATAAGTGAGGGGGTTTGTGGATTTTTTTTAGCCTAAAACTGGGTCCATAGCATTAGGAGTAAGAGTGATGTGGGGGAAACATCTGATTACAGGAGAAATGTTCACATGGATTTTCAATATATCTCTGTATTTAAGTAAGTGACTTTTCCCTGTACAAACAAGTGCTGTTCCTGCAGGTCCCTCTGCTGAAATAACAGGATTACTTTCGATTGTACTGACTGGGATCCAGGAATAATGTGTTCTTGGGTTTTGTTCCTCGGGTCTGTGATGTGTTGAGTCACAGAATTCTGCCTCTTGGAGATTAATGTGAACCTGATTCCATTTAGGAAAGGCAATCTGAAAGTCTTCAGGGGGTTTTGAAGTAGTCGTTGAAAACGTGTCACTTTTAAAAATGATAAATCCTCAGAAATTCTCTGCAGGAGAGATTTGTAAATCCTGTCATAGTAGATATTGTGAAAGCACAGCATAATTTCATAACTATTGCAGTTTTTTTAGGCAAGTTTTTTAATGTGAGGGTTCCTTGTTGTTTGTTGGCAGCAATTGTGTGTTTGCACCATTTCAATGGGCAGCTACAATGGAGTGGTGTATTTTGTCTTTGGAAATGTGTGATTTAGGGGCTCCAGAATTCTCTTTCAAACAGATACTGAAGGTATTAAACATCTAGTTATGTTTGTTTCAGGAAATTTTACTTCATTCACTGGTGTATAAATTTTTAAGGACCAGACTATCAGGGCACATTACAAAAAAACAAAGCCCAATAAAGCAATAATTAAGAGCCATGTAGTTACTGGCAAAAGTTTAGAGGTTCAAATTCCTTTAAAGCTTTAAATAGTATATTTTTCCACCATACTTCAGATCATTCTTTTGGCAGCAGCATAACATTAGTATTGCATTATTTGTTTCAAAATAAACATTTCAAAATGTGGGCTCCAAAGTCGGAAGGCAGCAAAGGAGAGGGAGTTAAAACCTTGCACAGAGCCAGTTTATTGCTTCAAAATTATTGACTCAGCTGTTTGCATTTGGGGGGGATTGGGAATTGTTGTAGGCAGAGTAAATCAGAGCCTTGGCTGCTGCTGAATGAACGAGCACGCTGTGCCTGCCTGGGGGGGTTGGATCGTTCTCCTTCATATGGAAATCAGCACAAAAGGATAGTAAGGAAAAGGGCTCAAGAACTTGGAAAGGATCCATCTTTCTTGTTGGTCAGACCTTTTTCCTCCCGTAGCTACCAAATCTTAATTAAGTTTGCTTTCTGTGATACTTTGTCTCTCCTTTTAGCATAACCCCTTTCTTCTCTCTTACTGTGTGAGACATCTCTGAGTTTGTTAATACAAATACATACACATCCATGTCCTTTGTTCTGGATTGTTGACTGTATTTTAGTTTCCAAGTCAACATGAAGAAAGGGAAAAAATAGAAAATTATGTATTAGCAAGGTTTTTGTGGGTTTTTTTAATTTTTATCTGTTATTTTGTCTTTTGTTTGTAAACAACTGTCTTGTTTAATTGTTGACTTGTAGCAGTGTCCTATCCCCTCCCACTCCCCAAAGAACTGTATCAAACCCCTCAATTTTCCACTTAGTGTAGTGTTGCCTTGTACACTGCATTTCATGTTTATGAAATGGATCTTTATTTAGAAACAAACTGCAGTTCAGTTGAGGTACAATTCCCTTCCCAGGAACTGTTGCAGGAAGGAGGCATCAGTGCCTGTTGCACCAATGTCTTTGGCTTTTCAGCTGCACATTGTGCTACAAACTTGATTATGTTCTGAATCAAGGTATGACTCTGGGTTCTTGGTTGGCTCCACAACTCAGGCAACTTCTGCTCCTCAGAAGCGCCATAAATATAAACGTAGTTGCAACAATACACAATGATTGCTACTTACAGATGTGCATTGGTTTGCTTGGGACTTTTCACAGTGCTTTTATTGAGGTATCAATTTTCTAGTTCTAGTAATGCTGGGTCTATGCTGTGGTGTTGGGTGAGATCCAGCTGCCCTGAAACCGATAGGGCTTTTGGCTTTTGCTCTCTGGTAGGATCGGAATTCCACGTTAGTGTGTTCACAGTACCCAAATTACATGCTGAGCAAAGAATCTGGTGGTGCTAATTTTCTGTAACTGTAGATAACAATGCAGCCAAACAACTGAGAATGGGTCACCCTTACAACTGCAACAAGTCAGTCTCTGCTCTTATGCAGAGTCCTTTCTAATTCTTTCCAAGTTTCCCAAGTCTACCAAATGCCACAAAAATGAGTTTTAATGTTAGTTGTCAGTTTTTTCTCAGGCTGAGAGGGATGTGTTTCTTCACGGTTGTGTGTTGAGGGAGATGTGTGTAGCATTCACAAATAGCTCAAAATGAAACTTGCAAGTAAGAATAACTTTAAAACTTACCAAGAAAAAAGGTCTTCCAGCTGGTTCTGCTTCTGTGGTAGATGGAAAATCCAGAGGCCAAGTTGCTTTTTCTTCTTGTATTACCCGATGCTGTGGATTGTTAATCTGCAGTTGGAGCTGAGAAGTGCTTTTGTCTTTCTCTGTTAGATCCAAGCTGTGTTGAGGAGTTGGGTTTCTCCATACGATAACCAAACTAACTAATCAGTTAAAAAAAGGAAAAAAGTAATGCTCCGATGTGCGTTATTCCAGGGGAGAGAGAGAGAGCAATGTCTTTTGAAACAGCAGTGTTTTATTCTCACAGAATGGAGCAGAAGTGCTCTAACCAGCTCCAGCTGACCCAGATTCCATATACATCACTTTTGGACAGTGTTTTTTTAAACAAACACACGCTCGGCTCAGCCGTTCGGCCCACCTATGATGTCACTGCGAGCACTCGGAGAGCAGGAGAAACTCCTCCTTCGGATTTCCTATCCATACCCTCCAGAAAAGGAGGGGGTAGGGAGGCTGAGAAGTCAGGAACAAGGAAAGATTGTTTGCCAGTAGAAGGGAGGTACCATATGGCAACGGACTGTGCAAGAGTTCAGCGGGCAATTACAAATCAAACATTTTTACTACGCTGCCTAAAGATGCCTTTCAAGTTATTACAGTACTGGGCTTCATTTAGAAGAAAGATTCTTTCAGGCTGATAAAACTTGATTTGTGTTGCTGGGAATAAAAGGGGCAGCCTGGCTGGATACAACAGGAAAAATGAAGCATTTGTAGTCTAGAAGAATGTTCGACAGAATGTCGCGTTCAATTCTTGACACTCACCTAATAAGAACCAGTTCCAGTCATTTAAGGCACGAAGTCTCCGATACATGTGGAAAATGTTAAAGCTCTGTGTGTGTGTGTGATGCTTTTGGGTAGGTATCAGAATACTTGATAACATCTGCCCAGTGTTAGAAGTAGCAAAAGCCACAGAGATTGCGCTCCTTGAGGAGTGCAGAGTCTGGGTTGGGTTCTGTCCATACTCAGTCAGCACTTGAGTACATTCAATTTGCTGCCATTGATCTTTCTGGTTTCTTCACAGAGGCTGTGCCAGTTACATCTGGGAGAGAATTACCCTTGTGTGCTTTCAGAATTATTTTAGATTTCATAGAAATGCATCCAATAGCTTCAGAGAGCTGCTCTCCACAGAAGAGTTGGTGATTGAGCTGAAAGAAAAAATCAGTGCCTAATTGAGCGAGTCATTCATTGAGATAATCCTACAAGTACAGTGGTTTATAAAATCCTGCTTAATAGTGCAGGTGCCTGTTACAGGGAATTTCCTTAATTATAGTTAATAAGCATGATTTACTTCTTTCTGTGTGAGACTGAGCAGGTTTGGGATTTTTAGGTCTTGTTTGGACATAGCTTGGTGAAGTCAGGCTCAGGAGAGCTTACACAGCGTAGGTAGCCTGGCAATTAAATGGGACTACCTGATGGTTCTGATTAGCCTTCCTACTTTTTAATAAACTGTTTCTAGCAGAATAGAAAATTGAGAGATTTAGTAGTATATCAGGTCATGTGTAATACCTTTTCATTCACTTTTTTATATGTCACCTTTCAACCACAAGTATTTTAATTTGTTTCTGTGTGTGCGCACACACGCGTGTGTGTGTTGATTTTGGAGGGGTGCCCAGAGTTTCCCAGCTCACATTTGAGGACTGTGCTGGGTTAGGTGCTATACAAACACAACTGCAGTTCTTGTGAGGTTGCATTAATAGTCTTCCACCTGTAAAGCCAAACTCCTTGTTATGATTTTAGTTATACAAGGCTGAGAGGTGAAGCGAAATATAATTTTAAAACTTCCCTGTTACAGTAATAAGTTTTTAAAATAATATTACTTAAGTTGGAGTGTGTTTTTTAGTTTGGGTATCTTATGAAAGATGCTGGGAATGAAGAGCAGTTCCTTTTAATAGCAGAGTTTGTCAGGATGTGTTTCATTTAGGGACAAAATTATCAGTCTTAGGGTGAAGCTCAAGAATTGGAGTTGCATTTAGAAATAAAATCACTGTTTTATCTGCAGCATTGATGTGTGAGGAGGATGATTTTCATCTATACATGATCAGGAGATTGAAAGAGCAGTAAGGTTACAAACAGTACAGGGGAGGGAGGCAGGTAGAATACTTAAAGTGTCATATCTGGAAGGAGTTGTGATTATTATCAACTGCAGGATTCATTCCACATTTCAGCCTGAGGGCCCTTTTTCCCTGGTTAACTTTTCCTGCATTGCTGCAAGCTGAGTTTGAGGTTTGTATTCAGCTTGAAGAGTTAGACATGATTTTCCATTCTATTATTTTTTTAATGGCTGAATTGAAGGAAAGAAGTAATAGATTTCCTAAATAATTAGTAATTTTGATCAAGTATTTTGGCATTGTGTGTTTAGGGTGCATCATATTTGTCAAGGGAACAGTTGGTTGGTGCTGTGGTGAAGGTGAGGTTTGAGTAGTTGTTCATGTCCTTGTAATTACTTTTAGATTTATAAACAATGACACACACATCAGTCAATGAAAGCAAAAATTCTTCACAATATTGTTGGTGAGTTTTTTCTGCTGAGTGTGAGATACAAAATAAAGAAACTTTTCATTCTGCTCTCATTCCAGGTATTTATCTGTCAGACTTGACATACATTGACTCTGCCTACCCATCAACAGCGAGCATTCTGGAAAGTGAGCAAAGAACAAACCTAATGAACAACATTCTAAGAATTATCTCAGATTTACAGCAGTCCTGTGAATATGGTAAGCTGTTGTGGAAATGCTGCAGCATTAAAGAGAAGCACATTAAAAGCTTCAATATTTGTATGCTGGAATGTAGTTTAGGTAAGGCCCAACCCATCTGAATGCCTTGACATCCTCCCTCATCCTCTCAGACCAAAAGCCAGGATTTAATTTGTATTTTTGTTTATGATGGAGCATCAGCACAAGGAGGCAGAAAAAAAATTGCCCTTTTCTTACATCCCACACATTTTTGCAGTACATGTTTTCTGGTGATAAATGTGGAGTACATCATACTTACCAGCAGTTGTACTGATAGGTTATATGTGTCTATGTGTTTCATAATTTTATTACTATGAAGTTTAAAACAAAGATTGCTTTTGTAGTAGTACTTTTCCTGGGGGTATTAGAATACATTCAGCTTGTCTTATGGACATTTATAGTTCTGTTCATAGATCAGATAATGTATTTTTAATTCAAAGGCCTTCCTCACAGTCCCCTTCACATTCTAGTAGTCATAAGGCTACATTTGAAGTGGTGGAATGTGAAGTAGCACAGGACTGTGGCTTCTCTGAAAACTCAGTATCAAAAGAATGTGGACTGTGAAGGAGCCTTGAGATAGAGCCATCTACATTCCAGCTTTGGGCCCTCAATTTGGCCTGGGATGTTTTCTGACTTTTCCCTGACATGTGCTCTGGGGTTGGTGGAGGTGGGGACTGTCAGCTCAGCACATGAGACTTGCTTATGAAGTTCTAAAATTTCAGTGTCACCAGGGACTGTAGTTTGTACCATCATCTCACATAAAGTCAGGAGATCTGAGTCTGTTTAAATAGTTTCTGGAAGATTCCTTACCAATGAGTGGTACAGTGATGATGACTCTCATCTGTTCTCCAGATATTCCTATGTTGCCTCATGTCCAAAAATACCTAAACTCTGTGCAGTACATAGAAGAACTACAGAAGTTTGTAGAAGATGACAATTACAAGTAAGTACAAAATGCTATAACTGACTGTAATTCATAACAAAATAACTTCTCCAACGCAAAGCCTGTGACTTGCCAGGTTGCACTTGTGTTGGGGGATTGTATTGTATTATATGGGTGTCCCTGCCCATGGCAGGGGGATGGAATGAGTCGGAGAATTAAGGTCCCCTCCAACCCAAACCATGCTGTGATTCCATGGTTATGCACTTCAGATGAATCAGTTGCAAGTAGTTGAGGTTCCAGCAGGATCCTGTGCTCAAGGCTCTTTTCCACATGCTGAATGGCTTAGCTGCTTCCTTTTCTATGCCAGACTGGACGAAGCCCTTGCTTTCAGGTCTGTTTAGTCTTCTGACAGAGACTTTACATCTGGCTCACCTGTGGCACTGGTCAGTGAGTGGCATGGATCCCACAGCTGGGCATGGATCCCACAGCTGGGCATGGATCCCACAGCTGGGGATGGTTCCCACAACTGGGGATGGATCCCACAACTGGGGATGGATCCCACAACTGGGGATGGATCCCACAACTGGGGATGGCTTATTGCCATCTTCCATCAGAACAACGACGTTCATGCATCCAGTCCCAGATTTTTACTGGGGGTGACTTAAGCCTTTCACTTCCAGATATATTTCATTTTATATTTTTCTCTTAGATTGGGCTATACAGTGTGAGCAAAATGTAAGCACTTGATTTTTGAAAGGAAAATTACTGTCCATCTCTGTCTCTGCCCGTTCCTCCCACCCTCCCACCTGAGGTTTCTACTTCCTTAATTAACAGGTTACTGTATTAAGTGACTTGGCATCCTGCAAAAGGGAGGGAGGGAGCTCTCTGGCAAAAGGCAGGAAGTAGCCCTGAGGATAGGAAACACCCTCAAGCAAATCTGCTGCCTGTGAAGGAAGTTTTTGTTAATTGGCTGATCTGCTTGCTGAGGTTCCCCCCCACTCCCCCCCTGTG
>JAOXXN010000120.1:1272718-1283994 GCA_026770055.1 Myrmophylax atrothorax
GTGCTGAGGTCACCTCTGAGCCTCCTCTTCTCCAGGCTAAACACCCCCAGCTCCCTCAGCCTCTCCCCATAGAACTTGTGCTCCAGTCCCTTCACCAGCCTTGCTGCTTTAGGAGGGAGTCATTAGGAAGTTCTTTGCTTTGCATTCCATCAGTATGTGGTGGCCACATTCAGCATCTAAAGAATGATTAAAAAAGGACAAAGGTGGTCTCTATCCACCTTGTAAAACAGATGCAACATACCTGAGTGTGTGGGTTGGGGATGGTTTTGCCATGACCAAAGCAAATGGTTTTTAGCTTAGTAAATTCTTCCAAATCTTTGTCATGAACAAGTGATTAGAAAGATCTTCTTTTTAGTCCTTGATCTAAAGTATCCATTGATTTCCAATGATGTGATTGTTCTCAGCAAGAATCTCATCCAAAGGCTTCACTGAATTGTTTTAGAGTATTCAGTGCACAGATTGATTTTTGAGCAGCAGATGTTTTCTCCTTTCCAGCAGGTGAAAATTATCTGTGTTCAGTACAGGGTATATTGCAGTAATGAATGGACTGAGTTCTTGGAGGTGTTTCTCATGTTGAGAGACTGTTTTTCATAATGAATTCTTCCTTGCACAGGGGTTTGCCCTGAGTCCTGTGCTGATTTGATATTTGCTGTATTTAAACCCACTCTTGTCTCATTCAGAGGGGGTTACAAAGTCCTGGTTTTTTGCACCTTGTCATGCTGCACGTTTCCCTTTGAGAGTATCAGGAGAATGAAATGTTCTGGGTGCCATGCTCTTCTCTTTCTGTGCCTGGTAATTATGGAAAACTGTAACTGTAAGAATTGTTTCCTGCTCTAACTGCTCCTGCTGTATCCTGAGCTGACCTTTTGAACATAATTCATACAGTCACATTAGTGTAAGTAATTTTTAATGGAGGTGTAATAGATAAAATCCCTGACCTTCCAAGGCCTGTGCTAATACTATATAAATGATCAGAAATAAGTGTCAGAGAAAGGTCTGTCTTGAAAGACTCCCTGGAAAATGAGGAGAGAGAGAGAGAGAATAGTCTATCTGAAAAATTGTGGCAAGAAATTAAGTACTGCTCTAGAGTAAAATGAGAGAAAGAGAAACACTTGGGGGAGAGGGGGATGCAGCATAAGGAATTTATCCATCCAGCACAAGAAAGAGGAGGTTCTGAGACTGTTGCCTTGTGGATTTGTGCTGCAAGTTTAATGTGAGTTAGACTTTGATGCAAAAGAAAGAGGGAACCAGACACAGCATTTGAGGAGCATGTGTTCCCTGTTATCAAAAACATTGAGAAGGTAAGTTTTTGGCCTCTCTGGATACCTGGAGGAAAGAAAAAGAGAGCTCAGGCTCCAGACCACAAGAAGATGAGGTGTGGTATGTGGCAGTTCTAGTAATTAAATTCTGATCTTCCTGCCTGTATGAGTCTCTGCAATGTTGAGCATGTCAGAAATCTCTCCAGCTTGTTTCCTCCATGTCTGTTTCCAAGTCACAGATGGCTTAAGGCATTTCCAATTTAACTGCAGTTTTGTGAAGGATTGTTTCAGTCCTTACAGGGAAGATGTTATAGATGTACTTGTTATTTAGGTTGACAGATGGGAAGGATATACACCAGAGATTTGGCTGTTTGGTGGTGGTGTTGAATAGCTTTCAAAACTGTAAAGAAGAAAATGAGAAAATGTAAAATCCTGGCTTTGGAGAGTTGAGACATGACATCCATGTTAGAAGGTGATGTGTAAAAGGAGAGGAGATAAGAGGGAAAGTTGAAGTCTTGGGGAGGAAAGAGACGACTCTAAAGGAGAATGAACACACCCAAAGCCCTTCTCAGGACGCAGGGGCTCTTTACTAACCACGAGGAGGCTACTTGCTTTAGAAAGAAAAAATTAAGGTCACTGTAAAGCCAGACTGATGGAAGCAGGGCAAGGCAATGGAAGTGAACAATCCTGAAGGGCTGGTTTGGTTTCTGTCTGGCTGCAGGTGGGAGTACGACGAAAGCTACTGCGATGCTGTGAAGAAAACGTCCCCCTACGACTCGGGCCCTCGGCTGCTGGACATCATTGACACCGCCATCTTCGACTACCTGATTGGCAACGCTGACAGGCACCACTACGAGAGCTTCCAGGATGATGAAGGGGCCAGCATGCTCATCCTGCTGGATAATGCCAAAAGGTGAGGGGGGTTATTTCTATTTCATTAGTATCTTTTGTGCTAAGCCTTATTTCTTATCAGAAATTGTTCGCGTCCTGCAAAGGTTGTGGTGCTGGCAGGGCAAGAGGGAATGGGTTCAAACTGAAAGAAAGTAGGTGTAGATGGGATATTAGGAAAAAATTCTTCCCTGTGAGGATGGGCAGGCCCTGGCACAGGTTGCCCAGAGAAGCTGTGGCTGCCCCATCCCTGGACGTGTTTGAGGCCAGATTGGATGGAACTTGGAGCAACCTGGGATAGTGGAAGGTGTCCCTGCCCATGGCAGGCAAAAATTGGCTTTCTGTTACACACTGACAATGTTGTAGGAGGAAGAAGTTAATGGGTTAGTCACTGGAAGTGAATATGGAGTTTGAAGGTCAAGTCCTTTCATTGTGTGTTCTTAGAGAACATCATGAAAATATTTCTGATGGGGCTTTGCAGGCTCCCAGTAAATTGTTTCCTTGAAAGCTTGAGTGAGGTTCTTTCAGCTGTTTTGAAATAAGGGATAGGGGAAGCTTTTTCATAGAATCATGGCAGATCTCAAGTTGAAAGGGACACAGAAGGGTCATTGAGCCCAGCTCCTTGTTCCTCACTGAAGACTAAACCATATGACTAAGAGTGGATGTTCCTTGGAGCCATGACCACTTCCCTGGGAGCCTGCTCCAGTTTTAAAGCTACTAATAACAGAATTATATGGGGAGAGTAATGCCAGACCCCTGGAGCAACTTACCTGTATTGAGGGGAAAGTTGTTGAAAACAGGATTATGAGGAGGGTGAAACTACAAAATAAAACCAGTGCATGTTTAGATGAAGCTTGAAATACTCTGAAAGCCTCCCTCAGAAAGTGTGGGCATGGAGTGTTCAACTGGATCAGCTTGTTAGTGGAACTGTCAGTCTGAGGTGGCTGCTCTTTGCTTCCTTCCCTGTCAGGCAAAGCTCCTGTTCCCTGTGCCCAGAATCCTGGTTGTTCCTGGTTATGGATGAGTTCCATTTCCAAACTCCTCTGAAGTTCTTTTCTAAGGTGCCTTGGTCGAATACAGAGCTGGGTATGCTGGTGCTCCTTCTGTTTCCCTGGTGCATCAACTGATGCTGTTGAGAGTTATATCTGTGATTGGTCATGGCCTGTTTATATTTTAATTTAAATCATTTGATCTCTTGGAGCATGAAATTGCCTAGTATTGATTTCTTTGAATTCTTTACAAAGCTCTTGATCCTGAGAACAACATCAGGAGTTCAACTGGTTCACTTGGTTTTAATTTTGCCTTTCAGCTTTGGAAACCCTGCCCTGGATGAAAGAAGCATCCTGGCTCCTCTTTATCAGTGCTGCATGTAAGTGAGATGCAGGGGTGGTGTTCACTTTATTTATACAAATGGTGTCCTAAGGGTTTGCAGTGTAATTAAGTTTGGAGCCTTTTGGCAACCTGAAAATGTTGGCTTTGGTGGTTTTTTTGAGGTATTGTCTGCTTGATGTAGTGTCACTGCCCAAGAAGCTGAGCAATCCATTTTCACAAGGGCAGTGCAGTGGGTGGGTGGCAGCAGAAAGTGGTCTCACCTCCAGGGCACTGGTTCAGATCTTCCCCCAGTCAGTGTGACAGGTACTTTGCATCTGCAGCTGTCCCCATCCAGGTCCTGACAAATAAAACTGCACATCCCACTTGGAGTTCTCCCTGACAGAAGTGAAGGACTGAAAGTGTCTGGCAACTTAATCATTTCCAAACGTGGTTTCTAAAGAAGACTGCAGCCCTGCTCGGGGGCTCCTTGTAGTTTCTCTGCAGGATTTTGTTTCTCCTTTCGCCTTGTGAGCTGTGGTTTGGTTTATTTTGTTTTTAGAAGCTGTGACTTGTTGATTCCTGTTCTCTGTGTCTGCTCTCTCACCGGGCCATTGCTACTTCTTGTTAGGAAATAGGTGCTCTGAGCGTGGAGCACCTCGCTTGGGGGAACAGGCTGAGAGAGCTGGGGGTGTTCGTCCTGGAGAGACCTTGGAGCCCCTTCCTGTGCCCAAAAGGGCTCCAACAGACCTGGAGAGGGATTTTAGACAAGGGCAAGGAGTGACAGGGCAAGGGGGAATGGCTCCAGACTGCCAGAGGGCAGGGTTAGATGGGATATTGGGAAGGAATTCTTCCCTGGGAGGGTGGGCAGGCCCTGGCACAGGTTGCCCAGAGAAGCTGTGGCTGCCCAGTCCCTGGAAGTGTTCATGTCCAGGTTGGAGGGGGCTTGGAGCAACCTGGACTAGTGGAAGGTGTCCCTGCCTGTGGCAGGGGAGTGGAACTGGATGAACTTTAAGGTCTCTTCCAACCCAAGCCATTCCAGGATTCTGTGAAAATGTCCAGGATGAAAAAATACTGATATATCCATTTCCTGACTGTGATACTTCAAGGTAACATTAACTCCTTTAAGCCTTCCAAATTAAGCATTTAGTTGAGAGTTCCTTCAGCTTGTCCTTGAAAGGTTCTGTCTCCCAAATTCCTCAGAGCCTGTGAAATCTGGGAATTTGCAGAAGGCGTGCCCTCTAATCCTGCTGGCACTAAGCAAGGTTCCACACCCTCTGGTACACCCGGCCTATGTGCTGCAAGGGTCTTGTCAAATCCATGTGGAGAACAGTCAGTTTTCAAATTCTGTAGTTTCCTTACACTAATTTTAAACACTTGTGTAATGTCCTGCTTTACTGAGGATCTTTTGGAGTCTTTGTCATCCAGATTCTCCCAAGTGCAACCAGAAGAGAAGTTTATCTCTGTAACAGACTTTGCAGTTTCCTGCTTTCCAGATACCCATTCTTTCTGGTATCAGGCAGTGCCATGTAAGAACTCATGTGCAAATTGCTTTTAACTGTAGGTTATAGTTACAACACTTGCTTATGTTGCTGGTTTTATTAGAGGCCATCAAAACCAGGAGTTTAGACCAGTGGTGCTAAAACATAAAGATCTGGGGGAGAATCCCAAGAGGCTTCACAGAGTACAGCGGTTGAGATGAATTTTGAGAACAACATGAACAAGTTCAGTGGTCAGTGAAGTGGAAGAATCACTACTGTGTTCACTTCCTTGGAGGTTCAGACAACTGCCTTTTGTTCTTTGTGATTAATTGTTGGTCAGTGATGCTCTTCCTGAGGCAACATGAGTTTGTGTTGCAATTAACAACCAGATTTCATTGTCCTTCCTTTTCTTTCCTTTTCAAACTGTGTCTGGGAGGCCTCAAGACTGAAGACATTTCTTGCTCCCAGCTGGAAGTGTTCCTGTGTAACAGAGGAATTGATTCTCCTTCACCTTTGGTTTCCAAGTTTCACTCAGATCCTGCATGGACCGTCCCATCCATCCCATCCCGCTTTCGCAATCAGGCTGCATTCCTGATGTGCCAGGCTCCCTCAGGAGGGAGTGTTCCCATGGGACCACAGCCAGACAGGGGGATGATGTGTCTGTGTGTTTGTTTCTTTTGCAGCATCCGGGTCTCCACCTGGAACAGGCTGAATTACCTGAAGAACGGGGTGCTGAAGTCTGCCTTAAAAGCGGCCATGTCGCACGACCCCATCTCCCCTGTGCTCTCCGACCCGCACCTGGACGCCCTGGACCAGCGGCTCCTCAGCATCCTGGCCACAGTGAAGCAGTGCACAGACCAGTTTGGGCCAGATGTGGTGCTGGTGGAAGACAGGATGACTCTGTCTCACTTGTAATTGCAGTAGAACACAGATGGGACTCCTTTTTTTTTAAAAAAAGCAAACAAAAAAGCGATAGAAAAACAGCACAATCAGTTCAGAAGGGCTGTGGCCAAGATGGACTGACATGAACAGGAAGGCCCCTGAGCCAGAGGAATGGAGGTGACAGTGGCTTTTTCCTTGGGCTGGCAGCAGTGAGAGGTGGGAGCTGGGCCCTTGGATGGCTCTGCACCTGGAATGGCATCTTGGCCATCATGGCATGTCCATTGCCGGCAGTGGGCATTGCACTGGATGAAAATGGCTCTTGGTGTTGGTGGAAGTGCGTGGAATACAGACACTAATTTGTGGACTGAATGCAGAGGGGACAAAAGGAGATGAACAATACAGTCCTCTCCCCTTCTCTTCTCCCAGGATACTCTGGCGAGTTTGTCTGATTCAGGGTTGTACACAATCAGCTGTGAGCTGGTTGGGCATTTTACTGCTTCTCTAGAGAACGAGGAAAGGGTGAATAAAATAATTATTAGAGTGAAGAGTTGTGCCACCCCCCCGGGGGTGGGATGTTCTTCCAAATGCCATGAGGGGTGGCACAGGGCACCTCTGCTGCTCACTTGACTTTTCCTCTATAAAAGGCTGGGAAAGGGGTTTGCCTCATAGGTGATCATGCTTCAGTGTTTTGGCTGAAGTCCTATCAAAGATTTATCCACAGGGTTGGAGATTTAGGAGAGGGACAGGGTGGTTATGCAGCACTTGATAATTAAGGGGTTATCGTAAGTTTCCGTGTGTCCTGTCACTGTTCTTTAAGGAACCTGGCAAGGTGTGAGTAGAGGAAATACCCTTGCAGTCCTGTGTCCCCATTGAAAAGCAAACTTTCATTCTGTTGGAGCTGAGCAGGAGCACAGGATCTGGAAGCAGGTTCCATGCAGCAAGGTCACGGTGCTTGCTGAGACTCCCGTGTGATGTTGGGGCCTCTGGGCGTGCTGGGCTGGGGAAAGAGGTGTTTGCTGGGCCTTTCCACTTACCAACAGTTCCTGAGGAGTGGAGGGAGCCCAGAGCTGTGGTTGTTGTTCTCCATCCCATCTGAGAGAGCTCCCTGCTGCTCTGTGTAACCACAGCTCAGCTGTGTTGTGGAACACCAGTTTGTCAGTCCTACCATTCACCTGGCCTGGCTGTGGCTGAGCTCAGACGTTGTGAGCACTTAGAGACGGTTTTCTGCCTTCTCAGCAATGCCCACTGCGATGTCCTTCCTGGGGTGGTCATCCTGGGTTCCTCACTGATGGTTTTGGCAGAGATAGGGAGGAGTTGACACAAGTTGGCTTTTCAGGGCAGGCTTGCAGTGCTCATCTTGTGCCAGTCCTGTCATCCTTCACCACTTCAGCCTCTGCTGCCCATGGGCTTGAGGCCTTAAAACTTGTGGTCTTGGAGTAGGAATCTGTGTCTCCAGAAGGGAAGTGGCTTCATCACTGTTTCCAAATTGAACAGCTTTGCATCAGTGCTCAGTTCAGCCAGAGTGGTCCTTGATGTAAGGGAGAGAGCTCCCTTCCCAAAGTGGTTGTGGATTACTGGACTTGTGAGCAAGAGCAGCAAAATACCAGTTTAAGCCTTTGTTTGATTTGTCTGTCACGGTCTCTCTGGCTCCACAGTGTGGTGGGCAGGGAAAGAGCTGCTTCCTGCTCTTGCACCTGGGCCACATCTGATCCAAGAGGTGTCAGGGACAGAGTTTATCTGAGAAATGCAGGTTTATTTTGTTGTCTTTTTCTCACTGCATGAGCAGAGTATCTTGAAAGAAGAATTTGACTGTTTGCCTGAGACAGAATTTTGTTTTTTTATCTCTGCTCTGGACTCGGACACATCGCAGACCTGCCCTAGAGAGATGAGGTGATGGGATCTGGAGTTACTTTTTGGAATTACTAGTCAGGATGGTAATGCACAGTCAGCTTTGAGGACACTGGTGTGAAGCTTGTGCCTCTTTCCCCCTATACTTGACAGCAGAACACACTTCAGAAGCTGTGGGTGGTGCCTTGCAGGTGCCTGTGGGGCAGGACGGAGTGCCATCAGCTGTTTCCCAGGAAGTTTCAGGTGAAGGCAAGATGGTGAAGCACATGGTGGTGGCTTGTAGCATTTTTAAAAGCTTGTTCTTCTCTTTGAGCTTAATCGTGAGCTCTTAGTATTTTGGGAAGGATCTACCAAAATTTGATGGTTTGATTTCTCTATGATCACTCTTGATATTTACATTTGATTTAATAATGGATTCACAAAAGGGTCTTTCTGTCTTTGAGATTAAAGTAGTGTTGAGGACTTACATATTGCGCTAAGCTGAAACTTTTGCTGTCAGATGGAACTTGGGGATGTTTTTCCTCAGTATGAATGTCAGAGATTTAATGCAGGGTATTGGTTTATTTTGGTTTACTTGTGAACAAAGGGCATGAAGTCCAGCATCATCAGTAGGAAGAAGCAAGAAATGTTTGGTTTTGGTTTGTTTTTTTTTTAATTTGTGATATCAATGCTTCTGGTTGCTGTAAGCACTACTGGAGGTTGGTGTTCTGCAGCAGGAAAGAATAAATTCCTCTCTTAGCCAAAATCAGGAAGATGTGATTTTGGCCTTGTGATAATTTCTGCCCTTTTGGCAGTGATTCTTGTTTTGCTTGAATACAGAACCCTGAGAAATTTTAAATTGTAACCATTGCAAGGGAAATGAGGAGCAGCATCCACGTGCCAACAGGGTCTGCTTGAGTCTCTGAAGAATAACACTGTTTGTGAGGCAGGTGCTGTGCTGTCAGTGAGGTTTCCACGACACCTTCTGGTCCTTGTTCACTGTGCACGCTGTGATCCACTGGCCCCAGATGTTACACAGTGGTTCTGTCGTGGATACTGGTGATATCAGAGTGCTGGAAGCACAGAAATTAAGAACTAATTAAAGAAAGAGCTCCATCAGCCATCTGCTATTCACCTCCTCCCCCCTGAGTCAGCTCTGGGGTGGAGGAGACACTCGAGGCAGCTCCTCTTCCAGCAGCTGATGAACTGGAATGTGTCTTGCCAAACAAACTTCAACTGAAAAATACTAATTTATTAAGAAGGTAATTTATTTGCTGCAGCAGCTGGAGCAAGATGCTGGAAACAGACACCCCTCTCGGAGCTGTCAGAGGATGCCCCTGGGAGCTGCTGCACAAATGGAGGTTGCTAATGAGCAAACAGAACGTTATCATGACTTTCTACTTGTGTCCCCCAGGGTCAGATCCCACATAAAGCAACATTGTGTGAATAAAGATTTTAATAAAGCAACACTGATGGATTGTTTAAGTCTCTCTCTCCCTCCCCTGTCTGTCTCTCTCTTGTTCCAGCATGTGGGCTGAATGTTTAAAGTGTTTTGCTGCTGATGTTTCCCAGTTATTCCTTTGCTTGTGGTTGTTGGTTGTGTTTATTGCAGTCATTTATATCCAAGAATGGGGTCAAACATGCAGGTTGTTTGCAAGAGCCTTGTTGGTAAGGAAGAAAGAGTGTCCCAGAGGGATACAGAAGAAAAGCACACCTAGCTTGGAGAGGTTTTCTGACAGTGCATCCCATGGCCCTGTGTCTGCCAAGCAGCTGGGCCACATCCTTGGCTGTGTCCCAATAGCTTGGCTTTGTTACCTGGAGCAAGGGATATGGATGTGTAGCTGGCAGAGATGTTTGCAGAGTTGGCAGGTGTTCATGGTTGGTTTTTCTAAGTTTTATTGAGACAGGGCAGGTAAACAGCTCCCAAAATCTGTCCCCACTGAGTGCAAGCATTCATTCAGGCTGTGTCAAACCTTGTTTTCTCAGTACCCCCCCAGTGAGTGTTTGGGAGGCAGGAGGTGGTGCAGTTCTGGATGTCAGGTGTGTTTGACCTGCCCTGTAGCATCAGTGTGGTGGTGTGAAACCTCCTTTTCTTTAAACAACAATTTCTCAGTTGCAACTTTGGATTTCAACATTGCTGAATTCTATAAGAACTGGGGTTTGGGGTTTATTTGGGGTGTTTTGTGGGGGAGGATGTTCTGGGGCATTTTGTTTCTTAGCATTGTGTGCTGGCAATAACTTTTCCTCCACCTCTGTGTTTGAGGTGCCAATTTGTGCTGAGAGTGGGATGGGGTTTTTGCTTGTGTTTGAGCAGTTCAAAAGCTACAGAAGCTTTTAAGTTCTGACAAGCTGAAATAGTCAATTTGGAGAGCTGTTGTTCCAAGCACTTTGTTGTGCTGTTACATATTTTTGGATTGGTTTGCCTCAGTAACAGGGTGAGAATTCGTTTAACTGAGAGATGTTAAAGTGTTTCTGATTATGTAATGAATACAATTTTACAGAAGAACGAACACAAGTTGGAGCCAGTGGAGAACCAAAGGGGCTGGAAAACAAGCACTTTCACTGAACTTCTCAAATTCTTTGCCTACAAATTTTTAATTGAATCTGAAACTTAGAACTTAAAAGAAGTTTTTAGTTCATAGATGTAAGTGTGGGACTGGTGACCTGGTCTTTCTTTGTAGCGTCAAAGTTTTTAAGAGACTGGGGGGATAGGACTTTGTGGGGAAAAAAATACAGGAAGGAGGGGAAAGGACTCCCCTCATATCTTTTATTCTGGATCTTCCTTTATGTAGTGATCCAATCCACAGCTGTTACACTGAGCTCTGGAGAGAGAGACTCCTCCTATCTTCTGGCAGAGTGCAGCTATGGATCTGCAGAAGAAATTGCTGTATGGAAATTAGGAAAAGCACAAAAGGATGGGTGTGTGGCATTTCCCTGGGCAGGGATACAGCCTGTAAGTGAAATCCTGGATTGCAGAGTTCCCTTTGAGTGTTTGCCTGTCCTCAGCTGCCTTGGGGTGTGGAATAAGCCAGGCATAACCAAATCTTTGTGGTGCTGTTTTCTCTTTCTTTGTAGATGGCACCCAGACTGTAAGAGCTGACCTGACCCAAGGTGGTGGAGCTTTAACTGGGTGGTTGCTGCTCACCAGGACTGACTGCCTGGAATAACCAGCCAGGAGGTGGCAAGCTGAGCATCCTTTCATCATCTCTGGGGCCATGCAGGTCCCTGCAGCTGCCTCTTCTGCCAGACTCAGCTGAAGATTTGTGAGGGTTTCAGGAGAGGAATCAAAAACCCGGGTGCCTCCAAAGCCCCTCCTTCCCAAGGCAGGTATGAGCAAGTTCTCAGCATAGCACAGCAGGATCTCTTCCAGACTCCTGCAGCATCCCTTCTAATCACTGGGATAATTTCTTGCCTGAGGCCCCACAAAGGGAATTGAATTATTCAAGGAGTGTAATCCCTGCCCCCATAACACTGCTTCGCCTTGTTTACCTGCAGGGCCAGGTCAGACAGGGAATGGTTAGGATCATAGAATGCAGGAATGGTTTAAAGATCATCTTGTTCCACCCCCTGCCATGGGCAGGGACACCTCCCACCAGCCCAGGTTGCTCCAAGCCCTGTCCAACCTGGCCTT
>JAOXXN010000120.1:1285011-1301633 GCA_026770055.1 Myrmophylax atrothorax
GGCGCTGCTGGCGCTGCGGGGCGGCTCGGGCAGCCCGGGCTCGCCGCCCCCGCCGCGGGCACTGCGGCACCGACCCGCCGGGCAGGGGCAGGGGCAGCCGGGCAGCGCCGGGGACGGCGGGTACGAGGCCGTGAAGAAGCACCTGGGGGCTGTGGGCGCTCTCTCCAAGCAGTACTGGCAGTACCTGGCATGCAAGGTGTGGCAGGAGGGCTGCGAGGAGAAGGAGGAGGAGAAACAAAGAGAGCCCGGTCCCAGCCCAGGTAAGCGCCTTCCTCCATTCTCTCCTCCCATGGCCCGGAACGAGCACCAGCTCCAAACGCCCTGGTACCCGCAGCACAGCTCCCGGGGTGCTGTCCTGCCCTTCCCGAGGGGCCCTGTCCTGGGCATCTGCCCCCTTGGCACCTCCCCCCTTGGCACGTCCCGGGGTGCCACAGTCATGTCTGTCGGGGAGGGGACTGTGCCAGTACCTGTTGGGCTCTCGGTGCCACCTGGAACCAGGTGCTGCCTGTTCCGAGCTGATTGTCCCTCCCCAAGCCAGGGCTGAGTCCCTGCACCTGGGAGAGGCTGCCTTTAACCAGGCTCAGCTGAGTGTCTACTCAAAATGCAAAAAAGCCACTTGCTAGAACATCTCTGCCCAGCCTCTGCTGCCTTTTCCAGGTTGGAGCTTACCTCTGGTGGGCCAGGATTATCTGGAGATCCTCTCTGCCTGGTACTGCAGCTTTGGCAAGTGCTGCGAGACAGGAGACTGCAGGATAGTCAACAACATCACAGGTAGGGGCTGTGCTGGTTTTGTTGTTTCTTTGGTTTTTCTTTTTTTTTTTTTAAATAAGTGTATTTTAGCAAGTGATGTAAGAAAGGGCATTTCTGAGCAGGGTGCTGAGCTGTGGGAGGGTGAGGGGCTGAGCTGAGTCCTGTGTCCCATTATTAATTTGTAGTTCTGAGACCAGAAGAGTTTTCCCTTTACTCTGCAGTGTTATCTGCTTCAGTTTGCCATAACTCTGAGGCACATGCAGTGGCATCCAAACTGGCCCAGGGCCTTGCCCCAGAGGCAACACCCAGACCTGTGTGTAAGCCCTGAGTGAGTGTCATTGTTTTGCTGTCCTTGAGACTCCTGCTGTTCAAACCTGCTGGTAGCCTGGGAGGGCCTTTGGGCATCAGTGCTCTCTGCAGCTGCCAAACACCTCCACCTCTTCCCAAAGGAAAAAGGAGTCAGTGGAAGATTTGTGTCTTTTTGGGGCCAGAGGCTGATGCAGGCAGGGCACAGGTAGCCTGTGGCTTTAGTGGCCCTTTAGTACCCCCTGCTCCCCTCTTGGCCAGGCAGCCCTGCCACGTTTTGTCCCTTTATTCCCACCTGCAGCAGCTGTGCTGGCAATTTAAGGCTGAGCTCCTGCTCTCTCTATGCAGGGCTAGAGACAGACCTCAGGGAGCAGCTCCACGGGCAGCACTTGGCCAGAGAAGTGGTTTTTCGGGCAGTGCAAGGCTTCCTGCAGAGCCCACAGCCCCAGAAGGCTCTGGTCCTCTCCTTCCATGGCTGGTCTGGCACAGGGAAGAACTTTGTGGCTCGTATGGTGGCCAGTCACCTGTTCCGGGATGGGCTGAAGAGCGACTGTGTCAGGGTGTTCATCTCCCTCCTGCACTTCCCCCACCACAAGTACCTGGACTCCTACAAGGTGAGAGCCAACAACACAGTGTGCCCATGGGAATGGTCCAGAGTGCTAGGCTGGATTGGGATGGGGTTGATTTCCTTCAGAGCAGCCTGTACAGTGCTGTGAAGTTTGGGGTTGTGAGTGGAAGTGTTAGTACACACTGGTGTTCTGGGTACTGCTGTGCAGTGCTTGCACAGCCTTCAAGGCCCCTTCACCCACCCTGCCCTTGAAGTCAGTAGCCTGGGGGTGCACAAGAAGGGAAGGAGCACAGCAGGCAGGCAACCAAAGGGATATTCCATGTGATTTACTGTTGTGCTTAGCAATAAAAACTGGAGGCTGGGGAGGTTTGGGGTAGGGAGCCATTGCTCAGAGTCTGGGTGGACATCAGTCTGTCTGTGGCAGGTGGGGGTGTCTGCCTTTGCACCACTTGAGTTCTTTCTTTCCTGCCTCACTCATTTTCCTGCCTTTGCTCTCCCTCTTCTCTGCCCTATCCCGGGTGGGAGGGAACCAGTGAGCAGCTGGTTTTTAGCTGCCAGCCAGGGTTATCCCACAGCACCCAGGCCCAGTCCCAGGGCTGCTGACAGCCCTCCTGCTGCCCCACAGGTCCAGCTGCAGAGGCAGATAAGCGAGACCCAGCAGCTCTGCAGGCAGTCCCTGTTCATCTTCGACGAGGCCGAGAAGCTGCATTCCAGCCTCCTGGATGCCATCAGGCCCTTCATGGCTCACCACGGCAACAAGGGCCAGGCGGATCACCAGAGATCTATCTTCCTCTTCCTCAGGTGATTTCTGGGCCCCTGAAGGGGTGGGGAGGAACCAAGTGATGGAATTTATCCCCTGAGGTGTCCACTATGAGGGTCTCAGGCTGCAGGGATGGGGACAGATGTCTTGTTCCCCCAAGTGGTGGCTGCCTCTATGGCCAGTTTTGCCTGTCCATGCTGGGCATTGCCCCTGGGAGCAGGGAGTTTGTAGGAGGAGCTGGGACACCTGAGCCAGTGTCTGGGCTTTGAGACAAGGAGGCAGAGGCAGAGTTAACATGGTGTCACCCTGCTCAGCTGAGCAGATGTCACACTCCAGGGAGCAAGGCTGGGGCTGCAGGTCTTGGTGGGAATTTCTGTGCTCTCCTGGGAGGTGAGGAGTTCCCACTGCCTGGCCATGGCTGCAGGTTGAGGTGCTGTGAGGGCTGATGCTGGCATCAGCACATCCAGAGGGAGAAAGGACCTGGGCACATGCATACCCCAGTGCTGTCCCTGATCCAAGCCTAGGTGGGATGCACCTGGAGGGAGAAGTGGGACACCCCAAAGCCAAGATGTGAGGTAGGCAAAAGTAGCCCATGAGTAATGCCATGGAGAGACCAGCATCCTGGGCCCTCTTCAGTTCAGGTATTGCAACCCCTGGCAGGAGCTGTTCCCACTGGCTGGAGGTGGGCAGAGCGTTCCTTCTCCACCTGCCACCATGAAGGCAAATGTTGTAACCCCCAAGCGTAGTGGTTCCTTGGGGAAGATTCCCTGCCTGTGGAGGACCTGTCTGTGTGTCCAGTGCCCATGGAACTGACCACATTCCAGTCCCACCTGCATGGGCCTCTGGCAGGAGCTGTGGTGGAGGGGGCAGGTTCTCCCTGTTGCTCAGCACAGGGTGAATGTGCTGTTGGTGCTGGGCTGACCTTGTGTCCTGCCTGGCAGAGCCACGAAGGTCAGGAATGGACAACGTGTCACACCCCTTGTACCACCAAGTGGAGGGAGCAGAGTGCCTTGAACTGCAGCAGTGTGTAACCCAGGGGGTTTCATCATCCCTGGTGACCCTGTGATACTGACCTGTTGTAGGAGGGCTGGCTCTGCTCCAGGGCTCCTGTGGACACTGGCACAGTCCTGCAGCTTTGGCCAGGTGTGGGAGTTGGGGATGGGGTGGGACTGGCTGCCTGTCCTGAGTCAAAAGGGGCTGTTTCTCCCATGGTCTGGGTGGGAGTGGGATCAGGACAAGCTGTTCTGCTCCTTACAAGGCAGCAGCAGGTGGGGAAAGGTGTTGGCTTTTCAATTTGCCTCCCCTCCATTTGGGGTTCAGAGCCTCTCACAGGAGAGGAAGGATGGGTGCCAGGTCTGTGTCTCTCCTGTCTCCCACCCACACAAGCTCTGCAGCCAGCTGCTGTTTCCTCCAGTATACTTACTGGTGGTTCCAGTGTGCAGGGGCACTCAGAGCTGGGAGCAAACTCCTCACCAGCACTTGACAGGGGCTGCCTGACCTGGACCTGCTTTCCAGGGTGAGGGGCTGCCCTGGGACTCTCAACAGCGGTCAGGACCTGTCATCCCTCATGGCAGAGCTGCCCTCACAGTGGGTGTCCAGAGGAGTCCTTGTGTGGGCACTTTGCTGCTGCTTTGTCCTGTGGGATGGGATGATTTTTCAACTCCTGAGCTGCTGGATGAATCCCTGCCCTGGACCTTTACTTCCAGTGGGACTCATGCCAAGTGCTCTGCCCTTCAACTTGGACTTTCATTGGTGGTCTGTTGAGCGTTTGGTGCAGAGCAAAGTGCCACCTGTGAGGTCGATGGTTTCCCAAGCCAGGACAGGGGGCTGAGGGAGATGGATTCCTGCTGCCCCTGGGTCTGAGCTGCCAGGATGGCAGACAGCTGTATCAATGCCTGTGGAAAGGGGCTCTTTGGGAAGAAGGCTGAATCCTCCATGTGCTGATCCTACACAGCAAATCCTCCGTTGCTGAAAGCAGTGCTGGGGCCTGGCTGTAGGGGGGCTGCTGGCAGCTCTCAGCAGTTCATCTCTGGGGCCATACTTGAGTGACTTCCCTCTGTGTCTGCAGCAATCTTGGTGGCAACACCATCAATGAGGTTGCCCTGGACTTCTGGCGCGCCGGCCGGGCACGGGAGGAGATCTCCATGGAGCTTCTGGAGCAGCGGCTGCGGCTGGAGCTGCAGGAGCCTGCAGGTAAAACCTTGTGGGATGCTGGGGGCAGTTCTGCCTGCAAACCTGCCCCTCTGCACCTCCTGGCCACCGTGTGCCACGCAGGGCTGTGCTCTGGGAACATGCCTTTGCTGCATCCCCAGGAGGGGTTTTTGGCAACGTTGAGCCCCATGAGCACAGCTGTGCTGGGGCAGGGAAGTGCATGAGGAGGGCACTGAGAGCCCTTCTGGGCCCTCTTCAGCCCCAGAAATGGCCAGGGAGTGAGAGGCAGCCCAGTGCTGTAGGGAAGTGCCAAGGTTTCTCTGGGCCTTCATGTGTCTCTTGGCATGAGCTGTAGGGACACTGTGCTTAGGCCAAGTGGGCATCTCTCTCCCACCACACAGGGCTGGGTGAGCCCCTCGAAGCCAAGCCCTGCCTCTCAGAGGGATGTTGCTCTCAGGGGAAGCTTCTATGTATGTTTTCTCTTGTGTTTTGCTCCAGAGAACAGTTATGCCCACAGCCACCTCCTCAGAGAGAACCTCATTGATTTCCTGGTGCCATTCCTGCCCCTGGAGTTCCACCACGTGAAGCTCTGTGCCCGGGACGCTTTCCTGGCCCGGGGGCTGCCCTACACCGAGGCCACCCTGGACGAGGTGGCCAGGATGATGGTGTTTGTCCCCAAAGAGGAGAAGCTCTTCTCTGCACAGGGCTGCAAATCTGTACCCCAGCGCATCAATTACTTCCTTCCTTGAACACCAGGTGGGACCACAGGTGTGGTGAAGGTGGTTCTGCACTCTGGGAGCTGCTCCCCTTGCACAGGGTCAGGCAGACAGGTGACCCAGCCAGGCACTTACACAGGGACAGACTCAACCCCTCGTTACTCCAAGAGCTGTTGCAGAGAAGGAGGTGCATCCCACCCGGCTTTATTCCTGGGACATGGGGCAGACTGTGCTTGGCTGTGTGTGGAGTCTGTCTGGTATTTTAAGTCCCTTCTTTCAGCTGGCAGTGGCCTGAAGGGGCGATTTGGTTGTGCTGACAGAGGATACAGCTTCGTGTGAGTGGGGACTGGGAATGTCCAAGTCCTTGGTTTGTTGCTGTGTGGTGAAGTCAGGCCTTGGACAGGCTGGTCCTGTTGGGACAGGGCAGTGGAAGCCACATCCTCGTCCCTGTCCCCAGTTCTCTCTGTCCCTTTCCAAGATCACACAGAACTGTTTTGCTGGAGTTTCCCTCTGCTCTCCTGCCTTCCCAAGGTGTTTGCTGCTCAGGGACACACAGGCCAGGATCATGTTTGTGCTGGGAGAAAATGACTGAGTGATCTTCTCTGGAGATGCCAAATCCGTAGCCCCTCACTTTGGAGTGTCCTTCCTCATTGGAGTCTTCCGTTGTATGGAAGCAGTGCAGGATGAGGGGAACTGCTGCTGCAGTTACTTTTCTAAGCAGTTTGGTGAAGGGCCTGTTTGTTTCAGTGCAAAATGGAAAAGGGGGATAGAATTCCTCTGCTGGGGGAAAAGGGTGGGTAAGGAGGATGGTGGCTGAAGGAACAGGCTGCAGGTGAATCCAGATTTTCATGGATGCAGCAAGCTCGTTTTTTAGCTTCTTTTTGCATTTTTCTCTTCATTACATTTCATGCTGTGGCCTTTTGGCTGGTATCAGCATTATTATTACAAGGGCCTGTTTGCTGTCTGGGTACTTGCCAGGTGATAAGTGTGTTACAGCAGCTCCAAAAAGTTTCGACAGTGTTACGGGAATCACTTTGTGACCTCTGGGTCAAAACTCCCTTCCAACAGAGCTGTGCTGGCAACGAGTGAAACAGCACATGCCAGGGACAGGGCTGGGGTTCCCAGCCACCCCCCAGGGACCTTTGATCTATTTTAAGCTTTGACCTGCTTTGTGGTGCCAGTGAATGAGCAGCACGACCTCTGGGAAAAGATTGACCAGACACACTCACCAGTCCTGCAGACTTTGAGTCTGTGCTTCCCTCTGGGCACGTTGGCTCTGTTATCTAACGAGGCTTCATAGTCCAAGGCAGGAGGACGAGCCAGCTGCTTTCCAGTGTGGCTTAAACTCGGCTGTTGTCTGGAGTGGACTTGAGGGCTGTGCCAGTGTGTGTGATCAGGCATTTCTGAGACTTGGTTTATGGGTAATCTCTTAGTCACAGGTGTCAAAAACCTGGGAAACATCAGAGGGAGATGGACCCAGGAATGGCAGCTTGGGAAGGGAAGATGGTGTCCCACAGGACACAACTTGGGTTGTTGTTTAGCAAGTTGTTAATTGAAGGTTAGTTTCTTAGAAGGTTGAGTAAGACAGGACAACCTGGGATTTTTTTCAAATACAAAAGAATCTCCAGCTGTCCTGGTTGGGCTGACGCTGCCAGGGGCGGCAGGACATCAGTGTCAGCCCCTCACTCATCTGAGGTTGGCACTTGGAGCAGCTCTTGCTGTGATGATGAGGGAGGTGCTGGTGTCACTGAGGAGGGTGATGGAAGACCTGCCTCTGCCGGGTCAGGCATGTGTATCTCAGTTGAGGGAGCTTTGATTACACAACCCCAACAGCAAGAGCCGCTCTCTGACCATGCCGTGGTAACACTGTTTGGTTTCAATAAATAAAGATACTGCTTTTTTTTTTGCAATCTGGTAGAATTAAGTTCTCTTTATAAAACAGGTTTATAACAGTCTTCTCTCTCCTACCCTCCAAACTTCAGGTTAGGACTGAGCAGCTTCAAATATTCATTAAGGAAAAAAAAAAAGCAGCATCTACTCAAGTGGTTTTTGCCAATAAAATATTGCAACCTTTATTTAAAATAAAATGCAAATTGGCAAAACTTTGTGGAACGACAGGCAAAGAGGCCCTTCCAAGGGCCTTATTTACATCAAGTTTAACACTGTTCGCAGTTCACAGTCAGACAATAGTGAGAGAATTAAATTAGAAAACCAACCAAAATATATTACAATAACAATTAAAAAACAAGACCAGTTGACAACACTGGTAGAGTGATTGGTGATTAACGTGTTTAATTTTAATTCATTCCTGCCCTCAACGAGTTCACTACTGATACAAACAACGTGCCGGGCCGAGCCCCTCGGCTTCACCTGCTGCGTACAACAGACACGTGGGGAGGAAGGACCTCCTTTGGTACAGACATTGTCAGGATGTAGGTGTGGGAATCACTCAAGTGTCCCAGAACCTCTTGTCACCTGCCTCCAGGGAATGGGCTGAGGGGTTTGTTCTGCCCACCAGGGACTGCAGCGCAGCCCCAGCGCCCACCGGTGCCGGATGGTGCCATGGGAGGTGTCCATGTGTGCTGCAGTCACTGCCCTTGTGTCCTGCCAGCCCCATGGGAGCTGCCAGGCTGGGCTGAGCGTGTTACAAGAGAAGACAGCAGCCTGTAGGCTTTGCAACCACCATCTTCTGGAGCTGTTGGTGCTTGTCACAGCTGTGGATGCCCCACAGCACAAGCCTGCCTCAGGTAAGTGATTGGACACCGGGGTCGGGATTGCTCTGTGGCTGCACAGTGTCACCCATCCCATCCCTTTCTCCCCCTGCCTGGTAGGGAGGGGCTGTTCTGTCTCCCCTCTCCTTGCTGTGGGGTTTAGTTCCTGCTGCCCAAAGAGCACAGTCTGCACCAAAACTCCTGCATGAGCCCCCCTGGGGGATGTCAACATGCACATGTTGGGCTGTGTGTCCGTGACATGAGGCCAGTGGTGCTCTGGAGAAACGTCCTGTGTGAGGAGGACAAGGACAACCCTCCCTCCCTGTTCTGTTCTGCATCAGCAGTGCTGTTCCCTTCAATTCCCCTTTCCCAGTGGCTCAGTTTGGTGCAGTCCCAAGACCCAGACTCTTCACGCAGCCTCACCCCTGTCCACACTAATGAAGAACATGATTAAATTGAGTGCATCGCTTGGGGATTAAAAAGGGTGTCCAGTGCAGGAAGAAGAGAGAATTGCCCCTGTGAGTGAACCAATTCCCACAGCGATAGGAAGAGAAAGTGCCCCACTGAGCTCACTGTGTGAGCACATGCTTTGTGCTTGGCGTTACCGGGCCTGATGTGGTGCCACCCCTGTTGCAAAGATGATGACTTTGAATTCCAGCCCATACTAGTGCAAGGGAGAGAGCCTGGCTGTGAGGGCATCTGTACCCCCATGGCTGCCTGACAGTGCTGGGGAGGAGAAACAGCAGGATTTATGCCTTGTCCCCTGCCCCAAACACTGGAGCAAGAAGTGGTCTCCACTGAGACAATGTCACTACCCATGCACTCCTTTGTACGTCTGGTGCAAGGCTGAAAGCAGAGAATTGGCCACAGTGGAGACCTTTAAGGCTGAACAGAAAGCCAGGCCTAGCTGAAGGGAGAAGGAACAGTAACAATCTTAAGAGTAGCTGTGGAAAGAAGAACAACTGGACGGTGAAGCAGAACCAGCTTTCCCCAACAGCATCCTTTTGCTATCCTGCCAGAGGGCAGTTTGGGAATAAAACCCTGTGGGACAGCAGAAGCAGCAGCAATTCTGCAGCCTCCTGTTTAGGGGGGAAAAGCCTTCTGTCAAGTCAGCACTACCTCTGCCACTGCCTACCTACCTGGCATACCATGAGAGGTAAGAGCAGAGAAAATGCTCTCCATGGGAGTGACAACAGGCAAACTCCCATGTTTTTCCACCACAGGAGGGATCAGTACTGACTGGGCTGCTGTGCTGGGCACAGAGGTTGTGGAGCCTCCATGCCGGGAGATACTCACAAGCTGCCTGGACATGGTCCTGGGCAGGTGGGTCTGGGTGGCCCTGCTTGGACAGGGGGTTTGGACCAGGTGATCTCCAAAGGTCCCTCCAACCTCAGCCATTCTGTGGCTCTGGAAAAGAAGTCATGATGCTGCCCTGTCCCACTGTCCATCTCTTCTGTGGGGGGAAGGAGAAACCAGGTGGCATCTGAAAGGAAGAGGGGATGGCCAGTGGAGGGGAAACAGTGCTTAGCTGGGACACAGTTGGCTTTTCAGAAAGGGCTGTATGAGAGGAGTTACAGTAGTTAGAAATTCCATATTGCTATTCTATCCCTTTTGCTGGAGCTTTTCTGGAAGACTGGCATTCAGGAAAAGACAAAGCTTTTTCAAAATACTCATCAGAACTGGACTGAGCCTTCAAATGTGGCTAAAACACCTTTCCCCAGGAATTCCCTTCAGTTTGAGCCTCTCTGTCCTTGGCTGAGCAGCAGTACAGTGATGACACCATTGTCTGCCAGGGCAAGCAAGACCTGCCCTTCTGCCCCAAGGAAAGCTCCCCTACCTTCTAAATCCTTCTGATTGTTTGACAGGCCAAGTGAAGCAATGCCACAAGCACCTCTCCCTTTGCAGGTCACCTTTCCAAAGGCAGACAGTTTGGATGCACACCTTCCATAAAGATGACTCAAAGAGATAAGGTAAACCACAAAAGCCTTCAGTAAAGTCTGCAAGATAAAGGGTTTGGTGCCCAGCTGGGTGTGGCTGTGGAAGAGCCCCCGGGGGTCCTGGGCACACTTGGTCCTGCTGCAGAACTGGACAGCAGAAGGGGTTGTTTGGCTGGTTTTGTCCCCCCTCATTTCACTTGGCCAGTGAAGCTCACATGGTCCATTGCTGCTCCTCTGCTGTGCCTACACACACCGTGACATAACTTTACCACAGGCCAGCAATAAAATGAGGATTCTCAGACACCAGCCCATTTCTAAAGATTTGTCAAGGCCCCTGTCTCGCTGTGCAGTGTGGAAAAAACAGGGCCCCTCAGTGAGACGGCCCAGCACCCACAGGGTGATGCTTCCAGACAGAAATGGAAGTGCCCATCTTCTAAAGTCACACCTGTGCCCCAGCTCCACTTCAACTCTAAAAGCAGCACAGTCACACTTTAAAAACAAGTTTAAAGAGTGTTTTAGCCAAAAATGAGAAATTTAAGGTGCAAAGCAAGCGAGATCCTCTATCACCAACAACGTGAAGTGAGCCACAGCATGCAGGTAACGTTTATTTGGAGCAGCTATCAGGCCTGTTTCCTTCCTCTCACAAACCAACAGCTGACGTCTCCCTACTTGCCAGCACATCTACACCTTGGGGAGTTGTGCACAGACACAGAAGATCAGCTTTTTGAGACCACAACTGTCTACAATCAGCACCAGGACCAAGGAAGACAATGTCAGTCCCTCAGCTGCTCTCACTCCAGGACTGTTGGAAGGCATCAGAGACCCAGTGGGAGCCCTTCAAGGCAGAGCTGTAACTTTTGTTGGCACATCCCAGGCAGAGGAGCACAGAGTTTATGTGCATGTCCCCTCTACAGCACAGGATTCTGGTCTAGCCTTTAAAATACAGGAATAAGTAAGTAGAGATGCCTGTGGTTCCCCTGTGTGCTGCCACACTTGGTCACCTTTGGACCCAGGGAAGCTGAAAGCCTGCGAGACCGGTAAGGGCTGGAACAAGTCCAGGGATCTGGGAGCGTGAAGAGTAGGGACAGCTCCAGGGAATCCCTGTGGTGGGCAGGCCAGGCTGTACATCCTGGTTCTCCAGCTGGTCCTGCAGTGCTGTGACTGCTAAAGGAATGTGGAGAACAGCTGGGGTGGCAGAGGCTCTGCATGACCTACAGTGGGTCCTCAGGGTGATCAAACTGAAATGGGGAGTCAACCTGGTAACAAGTTAAAAACAATCTAGAGCTTAAAAAAGAAAGAACCCACCCACCCCAACAACAACACTGGCAAGTTGTGCAAGAGCCCCAGACTACTCAAAAACGACCATCAAGCAGCACCCGTGCTAGACCACTAGAAACAGGTATCAGTGAGTGAAGGCTGTGTGGGGGAAGGGGGTGTTCCAGTGGTAAGTCTGCCCAGCATCCCTGACGCTTCCGACACAGTGATGATGAGAACAGGTGGTGGATGAGGTGGACAGGAGGGAAAAGGGATTGTTTCATATATTAACTAACTTTGCAGTTCTCATTACAGCAAGCAACAGTGCTGTGGAAGTTAAGCCATCTAGGCTAGTGCATCCACCTCCAGCAGCTCTGAACACTGTCAGTGCATTAGACCTTTAACTGCACATGACCCTCCTCCTCGGAGCCCCTCTGGCTCTGACTGCTCGGCCATCAGTACCAGTGGAGCCCCAGAGCTTTTCCTTTGCCTTGTTGGGAGAGCAAAGCACATGTGAGTGCAGACAGGGCAGGATCTGTACGGCAGAGCAGCCTGCAGCCACCCCAGTACTCTGCTATCACACATATCAACCATCCTTCCCAGAGCGAGAACCTGCCATTGGTTCTCCTGCCTCTCCAAGGGAGGAACAAGGAGCTGCCTTCCCTTGCCATACCAGGCAGATCAGCCAGACTAGGTAGGGACAGACGCTTGATGTTCTGCCCCTTCCAGCTTTGATCTACCCTCTCCATCCCCATTCTTTGAGATGAACCTGTAAACGTGAGGAGAACTCAGTGATCTGAGGTACTTCACATACTCAAGTATCAGTCTTTCCTTTTGAAAACATCAGTACAGAAAAAAGCCCCCCCCTCCCCGTGTGTGTTTCTCTTACCCAGATTGACAGTAGCTACCTTTGCACCACGTCGCTGATTTCTTGGACACATGACAATAAGTTATTAAGGACGGGGTTTGCCCCAGGGATGCCAGCAGCTGTCGAGGACACCTGCAGCTCCTGCAGGCTGAGTTCCAGTTTGCTCACGGCCTCCCGGAAGGCGAATTTGTTGCGCGTGTGCGGGATGCAGTCCACGTAGCCTGAGCAGTAATCCAGCAGCTGGTGCCCTGTGTCCACCAGCTGGCTGTTGGGGGTGGGCTCGGCGATGGCACTCGAGAGCAGGTCCGCGCACTCCAGCAGCGCTTCCTTGCTGATCTTGTCCGCCGGGATTTTCTCAGCCGCCTGTTTGGTCTTTCTCAGCGCCACCTTTGTGCCGGCCGTGCCGTTGGCCATTTTCACCGGGGAGGTGGAAGACGATGACGGAGGCACTTGAGGTGGAGGCATCACAGGCCTCCCAGATTTTCCACCAACAGGTGCTGCTGCTGCTGCCGCCTTCTTGCTCCCTTCGCTCAGTTCCAGTCCGTGCTGTGCCCCCGCCACGGCGCTCAGCTCTTCTGCTGCGTCGGAGCAGGCAGCTGGCTGCTGGAGGAGCCTCATCACTGGTGGTGGAGGTGGAGCACACTTTGGTTTTACCCGTCTGGGCCGGTCCCTGTCGCCGGAAGAAGTGACCTGATGCTCAGATAAGAGTTTAAATTTATTCCCCTGAGAGTCTGTGCCAATGAGCTGCACGTCTGCTGGAGTGTGTTTTAGAGTGGGTGAGATTAGGACTGGCACTTTGTGTTTATGAGTGGTTGGAAGTATTGCTGCAGCCTTTCCTGGAGATGACCACCCCGGTCTCTCAGCATCCTCAAGGGCCCCCTGTCGTGGGCCACTGTTTTTATCTTTTCCCTTAGAAGCAGCTGCTAGCCCTGGACCCTCCTTTTCTTCCAACGTGGAGGGAGTTCGGAAAGGGAGTGCTGTGGCACCCCTTGGCAAGAGTTTTGCTTTTGGTCTCTCTCTGGTCAAAGCAGGGCCTTCTTCAAACCTTTTGGGAAGCAGGTCATTACCCCTCCCTGTGCTCTCATCAGGCTGAGAGGAGGTGGACACAGTCCGTTCCAGCTGAATTTTTGACCTCTGGGAATTTCTGGGAAGGGTCATTGCCATCCTATCCTGCTCTGGAAGCCCTGAGGACATGGAAGATGTAGAGTTTGACCTTGGGAAAGGCTTTGAAGCGTCTTCGCTGCCGGTGGGTTTTCCTGCTCGTAAACCCAGAGTCTTTTTAATCAAGCGCGGCGTAAAGAAACCAGTGATGCCCGACCACCCTCCGCCGGTGCCCACGCCCCCACCGCTGCTGGGCCCTGTGCCATCATCGCTGTAGAAGGTCCTCTGCACAAAGCCCCCCCCTCCATAGCACTTGGGGGGTGCCAGGCTCGTGTCCTGCTGCGTGGGAGCAAAGGAGAACCCGTCCATGTGCTGCAAGGAAGCGACAGAGGAAAAGTTACCCGTCAGCTCATACTTCTTGTGGGGCTGGTTCTCCATCTCCCGGAAGGAGCTGCTGCGTTTGGGAGGCGTGGGAGCGTTCCTCTTCTTCATGAAGGAGCTGAAGAAGCCCCCTTTTCTGTCCCTGGTGAACGTGGTCTCTTTGGCATCCTCCAACAGGCTGCTGGGTGACTTGTCCCTCTGCTTGCGGGGCAGTGCCGGCGACCCAGTTGCTGGCTGTGTGCTCCTGATGAAACCTGGGCAGAAGGAACAGGTGTGAGTCTGCAAAAGCCATTTCCATTTCCAGCTCCCTGTCCTGCAGTGGGCTTTGTGGGCCTGGCTTATTTACCTACCCAGGTGCTGCAGAGATAGAGTGAGAGAGGAAGGGAGCACTTTTACTTAATTTTTTCTTTAATTTTTTCCATTTCTGCAGGTGACTTGTCTGAGGAGGCCACTTTGGAGAGAGAGGTCAGAAAAAAGTTGCTCTTTTAATTCCAGTTTCTTATTCCCTTCCTGTACTTTTTAACTCCTTCCTAAGTACCGTAAGTATGAAAAGAAAATCCCTTGATGCATTGAAGCTGGCATTTAAAAAAAGCAGCTAAGCAAAATAGAAAATTAAAAAATACAATGGGATGTACTGAAAGAGCACTGAAAAAGCTGCAGTGTTCTCTATGTGCTGGTAAATAACTGGGCTGCTGAGGTGGCCAATAGCCCTCATGACCCAGCAGCACAAAGCACCTTCCCATTCATGGTGCTCTGTTTTTTTCTGATTCTCTGGGAATTTACCCCCAGCACTGTGGCCTCACTGCCCCGTCCCAGTGCCCATACCTGGGGCTGAGCTGGAAGCCGAGTGCTCCACAGCATCCTGCGTTCCTTCAATGTTCTCCTTGTTCTCTGCCTGTTTCTTCAGTGTTCTCGTCTTGGAGGGAAGCATCGGTAAGCGGGGCAAGTAAGGAACTATGGAGGAGGAGGAGGCTGTTCTTCCAAGCTCCTCTGCCACCTCTGTAAGGAAAAAAAAAGGGAATAGGTGGAACACAGACCAGCAGAGGAAGAGGGGAAAAAAAAAGATCTGGGTCTTTACTGCAAACCCAGACTGACAGGAAGAGATCCATGACTCAGAAATACATAATTCATGGATTTAGTTTTTGTTCAAGTCTAGAGTTGTTCAGGGTCAGATGTTTTTCATAATGATTTCTAACTTATTTACATGCTTATAAATTCAGGCAAAAACCCCCGAAGATCTGTAGGATCTGTACAAGAGGTCTAATACAAATATAGCTCTGTTGATCAAGAGCTAAAGCCAGCACTGAATGCATTGCCTCTGTTTTTAATCAAGGTGCCTCCTACTGATGCTCCTGGGATTCCCCCAAAATTGTATCCTCTCTGGATCTGGATCTAAGCTACTTTGCACTGCACCTCTCTGCTGGAAATAAAGACTACATATTTCCTTCCCAACATGAGCAAAAGGTATGTGACTGAAAAAAGAAACAAAGAGAAAAACCCCCACAACTCCTGGCCACACCCAGGCTGACATTTGTGTGGCCACTGGATGTCCCAGTTACAGATCCTCCCCAGTAAAATTCCATCTGGTGTGTTTTTTCTGTAGTAAGGAAGGGGATGGATCAGTTTCATATTTGATTTTAAAATTTAGCAGATACTCGGGCGTTTCTGCCTGTCTGCTGAATAACATGACATGCCTCGCCAGCATTTACCTCCTGGTTGATTATACTTGAGAGTTGAATTGCACAGATTTGCTCCTAGAAGTAGCTAAGTAGAAAATCCAGAGATTAAGGCAGTTTTCAAAAATGAAGGCTGGTAGAAAAATATTTTGTGACCTAATTGCTGCAGTCAGCAGGGGACTGTGCTATGTATACATCTTTCTGTCTCTCTCCATCACTCATTGTTCCTCATTCTTCAGCCTGGGAAACAAGAGATTTCCTCTAAAAGAGGAGACAATATTCTTTAAATCAATTCTTTAGCATGTTAGTGCTCAAGGGAAACAACACTGTTCCCTGCACTGGTGTGTGCCTGCAGTTCATTCAGTATTTGTGCAGCAAGTAAGGGAACATATTTACTCCACTTATGGTTAAAAAATTAAGTAAAGGATGGAGCTCCATCCCAACCCCCACTGCCAGCAGATGAGCCTTGGGGGCCCATCCATGACACAGCACTCTGGGGATAACCAACAGTGCTGTTTCAGGAATTAAACAGCAGCTCTCACCCTCAGAGATGCTCGAGTCATGGAACATCGTCTCAAAGGCCTGGTGAGTCTCGGCAAAGGAAGGTCGGTCTGGTGGGTTCCACTTCCAGCCTGCAATGTCAGAAAGCAGAGTAAGTCTCAGTGCCTACAGTGGGCAGGAGATGATTTTTTACTCTGTCCAAGGAGACAGAATGTCAGTCTCTGACCTACTGATAAGCAGGCTTTAGAATCCTTCACAGGTATTAATTATAGCAGTCTCACCCTGCAGTATCCCAACAAACAAACCTTGAAAAGAAGGAACCAGTTCTAAAAAATCCCAGCTCTCTGCACCCTCCATAGGTTCTTCTGATCTCCCCATCTCTCTTTCTGATTTTTCCTGGGCCAAGGAGAATTCCATATTTGCTACCCTGGCTGCTTGGACTGAACACATCTAGCGCAGTCACAGATAGCTGTGTGTGAAGAGCTCCAGGCAACATCCTGCTCACATGCTCTTACCGTTGGAATTCAGGCAGACCCATCCAAAAGAAGGATGTGTGTGCACCCTGTGAGGCCAAGAGGAGGAGACTGCCTTGATCCCAGACAGAGCTTGGAAAGTTACAGAAAGGTATCATGATGAAAAGTGTAATTTCTGTAGTTAGAACCCCACACTAGAGGAATGTATTCTGGAAGCACTATCTGTTGGTATGCCATAGGCTCTGGAAAGTGACTGGCATTCTGCTCACTTGCATGCATTAATATCACAGGAATTCCCAGCTTCTGGGCTTTTGTCAGCTTCCTGAAGATTTTTTTTTAAGCACAAATATCCTTCATCACTCCCCAGCTTTGTTTCCTCACTGAAGTTCCCCTGACTTTCTCTGACATGCTGAGGATCAGGTGTTGCTGGAGACAGGCTGGTAACTACAGATGCCACCCCCCCACCCCC
>JAOXXN010000120.1:1360353-1396853 GCA_026770055.1 Myrmophylax atrothorax
CCGTACAAGAAAAACAGAGGCACAGGCAGAGGATCCGGGTCTGCCAGTCAATGTTATACCCAGAGGCAAAGAGCCAAAGGAAACTTTGTAGGTCTGAAAGGTCTTTGGGATGAGGTTATTACTGAGTGTGATTAGTGCTGAAGGCAGGAGGCTGGAGCTGGGTGATCTTTAAGGTCCCTTCCAGCCCAATCATTCCATGATTCTTGGCTGTTCCTCACCCAGTCTTTTGAAATGCAAAGATGAGCTTCCTATAGGGTGTTGCTTTTCTCCCAAGGCAGCTTATAATTAATTACCAGTGTGTCGAAAGGGAAGACGGAGAAGCTCAAGGTTTCTGAGCCCTTCACGTGTACCGTAACGCAGTCGTGCCTATAAAATCAGGGAGTTCCTGCTTGGAATTCTGTTAATGGGTTTGTGGTTCTGCAAACCTACAGCTGCGGCTGTGAATGTCCTGCAAGTGCTCGGAGTGGGGTGGAGCGACTGTTTACTAATTGTGAGGAGCGATTTCCTTTTGCTGAGGAGGGGATGAACGTTTGGAGTTATCCTGGCGTTGTGTCATCAATGATTCAATCCTAGCAGAGATTAGCGGGAAGGTCTGATGCCTTCTTTAGGCTCTGATGTGCTGGCAGTTGCTTAGGTACTATAATGTTACACCTCTGTTCATATGGGAACTAGACTAGGAAAATGTCTGTTTTCATAGATTTTTCTCTAGCACAGTAATTGTTTTGGTGTGAAAAAGGCTTTGCTGTCATCACTTGGACTATCTGAATTAACAGCTTTAAGTGGTTTAACTTTTTTTCTTCCCCCAACGTGATTTGTCCTTCTCCCATCCCGAAATTTATTTTTTAACTCCTGTTAACCTTTCAGTAAGATACTGTAACCACTGCACTGGAAAGGAAGGAGTGCCTTCCTCACCTCTTGAAGAGGAAAAGTGTGCTGAGAAAACTTGTGGTCCTTGGTTAGAGCCGCAAAACCTGCACCTGTAAGGACAGGTGTGGCTCACAAGAACAACTTACCCTGGATCAGGAGAACGCAGTGAGAGGCTCCAGGCGGCCCAAGGAGGAGCTTGTTAGTGCATGAAGTTGGCAGGCAGCTTGATTTCCACCTCCACTCCTCTGTAGACCTGTTGCATGATCAACGTGGTCTATTCTTATCCTTTGATAGGCATTTGGGCATCTCTCCTGTGTAAAAGCAGAAAGATTGGAATGTTCACCTGCCCAGGATCTCAAAATGATCCTTTGCTGGAACACAATGCAGCCATATCCGTACCTGGAACCTTGTGGGAAAGCAGGGAAGTGGAAAGAGTCAAGTCTTCATGATAGTGACCGGTTCATGTTTAAAAGCAGGGAGTTTGCAGCAGTGGCTGTGTAAAAGCTGATAGGAAGTGGGTATGACCTGCCAGCTGCCTTTTGGGGCTGGTGAACACAGTTACTGTAGAAAGATTTACCATGTTCTTGTCTGGTTCTCTCTGTTCTTTGCATAAATGCTTTTTGCATTATGTAAATTATGATAACATATGGTCTCAGGTGTTGTACAAAGCCAGCTGGGCAGCTTGTGAGCAGCTTGGGATCTCTTGAGACAGAGCTGAGAGGGGCAGTGCTGCAAGATATTGTGCTGGTGATTGAATTAGTGATTTGTTGTTTGATGGTGGTGTTTCTCCCCTAAAAGCTGCGAAGCCTGCAAGGAAAAGGGGAGACTGTTCTACTAGAGGGAGAAACACAGGAAGCTGAGCCCTCTGTTCATAGTCGCATTTCCCTTTTGCAGAAGTGCCACCCTCCATATTCTGAGGAAATCTATCCTTAAATAATTTGTTTTTCCACAAGTGCATGAGTTTTCCTTGCCTGCCTGTAACAGCTCATCTGTGCTGGTGCACGTATGCTGTTCACTAGCAGCCAAACACATCTGCTGCAGAGTTTGTGCCAAGGTGAAAAAAATAGATCAAGCTTGAAAATGTAGTTACATACATGTCTGTGTGGTTTTCTGGAAAAAATCTGAACATTGTCCCTGGTTGTAGCTACATCTCTGAGAGATTCTTGAGATGAATTTTCACGTGGAGTGTTCTGGGATGTCATTTGGTAACCAAAGTAGAATCGCCTTGTGCCCTTTTCACAAACTGAGAATTTTGTTTTCCTCCTGCTTGTGGTGCTTCAGGTGTTCCTGCTGGCAGCTCTGTCCTCAGCTGTGACCTTTGTCATTGAATCTGGCATAGTTCAAACCTGATTCTCTTCCTGTTTCTCTGTGTTGTCTATCCGAGCAGAGCACAAGGATCCACTGAGGAAGCTGCTCTTGCAATAACAACTGAAAATTTGACAGGAAGGTGCTTGGCTCAGGCAAAATTGCTGGTGATTCTGGCAAAGCAAACCTGCCAGATCTCTCAGAAGAAAAGTCTTGCTGCCGAGCTGACTGTCAGAAAGGATTTGCAAGGGCTTTTTGGCCTTTCAAAAGTTTTGCAAAGGCTCAAGTTATTTTAAATACTTATAAGGTCTGTAGGGAGAAGAGTGGTCTGTGGGGGAATGTTTTGGTAGTGGTGGGGGAACTTGCTTGGTTACTTTGTTCCTTTACTGCTTGTAAAAAGGGAGAGGAAGTGTGATCTACAGTCACTGACTAATACTGAATTTCCCCTATCCTTGCTCTGAATTTGTAGTGAAAGGAAGAAACTCTAACTTTAGTGTGAAGAAGGCTATGTAAATTTATTATTAAACCATGTAAAGAACAAGGGAGTTTCTTCTGTCATTAATTATCTGCTCTCCTTTTCTGTCTGTCTAGGTAACCATGGCAGGTGAGGACTGTGTGAGGAAACGCCAGCCTGGCTCCACTGCACCCTGCAAGACCCCTGAGAATGAAGAGACACAGAGGAGACCTGAGAGCGAGAGGTCATTTCAAAACTCAAGCAATGGTGAGACTCGCTGGCTCGGGATTAGTTGCACCTCTGGCATGTGATTTCCTCTCAGGTGTTCTTTCAGTTCATGGCTCTGGCCTCTTTGCTCCATAATTTTGTTTTTTCTGCCTCTGGAAGGGCTGGAAGTGGAGCTCCCTGTGTACCAGCTGTGCTCCTGCAGCAGGTGTGGGTTGTTTGGAGTGCTGACCTGCAGAACTTTCCCTGGGAGCTGTACTGCAGTGCTCACAGGGATCTAAAAAAGTGATTAATTGTCATGGGAGGAGGAGATGCTTTAAAGCTGTAAGTAGTGCAAATGTCTCTTGGCAGCACTTTTGAATAACCCTGGTAAATGCTTTTTTTCTGGGACTTCATCTCACTTCCTTTACAAGCTTTAAGTATGTGACTTCTCAAGACTGAACAAAATGGTCTTGTAACATACCTGGCAGACAGGTAAGGTGCCACAAAGAATGATTCTCTGCTCCTCTGGGGTTCTCTTGGTGTCAGGACAGTTCCCTTCTAACCGGTCTCAACCTTGGCTGCCAGAAAACAGAACAATAAACAGTTGGATTTGTATTCATTTGTTTTGTGGTCACCTTAAAAGTTGTGTGGCTTGTAGTTGGCTTTTTAGGAAGGGTCACTGCTGCCATGCCCTGTCCCTTGAGTTGCAGGGACAATTGTGTGGCACAATGAGTGGTTTTGCCTGTGGACTCTGTGACTGTCTGTAATTCCTGGTTTATGCTGTACCACATTCCAGCCCAGGGGTAAGGAGGGCAGCGATGAAATTGCAGCTTGTTTCCTTTCTCTTTGGGACATAAAAAATTAAACTTGTTTATCACAATGTGCCATGTGAGCATAAGTTCCAAAACCCTGATGCCACTGGCTCAAGGAGATAATTCTTACTGTTATGCTTCTGAATATTATCACTATTTCATAGTACTCTTTTCAGCTAAAACAGGAGTGGGAGAAAAGTTTAAGTTTAGGGCATGTCAGATTTCTCTTGCTAAAAATACATTGGAGAGAAAGCTGTCCCATGAACTGCTTGGAGAATTGGGTTTTTAAGGTGTTGGTTGCACAGTAATTTTAATTGGATCTAATGGGACTGTTTTAGAAAATTACAAGGAGTTGGTGGCTACTGAAAAATAGTCCTGATGGGTTTAGAAGTAGACTACTACATTTTTAAACTTTTTATGAATGGAAACTCCTTAACTGTTATGAATGAATTTGAGTTCTTGCTACCTTTTGGGTAAATATTAAATACAGCAGTGGTAATTAGTGCTTCATAGGTGGGTGTGCCTGTCTTTAAAGGTCTTTCATTTGAACACCTCTGAGATGTGGCCAGAAATCACAGAAGGTGAGATGCTGTGAGTGTGTAACAAGAAAACATTCTGTGGCAGATCTCTTTGAAAGAGTTGTGAGCTTTCATGTGTGTCCCTGTGACTGGTGGGCTGGCTTAGAACAGGGCAGTGTCGTTTTAATCCTGCACAAACTGCACTGAAGGACAGCAGGGAGGAATCCTGCTTAGTTAAGACCAGGTGCATCTTACCTGCCAGGGTTGCTGCCAGTCGAGTAGAGGTGTCACAGTGTCTGCTCAGCACAGGGATGGGGACAACAGGAATAACACGGGAGGGGGCATGAATGATGCCTTGAGGCAAGGGAGGAAGATGGACAGGAATTCCTCTGTACAATGGGGTTAAATCAGTGTCTCTGTAACCCAAAGGTTGAAGTTCAAGTGTTCCTCTGTTGCAGATTTTGGCCTCTTCATAGTGGCCCTTTCTGTGAAAGCATGGCTGAGGTGGGAGAATTTCTCAAAAGAAGCAGCTGTAGATGTTTTTTCTCTTTCTTTTGTCCTGGCTCTTCACTTCTGAATAGCTGTTTGAGGCATTAGTGCTGATGTGTACAAAGGCGGTTCTTGGCTAATGATCTGCTGTCTGGCAACAGCCTTTTTGTACTGTAGCAACTTAACTCTGGGTGTTGTGGAGAAATTCGGACAAGATGCTTGTTTGTTGCAGTCAAGGGATTCTAGCCAGGTCAAAAATGTATGAAAGTAAATATTGCAGCATTTTTGTGGCAGTTTTTTCTGTAGGAAAGCTGAATCACTAACGTGGTTACCCAGCCTTGATCTTCCCTGATTATAGAAAGCACAATCTGCTTTTCAACTGAAGAGTTAAAGTGTCAAGGGCCAATTGACTTGCTTCCAAAACTGTGTGAACTTTCTACAGAAAATTCTGGGCCTTTAATCCTGTCTTCTTTAAAACTCAAATGCATTGGCTGATCTTAAATTGCTTAGAGGAATAATTTTAAACATGTATTGACTTTAGAGCTACATTAGGTTTGACTTTTGCATTGGAATAGTTAACTTTTTTTTCTTGTCTCATCAATTCTTCTGAAGGCTGTCTTGTTGCTTGGCTTCTAAGAGTGAAGAGTTTGCACTCAGGTACACCCAATTTTATAGCAGTGTGGAAATACTCCTTGCTTTGAGATTGCCACAAGGATTCTTCTGTCCCTTGATTTGTTTCTATTTTGTAATTATTCAGCCTGTAATTTCACTGTGACAGAGTTGCTGAACTTCAGTCTGATACATCACTTCTCCTTCTTGAGTTGGCTCCAGTGTTGTAATTAAACAACTAATTTGGTCCTGGCATAGAGTCAGCAGATGATCCAGGTGGCAATAATCCCCTGTCAAAAGCCAGGCCTCCTTAATAAGATTAGTCTTATATGTTTTCAGCTGGAGATACATAAAGAAATATAAAACTGTTCTGCTTAATGGGATCCTGGTATTAGGCAGTCCTGGTGGCAGGAAAACTCACCTGGAGTGAGCATAATAGAAACTGCATGGGCAGATCTTCAAAGGTTAGAGAGGACGTGGATCCTGAGTGTGCATCTGAGTGCCTCCCAAATGCTCAGATTAGTCACTCAGAACAGTAAAATGGTGGGTTTGGGGTCTGTCCTTGTTTCCTCAGAAATCAGAAAAGAATTAGCAGTGTCTCTGGAGCTGATGGGCAAACACACAACGTGGCATATCTGTTTGGTGTGAGTAAGCCTGTTTGGTAATGCTGATCTTAGAAAGGGGTTGTTATCTCCCAGTGAAGAGGTTACTATCGATCATTCTCGGTGCAAAAGTTCACGGTGATGCACGAGCTGTGTGTGCCCACTGATGGAGGAGGAGGAGGGAGCAATTTGGCAAGCTTGAGGCTTTGCTGTCTGACTCACAGCAGTAAATGTGCAGTGTATCAACAGGCTTTTTCTTGCACATTAATGAATTTGGGATCAAGCTGCTGCAATTGAGTATCGTGGATGTGTTTCTGAGAGATGGATCAAACAAAGCTGTTTTGTCTTGTTGGATTCTGGCAATTTTTGGTGCTCTTGAGTTTTGGGACCTGTGGGTTAGGTGAAGACTCAGCAGTTTCTTGTGAGGAGCCTGTGGACATGCAGAGAGTGCTGGTGTTTCTTCCTGCTAGTGGAGAGTCTGTTTGTGTCCCATGTACCTTCAGAAGTGACTTGAAGCTCAATACCTTGTCCAGCTGCAGTGCACTGTCCTCTGGCCTGGGCACACTTTAAACAGGTCACCTGAGTTAATCATAACTTGCCTCTATCTGCTGAGTGGCCAAATAAATTATCATAATTAAGAATAAAGCTCATTAACATCAAATAATTAATATGTGTTGTGTTGTAACAGATATGGAACTACTCCCCTCTTTACAGTAGCCTTGCACTAGGTTGGCTTTAACACTGCCTTGCTTCAGATAACCTCCTCAGTGTTTTTGGAGAGGGAGCCTTTAAATCGAGGTGTCTGACAGTAATGAAATCCTTCTGCCTATGTTGCTTTAACCTCTTGAACGGTTGGTCACTTTCCTGATCAGGAAACAACAAGCTGGTTTTTGTTGGAACCCAAGCTGCAGCACCAACAGATCATATGAATGGTTTGCTGCTCTCATCATCTCAAATGTCACTTATATCTGTAACATGCAAGAGTAGGTTGAAAAAGGGACCACGAGATCCTTTTGGGAAAGGTAGTTAGTCAATCTTTTGTGAAACTTCAATTGCTCAACTCTCAACAATTAAGAAGCTTTCTCAATCTTCAGGTGATTTTTTTATTAGCCTGGTTTCCTATGAAAACCAAGCCTGCATTTAAATTGCTCCTTTGTCTTTACTTCTGACTCTTGAACCTGCTTGGAATTTGGGCTGTACAGAGGAGATCCTACAAGGATCAGCTTCTACAAGCCCAAGGCAAGTGGTTGGCTAAATATCTTGTTAATGTCTTTGCTGATGGGAAAGGAACAGGACTGCCTTTAAGTTAAAACTTCTCCCTGCGAGCAGGGCTCTTCCAAAGCAAACTGTGCTTCAGTGTCCTGTGGAATTGGCCACTATTTCATACTAGTCTTCAAAGACAACTTTCTTAGCACTCTAATTTTATTTCCTGTTTTCTTAAGCTGCATTTCAACTTCAAGTGCAGAGATGTGCCTGTTTGTATTGTGCAGCCCTGAGCCCATTTTTACAATGCTGTTGCAGTCCCAAAGCGATACAGAGGGATCCAACCTTTGTTTTCAGGGTCAGAGGAAAGTGAAGAGTTGGACCTCTCAGCAGTGCACGTTTCCTTTTAGACTCAAAATCATGTGATGAGTATCTTCTCCAGTGACCTCACAGAACAGGAGCAGCAGCTTGTGCAACCCATGATGAGTGATTAAAGATGATGAGTTTGTGTGTTCTGTGGTATCTGCCTTGTGACACAGTTGGGTTTCTGGGGCAGTGCAATGCAGCAGAGTAAGGTGGTTTGGGGTTGGTTTTCTTCTACAGGAGATTTTATTCTGGAGAAGATATGACAGGCTCACAGGTGATCTTTGTTATATGAGATGCTTATACTGAGGACACAGCCATTTTAATTTTAAAACACTTTAAAAGATGCTATGTTTCTAGTCTATTCTGTGCATGCACACTGGTGTGTGGGTAAATAAAGTGTCAGGAGGGACACTGCATACACTTTAACTGTTACAGCATCAGCAGGTCAGAGACTGGCCTCATTTCCTGTACTTTTGGTGTATGTAAAACTCCATCCATCTTTAAGGCCTTGTAAGTCAAAAGGGTGTTTTATTTCCAAATACTGTGCCTGAGTAGTTATAGTAACTGAGGCTTCAAATGCAAGCCCTGACAGGAAATAGATGGTCAAAGCAATGGTTATTTTTTAGCTCAGCTTGCAAAGGAAATAGTGCAATCCCTTTGGGTCCCATGTGTCCTGTCCTCTCTGGCCATGTTGGGTGGCTTCAAGCAAACTTGATAAGACTCCTGAAGATTGGCAGCTGGATAAGAGACACAGATTTTCAGCTTTTTGCAGGGAAGGGTTGTTTGAGCTCAGCAGCTCTGTCTGATCCAGCAGGTCAGCATGAGCTGGTTCTTCAGACAGTAATAATGGGAGGAGGGGGCTTTGAATACATTTGTGGAGTGGCACAGTGAGGGAGTAGAGCCACTGAGATTATATGAAGGGAATACAGTTCTGCTGCTTGTGGAACAACTTGATTTTTTTCTCTTTTTAATTTATTAGGGATGAATCCATTTGAGACCAGCAAAGTGCCCAAACTAAGTGGGTCAAGGGCATCTTAATTTTTCTCTCAATTTGTTTTCCAAACTGCTGTTGTTCAGTAACAGCATGGTGAGTTTAAGGGCTGAGGTAATTTTTTTTGTCTTGGAGGTGAGATGCTTAGCAACTGGGAATTCTATTTTCAGAAAAATGTATCTTTGCACGCAGCCAGAATTTGTGGTGTTAAGCAGTTTCCTTGTTTGTTGTTACATTAGAGGGCTGCAAAGTAATAGGCAGTTGTTGCTGGTCTGTTCTTAAATCTATATTTTATGTAGCAGTTTTTATAGACAAAAGCCAGTGTTCTTGCCTGATTGGTAGGAAGAGGAATTAATGCTAACAACTGAGTGTAGCTGCTTTGAAGGTAAAGCTTCTTGTTTTGTTTAACTCTTTTCCTGTATTGGAATTGGAGTCATCTCTGAAGCAGGTTCACCTGAACTACTTAAAACCAGTTACTCAAACCTGTTGCTCATAAGAGCACCCTCAAACCAGTGAGCATCACACTTGTTTCAGTGAAAATGAAACTGCATTTGTGTGCAGAGGCTGTGCCTGTACAGGGAGGTCAAGACAAGCAGGCCGTGTTATGCACCATGATAGTGCATGAGTCTGTTTTCTTGTCACACAGCAGCACAACTCTGGCACCTCTGCAGCAAATATGTTCCCTGTGCTTCCCTGGAATCTTACCAGGGAATCGGTTCAGTACCTTCTTTTTCTGGAAGTGGTAATGTTGTCTTAGAAACAAGTTGTAATCCTGGCTGTGTCCCTGTGTAAGGTAGTGCTGCAGCGATAATTGCCAAAGGATATGCACAAGGCAAGGTTTGTTTCTATCTTTTCACCCTGACTGGTGTTTTAGGGGGGTGGATGCTGCTGCTTTGGTCCTGCTTTTCCTCCATGTGCAAGACTCTGTGTTTTAAGTAACTATCTTCTGTGATGTTCTTGTTGAAGTGAAACTCCAGCTGGTGCTTGTCTTAAACCTCAACTACTCCAAAACGTCTGATCTGTGGATGTTCCTCTTGATGTAAGAGGCATCTCAGGGGTGTATAGTTCTTTATGCCAAAGAATGGTGGTATTTGAGGCTTTACTTGTATTAGTAATGGTAAAAGTCAGATGATATTGATGGCATGTTAGACCTGACTGCTTAAGTGGTGAAGTGTATTGAGGAATACAGTCACACCAATACCTAGCACTCCTCCTGGGGGATGAAAGGAGTGGGAATATCCAGGTTTGAACACAGGATAACCTTCCAACTTGCCATTCAGCCTCTCTTGGAGCTGGTCATGGTATCTCACTGATAGCCATGATTTGACTACCGTGTCTCTTGGCAACAGAGAGACCTCCAGACAAACCAAGCTTATATCTGGTGTAAGATAAAGCTCTGATAAAAGATCAGCACACTTGGATATGACCTTCTAAGGGTTGCTGTGATTGCTGCTTCAAGGCTGAATATGTGTAGGGACCTTGGGAAGATTTGCAGAGTTGCTGATGGAAAATAAAGCTTTCAAACATCCAGCATGTTATCAGCTGTTGACTGCCTTACAGTACTATGATCCTAAAATACTTGGGCAGAGCTTATGAGCTTCCTGCAGCTTTGATTTGAGCTTAGTGGGACCTTATTAGAAGTCAGAAATGCTATTCAAAAAGTGGTGTCTGAGCTACTGTATGTTGTGCTTTCTGTGTTTTCAGACATGCAACTAAAAATGCAACTGTTAAATATTTCCTTTCCTTCCTCAGGCCGTGTTGATGTCGACCACGTGATAACAAGGAAAATGCAGCTGATAGCAGAAGCTGAGGTAAATATAACACTTACTTGTGGGGTGGAGCAAGATAACTGACCCTGAATGTGTTTGGGAGAGTCACTAGCCCGGGAACACAAATATCCCTATTCAGCCCTAGTTTGAGTGCAGTGACTTTTCCACAGCCCTCTTTCCCTCTCTCCTACTTGGCACAAGAGGGGTGATGTTTATCAGATGTGGTTCTGTCTTCCTTGACCCCAACAGGTTGAAGTCCAGAGATAAGAATGAACTTTGAGACCTGTAAATTAAATGGAAATTTCCTTACCACTAACTTTTGGCAGTGTGATTATTAGCCAGCCTGCTTGCATTTTTTAAAGGCTCTGTGTCCTGCTATCCATTGAATAAAGGGTGGCCTGGAGCCTGAATCCCACAGTTTCTGTGGCCTTCCTGAGACTTGGTCTCACTCTTTTTGTCAGGGAACAATATCCTCAAAGAAAATAGCACCAGGTGTTTCTGACATCATCTGCGTGAGCTGCCATTGTCTTAGATTATATTAAGGTGATTTATGCCCAAATTAAATGAAGTTGAGCAACAATGAGCTGCACCCCCCTTGTTAACCATTGTTTTGTGGTGCTCATGTTCTTCAGGGCAAATCGCCCTGCACTCTTGCATCACTTTATGGCAGGGAATTCTGTGGTAAAGATGAGGTAATCTAATTGTGCCAGCTTTCTGTGAATAGTGGGGAGTGGATACTTAGTGAGAAAAATACCTTGCACCTTTGAGAGGTTTTCTTTTCCAATGAGTGTACTGCTTTTTGTGCTGAAACTCCCAAAATTCAACCCATTAGAGGGATAGTCAGCTCAGAATTTTATTTTTTTATGTTGTGTTCTCCGTTTTATCCTTACTGAGGACATGGGAGATCAAGCCTTGTAACTTTTCTCTTCAGACAAAACAGCCACTGTTAATCATACTGTGTTGGCAATGGATGTTTGCAGAGAAAGCTTTCACTGTTAGGCACATCAAGCTTTCAAAGTTCCAGGGAGCACTAGTTGGTTGCAAGGGGACAGCTTGATCTTGGATTTCTTTCTTCAGGAGTGTTCCTTATTTATTTATTCTCTTATTTCTTACTTTTTTTTCCTGGCCACCAGCTTTGAGACACACTAGTTTGCAGACAAAGTGATTTCTTATTCGCAAAGAGGATCCTAAAAAAACCAGCCTGTCAGTGGCACTTTAATTGCTGAAGTTTCTCCCCAAACACAGGGAGTTCAGGTTTTAAGCCCTTGAGTTAGAAAAGCTTCCATATCCGTTTAAGGTGCCTCAAAACTGCTACTATAGTAGCTGTAGGGTTGAGGGGAAAACCCACTTACTGCAAAATACCTGAGAATGCCTGGAGTGTTGGGCCCTTTTGTTGTGTGAATCCAATCCATCAGGCTTGGATTGCAGTTTATCTTTTCTGTGATAGGTATCTGAGGTCTAGGCAGATGCTCGGCTTGTGAAAAGCCTCGTCACTGGCAACTCCACAGATTTAAATGGGATTTGCAGCAGCTGGAACTCATGCACAGGAGGCCTTCAGGCATCTTCAGTCCACTCTGAAAGTCCTTTGCTCATCCTACACTGAGTTGCTAATGGTGTGTTCTGTCACTTAGGGCTGGCTGTTGTCACGGGTCAGTGACCAAAATTACTAAACCTGTTAGAATGAGTAAAATGCTGGGGAACTGTTGCAGTTTTAAGCTACGGGGTTATTTCCCTCAACTTCTCGGAGTCTCATCAATTATTGGCCAGCTTCTGCTTTTTATGGCATAGCGTTCTGTTCATGCTTGTTGGTTTGTAAGTACAGTTACTGTAGGGTCTGTACTCTGCTTGTATTTTACTCAATCTTGTGCCCTGCTTTCCCAATCCAAACATGTGCACGTGCTGGTGTCAGCCCTGGAGGAGGCAATGACAGCAAAGTGCCAGCTAAAAGGAAGAGGTACTTCAAGGAAATACCTTGTTATACTCTCACTGAGAAGAGATTAGGCTGAAAAAAGGGCAGACCCACAGTGTTTTGTTGTGAATGAATAGTGCTTTGTTTGGCTTGGAAATCTGAGCACTCCAAGAGGAGCAGGAATTTCTCTCTGGCTTTTTTGGTGGGGATATGTGCATGCATGCTGAAAAATCAGGCTGTACCACAGAGCACAAGTGTCTTCTGTTACAGGTTGTATTCCCAAGTACTCAATATTTGTTTGGGGTTTTTTCCCCTCTCATTTTCAAAGGAACAAGTCCATATCTCTTGCAGAGACAAACCTTTGCCTCTCAGAAAAGCAATATCTGAGAGTAGCCAGATCCTAAGAGTTTGTGTTTTGTTAAGCACTGGTGAAGCTTATTTATTCTGTCCTAGGCACTGCCAAATAGGGGGGAAATGGTTTTTGAAGTTAAATATTAATCTGCTCCTTCTGCTACTGCATCTTTTTTTTCAAGACATCTCTCTGGATCTGGCTTTTATGGAACATGAGGAATGTAGAGTTCTGATCCATCTTGACTTCTGGGTCTTCTGGTTTTATGTGGTCTTTACTTCAGATTGTGTTGTATCATCTGCCAGAGAGTTAAACTTGTGCTCTCGGCTGTTGTTGCATTAGACAGGAGCATTTTGTAAGGAAACATCATCTGTTCATTTATTTTACAGAATCATAGAATGGTTTGGGTTGGAAGGGACATCATCTCATTCCAGCTCCCCTGCCATGGGCAGGAACACCTTCCATTAGACCAGGTTGCTCAGAGTTCCATCCAGCCTGGCCTGGAACACCTCCAGGGATGGAGCAGCCACAGCTTCTCTGTGCCAGTGGTCTCACCACCTTCACAGGGAAGAATTTCTTCCTAATATCTAACCTAAATTTCCCTTCTTTTCAGTTTGTACCCATTTCCTGTTGCCCTATCCCTACATTTCCTAATGAAGAGTCCCTCTCAGGCTTTTGTGTAGGCCCCTTCAGATACTGGAAGGTTTCCATGAGGTCTTCCTGGAGCCTTCTCTTCTCCAGAAACTTTTCTTTTCAACCTTATTAGAAAGTAGATGAGAGTTGGGAACTCTGAAGGTGACCAGGGAAACAAACAAGTTTCTTGAGCCGCTGATCGGGGGGAAACTGAGTGAAATACGTAATTATCATGTAGGAAGACTTGGACCTTGAATCTGGAGGCAAACTGGAAAAATCCCAGGCAGAGGATGGTCAGATAAATGTGGCTAGCAGGCACTTGCATAAGAAAACCACACACAGTCTGCAATTATGTTTGAAATAATTCCTTGAAGCTTGCCTGTTGCCTGTGCTGAAGATGATGGATTGCTGGCAGTGTTCAGGAACTCGGGGTTGGCTCCCAGCCCTGTGCCATCACCAGGCTTGTCACACTTGGTGTCTGAGGACTGGACATCAAGTCTTCTGAAGGGCCAGAGATCTTGGGATCTTTTGATTCCCAAAGTTCTCACTGAAATACAGTGAATGCAAGCTGCCTTTTCTTTCCTTGAGGGAATTAATTTTGATGGCTTTTTCCTAGTCATAACTCTTAAACCACTTTGCAAATCTCAGGGTCCTCTCTGCATCTATTAAGAGAATTTGCACCACAACAGAAAGCAACTCAGAGCTCAGTGTAGCATTTTCTGCAGCAATAAGTAACTTTCAACATTTTGTCATTGAGTTTCTCCTAAATGCATTAAGTTTTTAAAGAAACTGCTCAGGGTGTGGGAGATCAGGTCTTTGGAAGTTCATGTTATGAGACTCAATAGCAGATCCAACTATGTTGCAGACAGGAAAATACAGAATTAATTACACATGCAAGTTTTCAGGCAGGACAAAAGGGATATGAAAACATCTTGGCATTTTACAATCTGCCTTTTGAAGAGCAGTTAGAGCCCTTGTCTGTGTAATTTATTATTTGGAGGGCTAAGTAATGTTTTCCTTTCTAGAAATGAAACTCTTTATCAGGTGAAGCAAGTAGGCTTTGACCAGGGTGGCCTGTGCTTTATCCACACCTGATCAGCTCCTTTGGTTTGCACTGTATCAGTGTATTTTGCCAAGAAGATGGTAGAGAGGGGGCTGTTCCTCTATGGTTTTTCATGCACCTGAAGAAGCCGAGGTCTCTAGTGAGCCAGAAACTTCAGAAGTTGCCTTTGTCTGTTAAAATGAGAGATGAAAGATATGAATAGGCTAAAAATGGTGCAGGTTTGACATAACTGGCTTTTAATAGAGAAGACAACCTGTACAGAGCTGCGTGAAGAAAAGAGAGTGTAGGAGATGGAACTGAGATATTTAATCCCATGAATTCTTGAACTTGTCACTTCCCAGTTTTGTACACTAAGGATGTACCTCTGGTTAAAATTGAGAAATATTTTTTGGGATTCATGTATTGAGTTGAGCTCAACTTTCTTGGCAGTATAAAATATAAGAAACACTTGCCACTGCAGACATGTATGTGAAGATCAGTATGTTTACTTTGCTCCTCTGTGTGGCATTTGATAGAGACCATAAATGTTATTCAAAGTCCTGAGTGTGTGAACAGACCAGGATGAGCCCCTCATCTTGCCCAAGGAGGCTCCAGCTCTTGGCAGATGGTATAGGAATGTTTTGTTGATGCCTTGCTCTGTCCTGCTCCGGGATAAGCAGGAATATAAATATTTTATGAAGATGTGTCCAGCAAGTTAAACAATTTCGTGCTCTGCTTTCACTCTCAGCAACTGAAGCCAGCTTTCATGAAGGAGGTGGACAGTCACTTCACAGAGTTTGTGAACAGTTTCGTGGCCAAATCAGCACTCCTGGATTCCTCCTCTCCAGCCTCACTGTTCCCAGCTTCCTGTGCAGAGAAGGAACTGCACAAAGCCAAGTAAGCCAGTTTGAACTGTTCCTATAGCAAGGTTATATTTCCTGGAAGCTTTATTTCCCATTTTTGTCTCAAATCTGTTCTTTGTTTGCAGGAATTCGAGGGCCCCTCCAGAACATGGGAAGATCTTTACTGCCAGGAGGTCCCTCTTGGAGTGAGTAACTTAACATTTTCCATCAAATTGACTGAAAATACCCTTGATAGCAAATTAGTGAGCCTTTGCTTTGGGGCACTCTCCTCGCCACCACCCACAGCCTTATGTTCAAAGCCATGTGGACTGATCTGTTCAAGCTTCTCTGTTTCTTTCTGAAACATCTGTACTGCAGCTTGCAGGCTTCCCCAAATGCAAACCTTAATTACAGTTCTCTCAGTACCACTGGGATAATGGCTAATTATCCTTTGCCTGAGGAGAAACCGAGGACTGGCACCCAATTTGTACCTTAATTTTTGTCTCTCCCTTAGTGAGCTGTTTGAAGTGAGTCACATCAGGACAATCTACCACATGTTCATTGCTCTCCTCATCGTCTTCATCCTCAGTACACTTCTAGTGGACTTCATTGATGAAGGAAGGTAAGAATGCTTTGGAAAGACAGGGACAAGGGCTGGGAAATGCTTCCAGACCTCCAGAGCTACGTGAAACTGCAGAATGGTGCAGGAAGAAGGGGGAATCCTTCCTTGGGATGTTGTTAGAAGAGGGTGTTTCACCTTGACATATGTAGAATATATGCTGGAATTCCTGTTGAGGGGATATAATAGTTTCAAATTGGATAGCTGGATATTAGGAAAATACTACAAATTGACATATTACATGTGAATTGTGGCCAGCACAATTTGGCCTAATGTGCTTAGTTCATCACAAGGTGGGCAGAAGGGAATGTGGACAACTTTCATTGAATATCTTTAATGAAACAGTAGCTTTCAGCTGCTTGAAAGAGGACTCTGTTTAGCAAAAGTTTAAATACTTCGGCAGTCCTTCCTCTTTAAAAAAGACAGCTCTGGAACACTGTGCTTGTGCTTAAATAAAAATAGAACTTTTTTTTCTTTTCCTGGGGAAAAATCTCAAGGATCTTGGCACAGTCTCTGCTAAGATAGTGCTTTGTAGGTAGCCAGTTGTGAACAAGATTGTGAAAGACTGCTTTCCTCACACTTGCTTGTTGCTTAAATAGTGTTTTGGCAAGCTGTATCTCATGTACACAAGTAGGATTACATGTTTATCTTGCTGATTATCTGCTCTTCAGTGTACAAAACTAGAACTGTATCTTGATTATAATCACTGTCACCTTGTCTGGATATAAGAACAGTCTCATGTGCTATTGAATATTATTTAGCTGATCTAACTTGCCAGTGTACAGACATTGGTATTTACATCTAAAATCAGCCAGCATTTACCTCTAAAATCCCTGATGACTTTGAAAAAATAATTTAAAAAGTGGTTGCTGTGGTATCAGCTGCATCTGATAATTTGGATTCAGTTTGCAATTGAGCTTCCACGTGAGGACAAATATTTTCGTTGGTGTGCTCTGTGCCATCATCTCCTCTGATCTTAGTTTAGAAGAGCTGCTTATTGTAGGAGTAAGCTCTGGCTGACTGATAGCCAGTCAAGTTGAACATCCTTTGGTTTATGTCCTTATGTTTTAAGCTTGGTTAAATGACTGAAGTACCTGGTGCACACCAGTTGGGCATATTTGGACTAACCATCTAATGATCCTGAGTCTCTTGGGTAACTTCTAAACTGAATCCATGTGGAGTGTCCTCAGAGATCTTACAGAGGAGGATTACACTAGGTTTGAGTGGTGGATGTTAAACTACCCCATGCCTATAGAGGTGGGGGAGAAGCCTCTCGAGGTGTTAAACTCCTGGGAAGAACTAGTTCTCAGTGGGGATGTCCTGGGAGTGTTCCCCAAAAGCTCTTTTGGACCCTGGTTCCAAGGGGATCCTTTAGTCACGTGCTTGTTCTTAGCAGGGATGAGCCTGAGCATATCTTAAAGCACATGCTGATCTTAAAGATGTGCTTAAGCCCTGTGGGATTTGCAGGTAAGCTGTGCCTGACAGCACTGGTGGCACGAGTCCTTCTCTTATTTTCTGGTGTACTTAAGAGTGGTTACTTAAAGCTGCTGTTTCTGAGCTGAAATTGCTGTGGTCACTTCTATCATAAAATCATAGAATGGATTGGGTTAGAAAAGACCTCCGAGATCATCAAGTCCAACCCTTGGGCCAACTCCAGTCTCTTTACCAGATCATGGCACTCACTGCCATGTCCAATTTCAGTTTAAAAACTTCCAGGGATGGGGAATCCACCCCCTCTCTGGGCAGCCCATTCCAAGGCCTGAGCACTCTCTCTGCAAAGAATTTTTTTCTGATCTCCAATTTCCCCTGGCAGAGCTTGAGCCCGTGCCCCCTTGTCCTATTGCTGAGTGCCTGGGAGAAGAGACCAACCCCCACCTGGCCACAACTTCCCTTCGGGTCAAACAATCCCAAATGTCAAACAATTATGATGTAGAAGCTTTGTGTTTTGTAGCCATTTAGTGAAGTATTTCTAATCAAACAATGGACACTGAACATTGTCTCTTTCCTTGTGCCTTCTAGGCTTGTCCTAGGGTTTGATCTCCTGGTCTTTGTTTTTGGAAAGTTCCCAGTTGTCTTCTGCACTTGGCTGTGCATGTTCAGTGCCACAGTTGTCATTCCATACAACCTTTTTGTCTGGTGGGCCCAAGGCTATTGCAGTTACTCCCATCGTGTGATCCACTCTGTCTTCTACGGGATGTTGTTCACACTCTTCCAAATAGCTGGCCTTGGGTTTGGGCCAACCTACGTTGCTGTGTCCTATGCCCTGCCTCCAGCTTCCCGTTTCATTGTAATACTGGAGCAGGTGAGTCCCTATCCTGTATCTTTAGATATACTGAATTTCATTTTCAAAATGAAAACGGTAGTTTTTGCTAAATGAGTCAAATTCTACTGTTATTTGTTAAATTAAGCCAGGGCTGTGGTTCGAGTTTGTGTTGAGAAAGAGTAGATACTACACTTCATTTTGACCTGGAAACCCTTGTGGGTTTTTGCCCTGTGTTTAAGGTTTTACTGTAGTTTTTACTTCAAGGCTGAAATTCCATTTATTTCTAATTGTCTTGTGGATGCTTAAACATTTATACTTAAAACAAATTTTAAGAACATGCTGTGCCATAGTTCACAAGGAAGCTGTAACATTCCTCTTTAAAAAACAAAACCCAAAAAAGGGAAGAACGTAGTCATCAAGTGGTTCCTGTTTCCATTCCTGTTCCCAAGAAACAAGTGTCTTTGCTCTGCAGTCAGAGCTTTGTTGAAAGTGGATTTTTTTTTGCCAGGAGGGAAGCAGGGGAAGAGTATGAGAGTGGAGGTCTGGTCAGACCATCAGGTTAAAACAAGGATGGTCAGAGATGAGTGTGGCTTTAAGAATTAACCATGTACTGGCCGTTCTTTTGGTTCTTCAGTGTTAAAACAAAATAAAAAGCCCCTGCTCTGCAGCTGTGCATTGTTTATGTGTGGCACCATCCTATTCCCAGGTAGTGGTAGTTGCTGTACCACACATTGGAATTCAAGGAGTCATTTTCAAAGCATTGAAACATCCTGGCTTACTGAAATGGATAGGGGTTTTCCCTTCAATTTTAAGTTAATATTAACTGGTTAGTTATTTGGTGGTGCTATTCAGGGTCCTTGTGTATGTGATGTAAATGAGATGTTTTGACTCTCCTGAGCCATGGTTGTTACTGCAAGATTCACCTCACAGTGTTGAACATTCCTGTCAGTTAAACAGGCTTGTGGGTGGAAGAAGCAGCCCTTTCCTTGGAAAAGGGCTAAACTGGAGAGAAACCAAGGTGTTGAAGGTGTTGCTGTACAATATTTGATCCAGACTTTATTGGAAAGGGAGAGGATTAATCTGCTGATCTCTTGGCCTTACAGGTTCGTCTTGTTATGAAGGCTCATTCCTTCATCCGGGAGAATGTACCCAGAGTTTTGTCCTCTGTGAAGGACAAGTCCAGTGAGTAACTTGCCCTACTTTATTTTACAGCAGAGCATTGCCAGTCCTAGTTTTCCCTCCATTGCCTTGAGCTGCCCTCTTGAGCTGGAGAGGTGGGATTTGAAGATGGAACTTGGGATGGGGAGGTCGAAGGGCTCTGCATTGTAATTTCAGCCTGAACCTGGTGTTAGGCAATGAGTTAGACTTTTGTTCAGGTCTAAGTCAACTCTGGATTTTAAACCTTTGTTCTATAGAACTCCCTATTTTTGCTTTTGAGAGCAAAAAGTGTTTGGAGGTTGCCTGCCCAACTCCAGCTCAGTGCTCCAGCTGAAATGACAGCAGGTCTGGAACAGAAGCTCTTTAAGCAGGACGTGCCAGAGCTGAACTGAACCTACGTGTTGGTACAGACCTTACAGCTTCATCTGCCCTAGGAAGAAAGGAAATGTGATACCAAGGTGTTAACAGCTAGTTAGTTAGTTACCCTCACTTATTAACTGGGCTTCATGGTGGGGACACTCCATCTCAGAGGTCTAGTTCACTTTACTCTCTGTGAATCCCCTCCCATTAGTTCCAAGCTGAGGTTTCTGAGGTGAGAAGGGTTCTGTGTCATGAAAGGGTACTGGGGAAACTGAACTGTCAGTAAGCAAAAAGATTGCAGAGTGTTTGTTTTTGTTTCCCCCTCTTCCCAGGCACAGTACCTATTCCCAGGATCTCTCAGTACCTGTACTTCCTCTTTGCTCCCACCCTCATCTACAGAGACAACTATCCCAGGTAATGTGAGCAGCAACAGAACATTAAACTAGTCTGAAAACTGAAGCCAATGTTAAGCATCCCTGGGTGAGATCAATTAATGAGTGAGAGCTTTCATAAAGATATGGTTAAGCCAGTAGCCTGGCAAGGGCAGGACCTGCTCATGAAAACTCACTCACAGTATTTTGACTTTACAGCTCTGCTTTTATTTCCTTGGGAAATGCTCTTGAAATTAAACAAATAAAGAACTTGCTACAGATGATGCAGTGATGGACAGTTACTGCAATAGGTTGTGTGTTTTATGTGCTGCTAATGAGCACCCCTGTCTCGGGTTTGAGGGGAGAGGCTGAAGCCTTTAAAAGTGGGAACTCCCAGACTCTCCTGTGCATTGTTGGGTTGCACTTTGGCAGTGTGAAGTCAGCAGTGCTTTGTGTGACTGTTGTGCAGTCCCCACCTCCTGTGTAACTGTGCAGTGCTGCCCTCCAGATACTTTGCCATTTATGGAATTCCTGTAGTTAAAAGTGAGGAACCAGCAATTTAGGCAGACATCCCTTGGATGTCAGGGGACTAAAAGTTCTGGAATTCAAAACCCAGGTTTTTTCAGAGAATGGGTCAGTAAAGTCAGTAATTGAAGGGAGGGGTTTTCTGCTTTGAGGTCCTATTTATGATATCCTGTGTTCTTTTTCCATAGGAATCCCACGATAAGGTGGGGCTACGTAGCCACCAAGTTTGCACAGGTGAGTAGTGCAGCTTTCTGCAGAGGGCACTCTTGGAGATCATCTGAGCTGTGGCCTCAATAGGTCTCCCTTTGGCATTAAATCACGGTTTACTTGGTGTGGGCTTACCAGAAAAGAACACTTTTTAGTGACTAAAAAAGAAACTGTGGTCTTGGTGCACTAATGGTTGTGTCAAAGAAAGAAATTAAGAATCTTGGCTTAAATAAGCCTTTAGACTCCATTCTAGGTAATAAAGCTCTCTGTGTGTGCAGCGATACCCATACACTGGCCTTCTTTCTTTCCCCTGATTCTCTGGTACCCTGGCACAGCTGCCTCCCTGCAGATATTCAGGGCAGTTTGGAAATAATGAGACCTGCAGTCCAAATCTTCAGTGCTTATTTGAGCTTAAGGTTGACTGGTCCTGCACACTTGTGGCCGTGAGCTTCAAAAGCTTCTTGTGGGTGTGTTTCCAAGAAATGGATTTGTGTAATTGAACCCTTTCCTGTCACACAATGTGTTCATGGTTTAAAAAGCAAAACAATATAAAAAAAAAAGGCAGCATGAATAGGCATTTGGCTGCTTTGCTCTTCGACAAAAGAGGGTGACAGCACACACCTGCCTTACAGCAGAGCAGTTAAACACTGACCTGCATTTTGACCTCAGCATCCAGAACATGGGGTCATGAGCCAGAGAAAGCCTGAGGTGGTTTGGCCTGTAAACATTTCCTTTGGCATAAAAGAAAAGTAAGATTTAATATTAGATTTAACTGCAGTGAGTATTTTTGAATTATTTCTGCCCCTGTCTTGGACCTCGATCACACAGTGCTTCCCCCACTTTGACATTGGCACAGATCTTTTGTGTCATAGCTTGTGAGTTGATAGGACTGGGAGGAACTGACAGCTGCTGTAGCAGAAAAGACAAGTTGATTTTGCTCCTGGCTGTCACTGAGCTACAGGGATTTCTGTGGCTTACTTTGTGCCTGGATCCTTTGGGAGGTTTATTGGCAGCAATATAAAATAAATTGTTTTGGCTTGTGTTGGCAGCTGCTGTGCTCTCTGGAGCTGGCAAGTGGTGATGTGTTAATTGTGCATTTCTCTTATGAAGTCAGACTTTTGGTTATTTTTATTCCAGGTGCTTGGTTCGCTTTTCTATGCCTACTACATCTTTGTGAGACTCTGCATTCCTCAATTTCACAACAGTAGCCAAGAAACCTTCAACCTTCGAGGGCTGGTCCTGTGCATCTTCAACTCCATTCTGCCAGGTAAGGCCTGGATCTATGAGTGACTTGCTTTTGTGGAAGAGCTGGAAGGGAGAAGTACTTCATATGAGACTGTGGTAGTTTTGGCTTTACAGAGTTGTATTCCTGACAGGCAGAGATCAGCAAAGGAGGTCTGGTGGGCAGATTTCAGCATTACCATGTTAAACTTCAGAATCAGTACAAAGTAAAAGCTTGGGTTTGAATGGAACTGTCTTCAAAGTGAAGTTGTGGGCTCTGTGGCAACCTTGCTGTTGCTCTCTGGGTTAGACATGGCCTGGTGTGGTGAGAAATTGAAATACTTTCATCCACCTGTACAAAACAGTAAATTTTATCTGTGTCACTGCCTGTAAGAACAGCCTTGACTGTGTTACCTGCTCTTCCTTATAGCTGAGGGAAAACATTTCAAACCCAATGTGCATCTCCCTTGCTTCCAGGTGTCCTGATTCTCTTCCTGGTGTTCTTTGCATTCCTGCACTGTTGGCTCAACGCGTTTGCTGAGATGCTGCGCTTTGCAGACAGGATGTTCTACAAGGTAAGAACCAGGAGTTACAGCTTACTAAGCTTCTAAAAGTCATTGTCCTAGTGAAAAGGAAAGAAGAGGAAACTGAAGATTGTTTTACCAAACAAAACATCCATGGGATTTTGCTTGGTTTGTGCTGTTAAGCCTTAAGTTTGTTGCTGTGCTGTAGAGCAGATTTTATGCTTGGCAGTCTGAGTTGTTTTAAGGTGATATATCCTGTGCACAAACAGAACCAGCCACCAGACTACCCAGCATCTCCAGTAGCACTCTTTTTGTTCTTTTGTCACACCAGCCACTTGCAGTTTGGGATAAAGCCTACCTTGAATATACCAAGTAGAATGTTGAAAGTGCAATTGAAATCATTATTTCCTGGCCAAATTGCTATGTTAGCTTGGTATTATTCTGTTCAGTATTTTTCAACTTGATATCCCAGAAAAGCCCTGTAGACTGGTTTATGCTTCATTAGATTTATAGTCTTTCCACTGTGCTTTCAGGACTGGTGGAATTCCACATCCTATGCAAACTACTACCGAACCTGGAATGTGGTAGTACATGACTGGCTCTATTACTATGCCTACAGGGACTTCCTTTGGGTGAGTAACAAGCAGATGTATTCTTTTGTTAATTAAACATCTAACGACTGGGTAAAATAGTTCCTTTGTCAAGGAGCAGCATCCCTGTCCATTTAGAAGCACAGAAATGTCTCACCTCAGCTGTTATGGGTATCCACTGTGCATTATGGAGAGAAATGCATTGCTTGTTTCCAAGCCCTTAATGTGTGCAATATGTGGGTCTGAGACGTCAGAATGCAGGGGTTGACTCTGCAGCTGGAACTCATGTTGTACTGTTTTGTTGAGCTAGGGTAGATATTTCTTGAGTGGGCTCAACTTGAGCACTGTGCAGGGGACCAGAAATATACCTGAAGAAAAACACTTAAACCCCAGGGCACTCTGTAAGGCACTGAGCATTTCACATGTGCCTCCTGGCTGGAGGGAGGTGGTTCTTAGCTCAGGAAAAAAAAATAATGTTACAACAAACAAACCAAAACCACATCAGAATAGCTCCTAATACTTGGTATTCTTCTCTCTTCCAGTTTTTTGGTAAGAAGTTCAGAGCAGCAGCTATGCTGTCTGTCTTCACTGTATCAGCTGCTGTGCACGAGTATGTCCTGAGCATCTGCTTTGGCTTCTTCTATCCAGTTCTCTTTTGCCTGTTTACATGCTTTGGAGGTAAATGCCAAGGAAGAGTGTGGGAGTGGGCTGTGGAGTTTGTGGTTGTTTTTTTTTTAAAGTATCCTTTGCCCTTCTGTTAATGATCCAGTTGTTCTTTAGGCAGTTACACGCAGGACTGTTTCTTGTCTAAAGGTTGCAACTGTCAGTCCAAGCTCTGTGAATGGATTTTTGTAGCTCACTAGATATGTATCTATATACACACAGAGGATTTTGAAGCGTAGGACTTAAATGAACAAGGTATTGGTGAAGAGGAAGATATACTGATACATATGATATACTGATATGTATGATACACTGCTGTTCCTGCCACTGCATTTTGTTTTAATGGCACTGCTTCCTCTGTGCTGAGCTGTTGTTGAATTGCTATGTGTCAGCAGGTTGTAGGTCTTCCTTCTGAAAGTCATAGTGTAAGACAAGTATTACTCTGCTACTACATTGAGGAAGAGCCTATTTAAAAGTTAGAGCTCTTGCATTTCATTTTTGAGTCTGAGTTGGAGGACTCTCATAATCTCTAGGCCACCTCTGCCATGTCTTGTCACCAGTGTAGCACCAATACCCATCTCCAGAGGCCCAAGCTGGGCCAGCTTGTTGGCAAACTTAGTGGAAGTGAATATCAGAACCACCTCCTTTGCTCTATTGCCAAGCATAATCAGATTTTCTTGCACTATATTGACCTCATGGAGTGACCTTGCTGTTCCAGAGATGAAGTGAAGGGAAGGGAAGATCCAGTGAAATCAGTTGATCTTTGAGTCTTGAATTGTGAGTTTGTCTCTGAACAATGCTCCTCATTTCACCTCTTTCCAGTGGTCTTCAACTTCACCCTCAACGACCGTAGGAAAGGGCCCTTCTGGAATGTGATCATGTGGACTTCCCTCTTCCTGGGCCAAGGTGTCATCATCTGCCTCTACAGCCAGGAGTGGTACGCCCGCCAGTACTGCCCCACGGAAAACGTGAGTGACCCACCTTTCCCAAGGAATAACTGAGGGATGGGCCTGGACAGAAGTTAAATGGCATGAGCTTTTCTGGCAGTGCTGCATCAGGTCTTCAGGAGCTGCTCAGCCTACAGACTGCCTGACAGAAGTGCTTTCAGTAGTGCTTTTCCTGTGCTGGTGGTATTTCAATACTTGAAACTGAGGGTGGTTTTCCCACATTCCTGAGGATATAAACCACATGCTAGACCTCATTTAAGCTGTGGGAATGGAGGTCAGTGGAAGCTTTTGTAGGAGGCCCATGAAAACTGCACCTGTTGTGCCTCTCCCAGACTTGAGTGGGTGGCAGTAAGAAATGGTTGCCTGTAAATGGTCGGTTTGGGGGCTTGTTAGTGTGTTTTCTCCGACTTGTAATTCATTTCCTTGGGTACCAGATTCTGCTCTACATAAAACCTCCTGCTGTACTAGCAGATTCCAGATTTAACCAAAGGTATCCTGAGGCAATGTCTATGTTAAGTTTGATTCTCCTCAATTAAGAGTTTGCCATTGTAAATGACTTGGCTTCTTGATACAACGTGCTACTACACAGCATATACCTGATGCATGTGAGGACTTGTGGCTGTAGCTACACTTCCAGGCACTGATTAATGAGGGTAACAGCAAGATTGCAGGATGTAAAAATGTGATTTGATCTTTCCTGCTAGTGAAGTTTGACTTCAGCAGCTCACACCACAGCTGGTGCTGTTGGCCTGTCACTAACTCACTGCCTCTCCATGTTTTGCAGCCCACGTTCCTGGACTATTTAAAGCCACGCTCATGGTCGTGTCATACAAAGATGTGAAAATGGTGTCCTCTGGCCATGCCATCACAGGAAAACAGAGTTGTCCTCCAAGTATTTGGACCAATGATCTAACTCACTACAGACTTTTTCTAAGGGAAGTTGTGCCTCCTGATTATTGGGGAGAAACTATAATTTTTTAAACATTGCTGGAGCAAACCAGTGGATCTGGATTGCAACAGACTTCATAGGCAGCATCTATTACGTGCTGTCCCACTTTGAGCCATTTCCATGCCAGTAAAACGTTGAGCTGAAGGTGGAATCTACTGGAATCCTATTCATCCAAGGTCCCCCTTCAAAGTTGCTGCTTTTCTGGACAAGAGGCAAGCTAGTCAGATTTGCTGGTAGCTCATTGTTGGCATCCGTCCATCTTCCTTAGCCATCCCTTTGCAGTTTTTTTCTCCCTCTTGATAACAGGATGTCTACAGAACTTCGGTTCATCGTGATCCTGCCTGCCACTGTGACACAAGTGGCAGAGCAACAGGGTGTTTGCCTCCTTGCTCTGAAGATAGCCAAAGTATTCCTGGGTGGCTTTGAACTGTGTTCCATGTGTGTTGGCTGCCAACAGATATAAAATGGGCAGAGGGAGAGGGGATTGTCAGTGTGCTTGTGGCTGCACTGCAGAGTCAGGTTCAGAATCAGGGCATGGTCTGTGCAGTCTTTATATGACATTTTACACTGAAAATTTGTTTTCTCTCTATTCATTTACTTCCCAACTGTCTTACAGCATTTTTGTTCTCCGAAGGCCCTTGTGACTTGAGGAATAGTTTTTTTCTTGCTCTTCCTTTCTCCTGTTCTAGATAATGAATGTTTTTACATGATTAACCTGTAACAGAGCTTTTACTTTAATTGGCAGGTGCTTTAAGGTATACAGGTTGTTAAGGGTTTCTTTACTAAGAAAACTTGAAATACTACAACACAGCTGTAGGAGAATGGGATCAACATTACAGGTACATGGCACAATCTCCTTTGGCCATGTGCAGCTCAGCACCTTGGTGCCACTTGCTCACATGTGTTGCAGCAGCTTCTAATGCTGTTGGGGAATGAGGGCTGACCCAGTGTCACTTTGTCATCTATCTGTGTCTGCTCTGACACTGGGGGGACTTCAGGTGGAGATCAGCTCCCTGGGTATTGCCCTCTTTGTGAAGGGGTAGGATGTTCTCCCATACACACCAATATAAGGCAGGGGCACTATGTGAATTTGGTGTTTCCATAACTATTAACTCTTCAGAGTCCCTTCAGTTTCCTTGTTTTGTCAGGTGCTAAGCACAAAAGGGAACTTATGTAGGATCTGGGTGTGGATTGCTTCAGTTTCGCTGGAACTGCAGCTCCCATTATTGGAGAGGGTCAACTGATGGAGGTACCTTGACTTGGTGAAGAAGGTCACCTTTTATAGAGATACCTTAACTTCAGTGACAAAGATTTCAGAATTACCCAAATGTTCTGCATTGGCACTTTTTGTTAACAGTGTTTCCATACTGACCTACAGCTCTGAGTATTTGGTACCAGCAGTATTGGGACAGCTGATGGATTTGTCTCCCAAACAAATTCATATGTTCTTTTGAGCTTCTGTTCTCACTAACCTGAGTCGGAAGTAATTTCATGGAAGATGAGTAATACTTCCAGGTGTTCAGTCTTCTGTAAGAAAAAATCCCACTCTTGACAAACAACATTGTGTCAGGGCAAATTTGCCAAATGCAGTGTTTGTGTGTGTGGCTCTCCCCTGAAAATATCTCCTGCTAGAAACTGCTTGTTGAAACAGTTGAGGTAATTCCAGAGGAAGGGGCTCATGTATATACTCAGACTTGGCAGTATTAGTATATAAAATCATGAGAATTAAATGGATTACTTTATCCTCATTCAGCTTGAGTAATCCTAAATCTTTCACCATACCTTTTATGGGAGAAAAGAACAGAAGTTCTGGAACAACTAAGCTTTCGTATTGAAAAAAAACAGACAAAAACCCCACCCTTTGGCCAAACAATTTGTCATCTCCTTGGTATAGGATGAAATTCCGTCCAACTCTTTTTCATTTGGTGCTCAAAATACTTAATAGATGTGACTGCACTCAAAGAGGGTGTGTTGGATTAGGGACTTGGTTTGTCATCTTGCCTGTGTCAGGTCTTGGTGTTCTCAAAAGGAGACCAAATTCATGGTGGTGGCTCACTTTGTCCCCAGTTTTAGTGTTTTCTTCACAGCTGGCACTGTCAAATGTCCAAAAGGAACATCAGCATTTACTGTGTCAGCATCCTCACTGTTTGAAGCCTCAGGGCTTGAGCATCTGACAAGCAAAAGGCAACCAGAAAGGGAACTAGTCTTAGTTTTTGACAAGTTGAGGTTTTTAGCCTTGTAGATCAAGGTATCTGGCAACCATGGCATTAACAATTTGGATTACTTTCAGTTCTGTGGGGTTTTTTAATTGCTTTTGAATGTGGCCTTATTTTCATTTTTCTTGAATGTGCTGGAGGGGAAATACTAAGTCTTTTGCACGTTGCTTGTTTAATTAGAGTCAATAATGGGTTTTCTTAGGCTGTGAGTGCCAGGTCTAGCAGTCCAGTGTTCTGGTCAATAATGAGGATGCAAAGGTTCCCAACCTGCCCTTTACAAGTTCACAATATAATATGTACTGTTTTCTGTGGTTCTTTCCAAGACAAGAACTGTGCAGCTTGCTTCCATGGTAACTCCCTCAGTTATGAGGTGGGAAGCTTCCAACTTCAGAGTGGCAGCCTGTACAGCTGCAGCTCTTTGTTCAATAACCTCACGAAAATCAGTATTAATACAGCAAATACATCCTGGTTTTCATGCAGAAAAGGGAAGACCGAACCTCTGTGGATCCTCATGCCTTGTATGTCCTCTCTGTGGGGGTGTTTGGCTTCCAGCCTTCAGGGGTGGAGCAGTTCTGCATCTGAGCTGTGAGCTGTGTGCTCTCCTGTGACAGCCATCCAAGCACAGCGTGCACCATGGTGTGAGCTACGGCAAATCCTGGTGGAATTTTCAGTATGGAATGGCATGGATTGCTTAAAGCTGCTGAAGGGAGACAGAACTGTTGGAGCTCCCACTTTCAAACAAAGATGGGCTGGAAGGACAGTGGATTCAAAGAGTGCACATGCTCTGTGGCACCAGAATGATGAACTGGCTCCCCATGGTACCTCTGAGCCAGCCTCGGCTCATCCCTTCTCCCAGTGCCTCCAGCCATGGTGCCCCTTCCCTGGCGGTGGCAGGGGACAGCCTGGCCTTGGCCCTGGCCCTGACACCAGTCCTTCCATGATGCAACCTGTACCCTGTTCTGTCACGCACAAGAGCTGTTTATAATCTACTGTATTACAGCAGTTAAAATATATTTTGCTATTAGGGAAGGAAAAAAATTGCCTTGGCTTGGTTTTTTTCCTCTGTGGGTCCTGGTTTGGGAGTTACAAGAGGGCACAGGGGATTGGGGCAGAATAAGATAGGTGGGGCTGCTCTCCTGGGAAGGTGGCTGCTGTGGGGAGACCTTAGGGAGGGAGGGAGGGAGCTGCCTGTGTCCAGAGGTCCAGGGGGGCCCTGGCATGGCTGCCTCCTGGATGGGGCTGCAAGTGTCTTCTCACTTCGCAAGGGCAGGGAGAGGATAGAGATGGAGCCAATTGTGCCATGGTAGACCCAAACCTGGAGGTACCAGCCAGGGTCACAGGATGGAATGGGGGAGATCTGGGCTGGGTGCATGGGGAGGAACTCCTACACAAGTTGTTCTTCAGGTCCTGGAAAGCAACAGGAAACATCTGAGGTAAGTACCAGGTGAGAAGGGTACTTGGGGGTCCCTAAGCTGCCTATCAGTCATCACATCCCTGCGAGGGGAAAGGATGTCCTTGGAGTGGGGGAGAGGAGCACAGGGTAGGAGTGAACAGCTCCTGGAACAGACCTGAGTTTCTAACCTCTCCCAATTCAATGCACATTAAATTGGGGCAGTGCCAAATGTGTATCATGTTGGTGACTTCTGCCTTTATTTTGGGCCTGAAACAGGTTTGTGTGACAAGAACTTAATGTGATATTTTTCCAGCTGTGTATCACATGCTCTAAAGTCTCATCTGTCCATAAACCGTAGCAGCTACAGAACAAGGCCATTAATCTTCCTGTTCTCTCTGGTGGGAATATCAAGTACTGCCAAAGAGCCGTCAGAGGGAAAACAAAACTTCTGTCACAAGTTTTTAGCACATTTCTGTATTTCCAAGAAACCATTTATGCAGCAAGACAAGAAACTACCTGCCAAGGTTACTCCTAGATTATACCTACACCCACAGACTTGTATCTGAAGAAATGTAATTAGCCCAACTAGAACCCACAGTACAAGGATACAGCTGATAAGGCAGTCAGAAAGTCTTAATACCAGAAGCATTTGTAAAGAATTACACATTTTTGCAAAGGCTGGTGGGTGAGAAAGGTTTCAGCAGAGAATTCATGGGAATTACGAGACTAATGGAAATACTGGGTTTTTTTCATTAGTAAGATACCTCTAAGAAGAAAAGGTAGGATTAATAATTGGCTACAGATATCATTGTCTGGCCCAGTCAGATGCATGAAAGGAACACTTGTGCTTAATGCAGTTTGTAGGTGGAAACCAAGTGCCCCTTTGGAGGATGCAGCAAAGCATTGCAGGCCTCTTCTGAAAGGATGCACCGAGTGCCAGGTGTAAGGGTGGTTTTCACAATAAGTAATAGCAAAAAGCCACCCCAGGTTAACCCTGTGAAGTGCAAATGTGGGTTTAATTTTATTACTGGATCATTCATTACTGTGAATTTCCTTGGCTAAGCATTAAAAATAAACAGCATGCCCACAACTGGAATGGTTCTTCCCAGGCCAAAAGCCAGTGGAAGGAAGCTGAGAGGAGTCTCGTGGGCACACCCATTTGGTGAGGGCTGGGCTGGAGATTCTGGTGTTCTAACTCTGACTCTCCTTCCAGCTTTGCTTCCCTGCATTGCCCTTTGCCATTACATAGGCAATTGCTGGTGTTCTAGGGTATTCCCAACCCTGCCAACAGCTGAGTGTGGCAATCCACAAGAAGGGAAATGGCCTTGCAGAGACACAGACTGAAGTTGTTTGCAGCATTCCTTGGTGTCTCTGCACCTGACAGCTTGGGGCAGTCACATGGCTGCTGCTTTATCTCCCACAGGTAGAAGGTAACTTGCCCTGGGTTTCATGGAAGATCTACCACTTAAACATGGGCTTAACTGCCTGTGGTTTGGGGTAAGGGAGCAGGCATCTTGTCACAGATTTTCTCAGCCCTGTACTTTCACAATTGGTTTCACTTTCAGCAGCAGAATACATGCAGTTGAAATGGTTCCAGTGTGCCACTCTCCAGAGATCCCTAAGCCGAGGGGTACCTCAAGGGTGCTTGTCCATACCAGGCCTATTTTTCCCTCCCTGGAGCGAAGGTTTGTTCCAGAGGAGGTTTCCAAAGCTTGACCTGTGCCAGCACTTCTCTCTATAACCTAAAGAACTTACAAACCACCTGAGCCCCAGGGGGCTTCAGGGTCAGTCTGTTTCCATCTCCTGCCTTTTTCTGTCCAGAATTGCCTCTCCTTTGGGTGTGCATGTTTTTTCCCTGGGCAAAAGAATTTTGCTGAGTACATAAGATAAATTTATCCTATATTGCATCACTCTCCTGACCACACCATTTGACACAGATCCAAAGTACTGCCTTGCAGGCCCTGCAAACGTGCTCACACCCTGGTGCTGCTGTGAAGCCTTTGCCAAGGCTGTTGTTTCTTTAGCCCCAAGAAATAATGTCAGGGAGCCTGTTTAGATGATCACCCTGACCTCTCCCACTCCTTGGCACATTTGTTGCTCAGTACTGACAGCCACATGTGCGTGTTGTGCAGGGCTGCCTGCAAGCCCCAGATCGGCTTTGGCATTATCCTAATCTTCGGAGCAAGTTCAGACACCTGACAGACCACCCTGTCAGTATGATGGGTGCTGGAAGGTAGGCAAAGAAGGGATAAGGAGCACAGGGCAAGGGAAAGGCAGAACTGGGAACACAGAGCTGGATCTCTGCTGTGGGCTTATCTTATGGTAGGTGGCTGTGCTGCCTGATGGACCAGCTGTACTGTTGGAGTGCGGGTGGAGAAATTGAAGGGAAAGATGTTTTGGGATTAATAAATGAAAGAGTTGCTAAATGTGTGCTTCTTAGAACCATCCTTCAAAACGATGCCAGGCTGGCAGGGATGCTCTGTGATCCTCAATTAAGAAAAGCAGCTCTCCTGGTTTTAATGGACTTAGCAGGGAATAGCTTTACACTTGTTTGTATATAAGTGTTGCTTAACAGTGCTAGGAGGGGAGGAATGTTTTGTTCTTTATCAGATGTCGGGTATTTAGGCAATAGGACATTGGCAGATGACATGAAAAGTGGTCTTTGGCCAGCAACAAGCAAAATGAGATTAATCTGCCTAAACCCCATGATCTCATCCATCTTTTTTGCCCCAGGAGAGGGAGCCCTGGCTGTAAGCCTGGCCTCAGGCTGAGCAGGACAGACCAGTGCAGGGTTTGGGCTGCGGTGAGGGAACAGTGGGCTGCTGTGGGGTGGTGGAAGAACAAGCTCCTCCCCTCCTTTTCAGAGGTGTCCTTTACTTGTGTGACACTCTGGCCAGGAAGCTGAGGATTTTCTCCCTTAGATTTTCAACCCTTTCCTTTTGGCAGAAGCTCTTTTTCTGAGGGTCATTGGGATCAGAGAGGGAGACAGTCCCACCTGCTCCTCAGTGCTGCTGTTCAGGTGTTTCTCTGGGTGTGTCACTAACTGGGAGAAGGGAAGTCCTCAGACACATGTCCCAGTATTATCCTGATCCTAAAACTCACCAGCTCCCCTGACACAATTCAGGCTTGACTATTTCCATCTGCTTTCAGACATAGATTGTTTCTATTGGGCTCTGAATCATGCAGAAGGAAAGGTAAAAGCAGTTGAAAAGCTGCTATGTGAGCTTTCCTCTCCTGGATCAAAATAATCACATCAACAGTCCCTTTTCCCACCCTCTTGTCCAAGGGCTGCAGGACACAGGAGACCTGGCTGATACGCAGGAAGAAACTGAACAGTTCAGGGAGAGGTTGGAGTAGAAATAGCCAGGCAAAACTGCAAACTGTTTGCAGCAACCTCAACGAGCAGCTTCAATACTTTCACAGCAGTGACTGGTGAGTGTCCCAGAGGAAAGGAGGGGGAGTAGCCACTCTCCCAGCTGCCTGGATCAGCAAAAAGTGTCTACCGACTCTCAGGTGCTGTGAGATTTGGTACAATCTGCAACCTGCACATCCCTCACAGCTCTGCTCTTCTGCTTGACACATTCAGTTTGTTAATCAGATCCCTCACAGTAGCTCCAAAGTGGTGCTGTGGGTTTGTATTTAGGTTCGTGCCATCCTGCTGCAAACTGAAGTGTCCCTTTTGCAGCTGTTTGGCTGTAACAGAATCCCTTCCACTTAGTTTGGTTCATTTCAGCTGGAATGCACAGGCATTAGTGCTCCAACAGAGCATTCAGCTCCCTCCTCTACAGATACATGAGACCCTGAGAAACGTGAGGTGTCAAACCCAGTTTTTTTCTGTGTTCAGGTGATTATGTTTTGAAGGACTTCTTTTAGTTAGTTCACTGTGATATGTTAAATAAAACAGAGCATAACTGCAAGCATAAAATGCAGGAATATACACAGTATGTGCAGTAACAAAAGACATGAATCACAGATTGCAATCACAGAGTTAATAATGTCTGAATTTTCAATATGCTTGAATTTGATTTTCTTCCTTGCTGGAAGTAATGTATTTTCTCAACTGAAAGCCAGTGTTTATGTTGAGTGAGAGAACAGAAATCCCTGGATAAGTAGGACCTTGCAGTTTTCACTGCTCTCTCAAGTTACAATTTGTGTTGCCAGCTTGGTACATTTACAATATATATCAATATATATTTGGTTTTACTAAAGGAGTTTTTCCTCAGCTCTCATACCTTCTTTCCCTCTGCTTTAGCTCTTCCCTGATGATGAAAACATACCAGATGAAATCCTACATGACATCAAGGAGTTGATATATGTAAGATTTGGGTGGGTTGGACATTATTGTGTGGTATCTGCTCAGGAAATTACCCTGTGTTACCTGAGCCCCAGGGAACACTTAAGTCCATCACCAGTGCAAACAAAACCACAGCAGCTCAAATCTTTTGTGCTGAAGCTCAAGAATCTACACACGAGAAGTTATGATTGAGTAATGCCACAGTTCAGTGCATTAATCTCAGTAACACCTTTGAGCATTATCTGACCAACAGCTCTGGTGACTGATAAATTATATTAATCCACAGAAATGCTCATGATTGCCACCAATAAGCTTTCAATTTATTTGCTAGCTACTCACTGTGACATATTTATGCTCATGGACTCCTCACACTTCTCTTACCTGACTGCCATCACCTTTCTGTTGCAGCCAAAGGATGGTCCAACTTTTGGGGGCATATCAGGCTTCCTGTTCTTCTTTCAGAGTCTGAAAGCAGACCCAGAGCTGTGAGGAGCTCTGTCTGGAAGAAATTAAGCAGAGGCCATGTGAGGTCTACTGGGATTCCAATACAAGGATAAGTGGGAGGAATGGTAAGGAATAACAAAATTTTGTTCAGTCTTTACTTGGGGATGTCAGGAAAGCAGTAGGTAATAAAGGATTGATTCACTTAATCTGTGCTGGCCTTTCCCAAAGCTGCAGTCTGACCCCCAGACCTGTTCTGGGAATCAAGAGCATTCAAGGGATATACTCTAAGAAACTTGATTTGCAGTCACAGGTGAAAATAATATCTGAAATTTTAAATGTGATAGAATTCAAAGAACACACAGCGCAGATATGACACAAGGAAGTCGTATGTTATGTTCAGAGGGAGAGTGGGAGGCTTGTGATTATGTGGATAATTTATGAAAAAGAAAATAAAGGGAAAGGACAAATGTTTAAAATGTTAATTGAAACATCATTTTGGGAATCATGAACCAGATAATGCAGATAATGCTGTCTGCAGGGGGAATACTTTTTTTATACCTTATCGCTTATGCAAAGTTATCTTTATCTTGATACTGAATTATCCTCATAATAAAGTATGTAAATGTTTTCTTTGCTGATATAAACTTATCATCTCCCGTGTAAGATAACAAACAATTGTTGAGTAATTTGCAACCAACCTTCTCAACCTTTGCCTCTGCAAGACCTTGACTCATTCCTGATTTCAGAATTGTTTCATGCCTGATGTTTTTTTAATCATTTGATTTCTTTTTTTGCAGACTAAAACTAAACTGTCAGGAGCTGCTACTCATGTTTGCTAAGCTGCTTCTCATACTGTCATCTTATTCTTTCACTCAGGATTATCCTGTGCTTTTCCCTACATCATCTTATGCTCCATGCTGTATTTCAGGCTACAGAAGGAACTGAGACAGCTAAAGGAAATAAATAAGCATTTCTCATTATAAAGAAAGAAGAAGAAATGGGGTCAGAACTGGCCAAACACCAGCAAAAAATCAGCAGCAGATTGTCATGATCTAAGCACAGGGCTGGGCAGCACAGCGTGGATATCTGATCCAAAATTGCTTCAGCCAGTAAAGTCCAGGAAAAGAAATTTTAGCTTATTTTAATAGAGATTTTGGGAATGGGGCCACGGGAAATGTATTCTCTTGATCCACACAATGCAGCATATTTTGAATGGCTTGGATTCATTTTTGCATTGTAATTTAATGAATGGCCTTTCAGTAGAAAAAGACAAGGTATCCCTTCTCTTTACAAAGCCTCTTGGGTAAGAAACAGTGAAAATGAAACAGATTATAAAGAATAGGTAAGAGACAATACTGAGAACATGGTAATTTTGTCCTGTAAGGCAATGGCACTCAGTCACCTGAAGTGTTCATTAGCTTCTAAGATCTGATTACCTGGTCTCAAGCAACATGTGCCAGAAACACAAAGGTTTTGATGACAAGGGTGAGAGATGGAGAGAGAATAAAGACATACGAGATTGCTTTAGACAGATGTATGAAAGGACTTATAGGAAATTTATAAGGATTGGTTTGAGGTCTTTGTTTTTATTTTGTCTCCCTTGATCACTTTTTAGAGCCTTCCCTGAGTACCTTCTTTGTGAGAATAAGGTGTTTCTTACTGGTCTGGTTATCCCAACACTGTTTCACTGCACTTCTTCCAACCCAGAGAAGGTAATCAGCCCTACCCCACCTCAGGGAAACCAAACCATACATCAAAATCACTGAAATATTAAAAAAAAAATGTCACCACCATCATGTGCTTAACATGCCAGCTTTCCTACAAGATGCCATGGAGGCCAGGACCTCACCAGGATTTAAATAAACTTTAAACATTGGCTATGTAACATTGTTATATTTCAAGCATATTCCCCAACAAACAGGGAATAACCATCAGCATGTGCCAGGTAAGTGAATGAACAAGTGATTTACTACCTTGTCCAGGCACATCTGTGCTTACTGTATCACCTGCATCATTGAAGAACAGGATTGAAACTGCAAAGCTCTTTTAAGAAGAATTATATTAAGCCTTTATGCAATGAGAAAGCTAAGGCTGCCAAGACAAGAAGTCAGGGCTTCAAATCAAGCCCATTTTCTTTCAGCTTGCCTTGTACTCAGTGTTTAGTCAATAGCTCATTCTTAATCCGGAGTGTAGCCAGTTCCCACATAGGCTGTTCAGCTCTGCTGGCACCCCCTACCAATCCAGCTTTATTTTTGTTGGCTGAAAGAATTATAATTAAAGGTTGTATTTTCTCCCCCTGCAGGCACAGCTGAGTTTTCGACAGCCTTGGGGGCAAGTGTGGAAGATGAGATTGGTTATTCAAGGTGCAAAAGCTGGAGGGAGGTCCTGGCATGCACGAAGCTGACCTGCCCACATTTCATCACAAGATTCCATTGTGGCTGGCCCAGGTTGGTGCAGTGATCCTTGCATGAAGGTAAGAGTGATGGTAAACCACATTTCCTGTAAGGACAAAGGTGTTAATTGGTTCTGGGCTGACCTTGTACAGAAAACTGTACTTGTGAGAAAAGAGAAATGTCCTTTTGTGGAGCACCTGGCACAGGAAACTGAAAGTGGGATGAACTATGGGGAGAGGCTGAGGGAGCTGGAGGTGTTTAGCCTGGAGAAGAGGAGGCTCAGAGGTGACCTCAGCACTGTCTAGAACTACCTGAAGGAAAGTTCTAACCAGGTGGGGGTTGGTCTCTTCTCCCAGGCACTCAGCAATAGGACAAGGGGGCACGGGCTCAAGCTCT
>JAOXXN010000120.1:1397602-1409884 GCA_026770055.1 Myrmophylax atrothorax
AGTGCCATGATCTGGTAAAGGGACTGGAGTTGGCCCAAGGGTTGGACTTGATGATCTCGGAGGTCTTTTCCAACCCAGTCCATTCTATGATTCTAACGTGATCAGCTGAAGTGTTAAAATGGTTGGTGACTGCCTTTCATCTGCTTTGATTTGGCAATATCTATGGAAACAGTTGGTGGCTTCAGTATCATTCCTGGAACATCTGTCTCCCTCAGAACTGTCAATTGCTTTGAAAATCTTGACATTTGAAAAAACCCCGAGTGAGTGACTCATTTAGTCAGATTTCTGGGGGTATGTTCCTCTTCATGGTGCTCCATTGTCTTTGGTAAATATCAACCAGATATAAATCATTTGCAGAGCACGCGCATAACATCTATGTGTGAGATTCCTTTCAAATGCCAGGTTTGCCCACAAAAAAGCATTAACAAAATAGCCTGTGTCATGTTTCCAGTATATGGTGTACCTAAATATGCTGGGGGGTTTTGAGTTGGGAAGCAAAAGGTATCTTTGAGACAGGAGGTCCCTGGGGCTGATGCACTTAGAGGTCACTTTGTTTCTGAATTTGGGGTTTTTTCAGGGACAATTCTTTTAGATGATTCAGCAGTGGGTTCAGCCTATGAATAATGAATTTCTTAACAAAAAAAGTAAGTGCAAGTCTGAACTGCTCAGAGTAAGAGCAGTCTGTCTTGTATTCAGTGTTTCCTTAAAATTCCTTCTGGCTGGAGTGCAGTTGTGAGGAATGCTTGTTTCTCTTTCAACTCTTTCCTGTTGGAGTTGAGTTGTGGCTTTTGTCTGCCAGCCAAAGAAGCAGAAGAGAACTCCTAAAAATAGCTGTAATGTCTCCTGTACAGTGCAATAACACAATTTGGTTTCACCTTTAGCAAGAGTTTCCTCTGGAATAACTCTGATATTTCCTGTTCAGAGAGCTGTTGTGCCTTCTGGCTCTCTGTGAGTTTACTTCTTTCTCTCAGGGTTCTGGAAGGTGTGGTGTGTGATTTTTTGGTTTGTCACTGAATTCTGGACATGACAACACACCACGTGGCTGATAAGCAGCATATGAGCCTCAATAAGAACTGGGCGAAGGATGAATCCATAGTAGGAAAAGATGTAAGGAATATGGAAATTAAAAAGGTAAAACCCAAACATTTCTGTCATTAGGTCAGTTTACAAACTGAATTAGGTAGGACATTGACTTACATGAGATACTCTGACTTCAGATTACATGGCAAGACCAGCCATTTATTAGGGGTTTAGATTTGCTTTGCTGCCTTGTGCAGGTGACTGAACTGCACAGAAACCTGGCCCTGTGGCTGGTGGATTTGCTGTAACTTGTGACAGCAGACTGCTTGTCCTCGGAATGCCTCAGTTGCACCCCACTGGTAGATCAGTTCCCTGTGGTGTGTCTGATAGCTTTTGCTTCATCCATTGGGGTGGGCTTTTGCTGGAATTCTGGTGGCAGCCTTACCCAGGAGATCAAGCTCACCTTCTGGTTTAATTCCTTAAGTGGAAGGATGTTTGAGACTGCCTGTGACAATGAGGTGTGGTCTACAGATGGTTGTTGGTTCACTTTCATACAAAACAGGTGAAATTCAGATGATGAAGAAATGGATTTAGATTTATTGTCTTGGACTGCAGATGTGATCAAATATGTAGGGCATGACTCCAATATCCAATTGAAATCTCTGAAATCAGACATATTTCAGTCACAGGGTTAGGAGTCTCCATCACACCAATGGTTTTAGCCTGTTGGCAGAGGTTTGGCACTGAGGTTCGCTGTCTGCTTTGAGACACTATTTAACACTTGTGTCAGACCAGCAGGGGCAGTGCAAGGTGCTGGGGATCCCTCTGATTCTTCTCTTCTTGCAACTTTAAATAATCTTAGCACAGTTACCACAGCTACAAGTTGTCCTTCTGACAACTGGCCTCTGGTTTTGCATGTTCTGCTGATGCAGAGCTCTTGTCTGGCTCGTGACTGTGCACTGAGGCCCCAGCACCAAACCAGGCACATGCTGCGGGTGAAATGTGGCACTGCTGGTTTCATATTCACTTAGGGAAGGTTTTGCCCTTTCCAGCCAGAGGCAGGTGATGCCAACGAGACCTCAACTCCCTTTTCTCAGAAAGAGTTGGAAGCCCTGGCAGTGCTGGAATGCCTGCAAGTGCAGCTGCTGTGAGTACTGGTCCTGTGCCAGAGGCCTGAGCAGGGCAGGGCTTCATTTCAGGTTCTGCACTTGGGTAAGGTTCTGCTTTATCCAATACCTGATGGCCTAATATGGGGTTTCCTTTCATTCTGAATGTCTTGGGCCACTGCAGAGGTACTTTTTCAGGTGCTGTTGGCATTCTCCCAGGGCCTGCCAGTGCCCTGGAGTGTGGTAGGTACAGCCACACAATGTTGTGACTCAGTGTGGGGAACACAATAAAGGGACACCCAAGTGTGTACATGCAGAATCACATCAAGGTTTGTGTTTGGTAATGACTTCTTCCATGCCTACTCAGGCTTGGCTCTTCTGAATTGTATTCCCTCATACTTGTTTTGTCTGTGAGCTTGCCTTACCCATGGAAACCCCATCTCATTAGCCTTGCTAATAGAATTGACTGTGCTCTGTGTTTATCCCTGCACAATGAAGATCAGCATCTCACCCTTTGCTAGCAAACAATGAATTTTAAAATTAATTAAATTTGCAGGGTTTACATAGATGAGCCATGAAATCCTCTGTAGATCTTTTAACAATGCTCTTCTTTGAAACCACAAATGTGTTTTGTGGAGTCAGTCAATCCCCCTGGACACCTCACCTCTCTAAATCTTTCTTTTGGGTATCCTGCCAGCAGCCCCTTGGATTTCACATTTTAGCACTAACTTTGCTTCTGTGTTTCACAGAAACAGAGATCCATGCTCAGAATGCAGAGGAAAGATCTGAAGATCTGGAAGAGAAGCTGGAAGAAGTTCTGTGGAGAATCAAAGAGCTAGAGTGTGAAAAAGATGGGAAAGTCATCCCAGAAGCAACACACAAAGAAAGGCAAGGTCAGGACAATCAGTATTCTGAACCCTGTCACAGAGTGAAGCAGTCTTTGAGGTCACCTCTCCCCTCCTGGGCATGTCCTAGGGTTTTGTTTTGACTCTTTGTCAGAGGTCAAGAAAGAAGGCTTTTAACATGATTCTAGATCAGGGCAGAAAGAACTGCTGAACGTGGTCTGGTTTTGAGAGAAACTAATTTTGTTTGATTTTCATATATAACCCAGGGTCTGTGTCTAGGAGATCACTGTAACTGGTGTCATCTTCCTTGTGACTAAGTGATTCCTGTTACAGTCAAGAAAATCTGTTTAGGATCACTGATTTTGGAGTAGAAAAGAAATGATGTTCCAGGTCCCTTCACTCTCAGAGGCCACAGACCTTTTGTGTTTATAGCACAGGACACTCTTGCTCTCTCCAGCAGGTATTGGAACACTGCTGACCCACTGACCTTGGCCATACAGGGCAGTGAGTTCCTTAGGTCACAAGTTTGCTGTTTATGAAAGCATTTCCTTATGTCTCAATCAGATCCACAATGTATAAAATGCAGAGAAGAAGGAATGGGAATTAAAATTTCTTTCCTTAGTTGTTCAGCATATCTTGTCTCTTTGACATCAGAGTGGGAGGAGAGGCTAATTTGTTTGTTAAGCATATGATACCTTGGGCATATTTTAACTCTGTGGTATTTTTAATGGCTTTGGTTTGTTGTTTTGTTTTTCTTTCAGAAAAATATTTCCAAAAATGCATCTCAGAAATGGGGCTTGCTCAAGTCCCAAAGCTTCTACCTCTGGCCTGACCAAGAGATACAGGAAAACCAAGTATTCAAGAACAGCAATGCCTGAGTAGCATCTTAGTGTCCATTCATTGCAGTGTTTCACCCCTGATCCGCTGCTGTGATTCCTCACCCACTACCCCAACATCTCTGTGCCATCTCAGCATTTGAGCTGTTCTTCTACCTGCCTTCACCACTTCCACATCTGTCTTGCTTGTCCCCTGCTTCCTCCCACAGTCCTAATATCTCGTAATACCATTGCTGCCTCAGCTTTATCCTCCTCACATCTCTCTTGCCTGTGTCCCTTCTGTTTCTGCTCATCAATCTCTTCTTGCTGCTTTATCTCCTTCTGCCCCAACCCTGTTGGATCATGCAAATAAGTTGTTTGCACCTCTTGCCTCTCCTGTCAAGGGTTTTTTCCTCAGCATGGCCTGGTTGTCTCTCTGATAATGAGTCCCTCCTTCATGCTCTGGGTTTCAGATGGTCCAGTTACCAGCTGCCTGACTGGTTAGGAGGAAAATGTACAAAAAATCGGGATGACTCTGCAATTTGACCCATTCTCAGCTTGAAAGAGCAGGCAGTGAAAGTGTCAGGACTCATATCAGCTCAGACAATCCCTGCCAACTCCCTCAGAGTAAAGTATCTTTTGGAAACATATCACTAATCCTTAAGTACAGATTTAAATTATGTTCTGCAAGGTTTTTGAACATAATATCTCCTGAAGGTAAAATTACAAGTTTCTGCTGGCTCTGTATATGTAAAAGAGAGAGGATCCTGCTAGAACAACATATGCTTTTTGCAACTCAGGATGCTCTTAGCTATAATTTGCCTTTCTATAATTGCAGAAAAGTTAAACATTTGAAAAAAGCTATGCCTGGCTTCTGCAGATACAAGTGCAAACAGGATATCGTGTGTGCCCTGACAAAGTACTGTGTGCCTCTTGACACTCAGTTCTCGAGCTAAGTGTTGTTCCTTTGAGACCTTATCTGTAAAGCTGTTGGTCTCTGATGTGCTAAGAATCTTGATCTGGATGGATCTTTTTACATGGAGTTAGAAAAGCAGCCAGAGAAGTGTTCAGAGAAAGGATCAGCTGCAGCTCACTCTGTGTGGTATTATGCCCCTTTGCCCAAGGCTGGGAAAAGCCTTTTCCAGCAGCATGAGAAATAACTAGAACCAGCTTTAGAGGAGTGACTGCACAGCTCCCATTCCCTAGTGGAAGATGACAGAGCTGCTTGACTTCACAGAGCTAGTTTTCCATGAACAGATCACTACTGAGATCTGTCAGACACACAAGCCATCCTGCCACCCTGTCCTGAGAGGGTTACAGTGGCAGAATGATGGAGATGTGAGGTTTACACCTGGAGCTCTGGTGCTTGTGTCATCACCAAGAAGTTCACAGGTGGATTTTTCCCACTTCCCAGCCACTTATAAGGGGGCTGGTTGGCCAGGCGTTCTTGCTGTAAAAAAGGCAGAGTGAGTATTATGGGAGCAATGAGTGTTACCAGCTGGCAAAGAGCTGTGGATAAGGGAAAATTCAGGAAGAGTGAGCGACTGGCTCTGTGTGTGAAAACTACTAAGGCAGGTGCAGCAGGCAAAAATATTGCTGTTCCCGAGGCTCCCAGCTGGCTCTTCCCCAGTGGTGCCGGATTCCCCCTTGTCAGCTCAGTGGGCCTTGGTTAAACGGGTCACCTTAACGTTTTTTAGGAGCTCACGAGCTCAGACGTTGTCCTGCCTCACCACCCTGTGGAAGCAAAGCAGCAGCACAGCCTGCCTTCCCCCTGCACACCGGATGTGCCGCAGGGAAGAACCGAGCCTCAGGACAACACCACGGACCCAGCTTGTTCCCTCCTTGCAGGATCACCAGCCTGGCACCACCCACCATCCTGCCTGTGTGCTAAGCCCCTTCCTGTTCCCTCATGGTTTGCCAGGCTCCCACTCCCACCTGCCCAGCTGTTTGATTTGGGAATGCGGGGGGAGCATTTAAGTAGATAGAGGAGAGTCTGTCCTTCCAGGAAATGTGATGGGACAAGATGGATCGGACCCTGGGGCCAGGCTCTAAGGTGTCAAGGTGCATCTGGCCCTGTGAAGGGGAAGGGATGACACCCCACTTCCCCTACAAACCTGCCAGGACTGCTCCTTGTACTCCATATTTTTAACTTTCCAAAACAAGCAGAGGCTTTTTCCATGTAGAATCCACTTTATATTGCAGACCTGGCGGCCTCCCCTCCTGCCTTCAGACCAGAACCTGATGGTGGGCTGCCAGTAAGCCAGCCTTCTTCTTGCTCCTCCCTGAGCAGGATTGACCAGGAGCAGTGTGTGAACCGTTTCTGGGACAGCTCTTAGAGCATGGGGGAATCCTTCTTGTCTTTCAGGCTTTCTGGGAGCTTTGTGGTGTCTGTGAGGAGGCTGCTCACAGCTGAAGGGCCGTGGGTAGCCGGAGAGACCAGGTTCATGGTATCCAGAGGCAAGGGCAGGATGAAAGCAGCAGGCTTCTCTGCAGTGAGGGAGTGCAGTGCGTGGAGGTAACGGAGCTGAGCAGCAGCAGGGGCACTGGACAGGATCTCAGCTGCCATCCGCAGGGACTCAGAAGCTGCCTTTTCCCCCTCTGCAGCAATCACCTACCACACAGGGGAAGAAAGGAGGTTTCTTTGAGACTGGGAGTGAGTGGGCACTGTCTGTTTGTTACAGAGGGAGGTTGCCACAGTGAAATTCCCAGGGCCAGTGTGATTATAACATTCCTGCTCTTTGAAGATCACAGCATGTACTAGACCTCTTGATGTTGCCAGGAGTTTGGGAGCTCATGTCCAATGTGTTATTACTAGGCCCATTGGAGCCCTCAGTTGAGCTCTCCTTGTTAGTCTCAGCTCTGAAAAGGAATTAAAGGAGACATATCTTCCCAGAGCTGTGTGTTTGTGTGGCATGTCCCAGGAACCTCAAACCAGGAGTGGGAAAAAGGGAAAAGGAATGCTTTGGAAGGAGATGAGAAGTATTCAGAGTTGGCATACCCGCACTTTGGCCTGTCTCTGGGCCTCTGCTTCCACGGCCAGGGACTGCCGGAGCTCAGCAGGCAGCTGCACGTTGTTGCTGTGGCAGGGAAGGACAGGGATTAGCTGGGCTCTTGGCTCTCCTGGCAGCACTGGATGGTCAATCTGAAGCTTGGAATGGGCTCATCAGTCAGTCTCTGCAGAGCATTCTTTCATGTTCTTTGCTCCCTGGGTGCTCCTCTTTGCATGTCTGACTTGAGCCTTCTACCTCCCTTCCCATCCTTCTCTTTCAGCCTGTTTTTCTACTGACCAGGAGTGCACAATCACTAGGCAGCAGAGACATCCCTCTGTGCCTTCAAGGCTTAAAGTCTGAGCTCACTTTGAGACAGCAGAGACTCCACTAGGAGACTGCTCTCAAGACAGGCATAGAAATGTTCTGTTCACAGATTTATTCATTCACTGTTTGGCTCTCTCTTCCTTGTCCCTGCCCATGATGAGTGAGCCCCACCTTTCTGCATGGACTTGTGAGTGATGAGCCCATCGCAGCCAGTGCTGAGACCCTGAGGCCTTTGATTTAGAGCAGACACGGAGGGCTCAGTGCCTGCTGCACTTCTTGGGCTACAAGAAAAGGGTGCAAACTCTGCCTGCAGCAGCAGTGAAATGGTGATGAGATCCCAGCTAAGGATCCTGCCCCGGCTGCCAGTGCAGGAGCAAGAACAGTCTTACATGTGGAAGTTTTACATAAGGCTGAAAGGGGTAGGGAAAATGGGAAGGTGAGAGGTGAGGCTTTCTGCAGAATAGCTGCAGGGAGAGAGACACAGACAAAGCAGGAAGAGAAGCAGGCAGCACCAAGTAGAACAGGTACTTGCAAAGGGCCAGGGAATTGCCTTCTACCAGCATTTCCTACCTACATTTCTATTCTCTCCACTTTGATCCCCCAGCAGCCTGTGACCGCATCCAAAGCCACCTGTGAAGAGGAATATTTTTAGAGCATGGGGAGAACAGCAGCCCTGGCCTAGGCCCCTTACAGGGTGTAAGACAGGGCAGGGAAACTAAGGACTGTGAGGCAGATTTGTCAGGTTTTGTGTGCTACTGTGCAAGGCTCCTCAGAAATAAAATTACTGCCCTCACTTCCAATTGGAGTTTACCCCAGGGATTTAGGATGATTTAACTAGAGTCCATACTAAGGTTGGAATTGTTCTTCAAACCAGTGTCTGTAGTTCTGAGGGACTGACCACCTGAGCTTCTTTGTGGAGCCTCAGTTCACCCCTTGCTCTTCTGTCCCCCTCCCCATGGAAGCACCTTTATCTCCTGGCTGATGTTCTTCCTCTCCAGCAGAAGCTCAGAGAAGGCTTGATGTGCCAGGAGGCGCTTTGTGGTGGTCTGCACCAGCAGCTGGATGGCACTGGAGATGCTGGTCAGGGTGGTGAGGAGGAGAGAGGCATTCTCCAACCGGTAGTAGCAGACAGCATCTATCTCCAAAGTGACCATGTCTTTGGTCACCACCTAAGTAGGAGACATTCGGGGAGATGGAGCTGGTTCTGGCAATTCTAAGGTAGCACAGAAAAGCACATAATTGAGAGAAAAATGAAGACTGGCTGGATGGTTAAGCCATGGCAGCTTCCACTTCTGTACTGACTGATCTTGGGCAAACCATATAAGCTCTGGATCTCAGAGGTTAATTTGACATGGTTTTCTCAAACTTTTCTTTGCCAGGATGAAGGTTGGAAGCATAGGATCTAACATTAAAGATATCAAAAAATCAATATAGAGAGGGGGTATCAGTCATACCTGATGGAAGGGAATCTCTAGGGTTTTGAGGCGAAGATCTATCTTGTGATATGTGTCCAGACAGGGAAGGAAAAAGAAAAGGCCTGTGGGAGTAAGAGAAAGGTTCTAATGATCATCAGAACCACAGAAATCACTTCTTCTGGTCTGGAGAACAGGAAAGGGTTTGGCATGCAGAAGTACAAAGCAACAACAATACACAGCCTCAAACTCTGAGGCTGTTTCTGTGATGGAAAAGCCATTAGAAGCTACTGGCTCTTAAGAGGAAGGGAACAAAAGCATCCTAGTCCCTGTCTGCTTGGAGGGCACCAGCATGTGAGCTTTGGTAGAGCACGAATAAGAGGAGCAACATGGCTACAGGGAGCTCAGTAAACACCTTACCAGGTCCTTTGGCTCTGCCAGGAAGGAGATGCCCAAGTCTGAACACGATGGCTCTCTCATACTCCCGCACTACCTGCAGAGGGAAACAAAAGGTAGGCTAGAAGGACAGAGAAAAGCAGCCTCACAGGCAAGGGAGGAAGTCTGTTCTGGAAAAGCCCTGCAAAGGGAGGATTTCAGCAGGTATGAACTAGTGGCATCATCTGTCACTGAAGCACTTTACTCTTTGCCCAGCACTGCTGGCTGCCCTTGTGTGTGGCCATCCCTGTGACAGCCTGAGACCTGATGAGAGCAGCCCATATTAGACCCACCCAGGGTTTTCCAGGATGAGGAAAAAATTAAAGGAAGTCAAAATTCTCTGTTGGCTGTTTGCCTCCAAAGGAACCATGTGTATATGTGCTCATGGGTGTAAGAGCTGAGCCATAATACCGAAATTCTTGTTGTAACAATGTGCATGTCAAATTTCCCAAAGGTGGGAATCAAAATATGCCTGCTTGTAACCATGCTATAAATCTGACAAAAATGAGAGGAAGAGGGAAAACCTGCTATTAACTGAGAGATCAATCTCTCTTAAAATTTTTAATCCAAAACCTATTTACCCAGCTGTTGCAAAGCAGCCCTCTCTGGGCTGAGTAGGCTGAGGATTGTATTTGAAAGTGAACAGGCTTACAATTTGCTTTAAAGAAGAGAAACCTAAGCCCCTGTCTGCTGATGTTGCTGCAGGAGTATTTGAGAGGCAGTGGTTGGACCCCTGTGCTGTAGCAACATGTGAAAAAGGATAAATCAAAATAAGTTACGAGATGAAGAGGTGTAAATAGGGCCTTAGACCAAAAAAGCTTTATACTCATGTCCCACACGTGCTGAATCAGTGTGTGACATCCACATCAGACACCAGATACTGCGAGGGGCCCCATGGTTATTCTCACCTTCATGCAGAACCAGACAGAAATGGGGAAGGTTATTATGATGAGCAGGAAAGACAAGATGATCAGAAGCCACTCACAGATGCCCAGACCTGGAGACTTTACACCTGGGGAGAAATCCAACATGACTGTGTTAGGAGAGGACTGCTCCCAAAATCCTGATAGCCTGACAAGCCTGCACAGATCAGTTTCAGTGTTGGCCTTTGTCTAGTCTTGGTGTATGTGAACTGCTTGTTATTCTCTGGAGGTAAGTTAAAGAACACTCCCTGCTCCTGATGGCCAGGAGCTGTGAGGATGGAGGGGCAGATTTTGTCTCTGCTTTACTGACAAAACCTGAGCCATGTTCCTCCACAGTTGGGTGACTAGAGGGCAGCCTTTATCTTGAAGAACTGGGTTTACTGTGTTGAAAGGCTTGGAATGGGTAGCTTGGCTGAGCTGGGATCCCTGAAGCTTATCCGGAAAGATGAGCCAAAGGTATAGATTGTAAATAAGAGCAAGCTCTCAACATGTACAGCCTAAAGTGCCCTTCCCTATCAGAGGTTGTTTTGAAACAGGATTTTGGGTTCATCTCAGCTCACTGATGCAGTGGGACGAAGCCACTGGTGCCACTGAACTCTCCCTGTGCCCTACAGCAGTCACACCGAGGTGCTGGAGGCCGACTGGGGTGCTCAGCCCCAGATCACTATTACCTCCTACATCTCCTCAAAGTGAGTGCGGGTCATCCTGCCCTTTGTTGTGCTCCTGTCTGAGGGAAAAATCAGCAGGTATGGCATGAAAACAGATAGGTTTCTTGTGAGTGGGCTTAGAGCCAGAGGGGACCATGATTTCCAGCAGTGAAGTTAGCATCCCTCCCATTTTGAATGCCTTCCAGCCCTTCCATCCCTGCCCTTCTGCCTTTGGAGCTCTCTGCAGAACCACCAGGTCCTGAGGAAGGTGCAGATCTGAAGAACCTGTCTGATCACTAGAGCTTCACCACACCGCTCACTAGCTGGGATTCCTCTAATTGAGGCAAAAAGAGGAAGTTGTGTAAAACTGGGTCCCAGAGAGTCAGGAGCAAGTCTGGACCTTTGTGTCACTCCATGGCAACAGAGCTGCTGGCATGGAAGTGCACAAGTGATGCTGGCTCCTCTAATACACATCTGCCATGCCCTGGTGATGATGGGTCCAAAAGGGCCCAGACACCTTGCCAAAAGACTTGTGGTGCTCCCTTCTATCATGGCAGGTTGGGAATATGCCTAAGAAATGTGTGGAAAGAAGCTGCTGTTAGAGGTTATCCAGATTGGAAGCTGTGAGTGTGCACCTCAAGGGCAGTTCTTCCCCGCAGTGAGGTCTTACGGGTTGTGAACTGGCTTTAAAGCAATATTATCCACCTAAAGAAGGACAAGTGAGAAAAGGAAGAGAATAGAGGTGGGAGGCTGACTGGAGTCTCCCATATCCTGTCCTGAGGATAACCACATCTGTGCAAGGTGAGTGTGATAGCTGTGCAGAGAGCAGAGTCATACTGTGACCCACACAGCATCAAAGAGCCCAGTTTTCCAAGCCCTTCCCTTCTCTAAGCCGTACCTTCCTCTTGCTGCTCGCTGTCCAGCAATGCCATTGCCTCCATTTCTTCCTCAGACACCACCTCATCCACATCCACCACCGTGGAGGTGTGCACCCTCCCATCAGTCCCTGCAGTGCTCTTGGTCTCCTTTGCTTTCTCATGCTTTACACCTCCTCTTCCTTTGCCGGCGTCTCTGCTGCTCTCCCTCTTCTCTCGTTTGCTCTGCCCAGCCGGGGACTCTCTGCGTCTTCTCTGAGACTCCCTGGAAGAGCTCCGAGCCCTCTTATCCATCCTCATCCGTGCCAGGAGCTCACAGCTGCCTCTGGGAGCAGAATGGGTACCTGCTTGAATTTATTGCTGCAGGCAAGGGAAAGCAGGCAGGGGAGGGGAGAAGGGGAGGTGTCACATCAAGGAGGCTCATTTCAACTTCATCACAGGCTTGTCAGGCATAATGGACAGTGAAGGGAGCAAGCTGTTTCCAGCTGCTGTGCTCTTGTCACACATTGCTGTGGAGATGGGAAGGAAGGCTAGACCTGGACAGGGTAGAACCCAGGAGGACATTCTGTTTGCATCTTCCTGCTTTTGGAAATAAAATACAATCAGAAGCAGTCAGATGATTTTTAGTAGATGGTTTCTGCAAAGCTCTTGAAAAGTCACCTGAAAGTAATTGTCAGGCATGTGGTCACAAAGACCTCAAATGGTGACAGTGGAAAACCTTTGCTGGTGAGACCAGTGGCTTCCTCAGGAGTGTTTGGAATGGTGCTGTAGAGAACAGGTGGGTGAGCAGCATCTCACTCTGTTCTGCTCTTCAGAATCATAGAATCGATTGGGTTGGAAAAGACCTCTGAGATCATCAAGTCCAACCCTTGCTCCAACTCCAGTCCCTT
>JAOXXN010000120.1:1432574-1442833 GCA_026770055.1 Myrmophylax atrothorax
AAGACCTCTGAGATCATCAAGTCCAACCCTTGGGCCAACTCCAGTCCCTTTACCAGATCATGGCACTCAGTGCCATGTTCAATCTCAGTTTAAAGACCTCCCGGGATGGGGAATCCACCCCCTCTCTGGGCAGCCCATTCCAAGGCCTGAGCACTCTCTCTGTTTGGATATCAGAATTTTTTTCTGATACCCAACTTCTTCTAACCTAAACCATTTTATGTTCCATCATTATTTTGTTGTTATTTCAGCACTTAGGGGTAGTTTGGGATGTGAAAGGGCTGAAAAAAGTGTGCCTTGTTAGAACACAACTACTGGGGAAAGTAATGAAGGGAGTTGGAAGCAGAATGGTGAGATCAGGGGCTGTCCAGCCCTGCAGGAGTCTCGGGGGTTGCCTGACTTCTCTGGTTCCGTGTTTGGGCCGGGTGGGCTCATTGCACATGTTTGTCATCCATCAACTGTAACGGAACTGAGGTTGGTCAGGGCTCAGCCCCTCTGCTGCAGGACACCCTTTTGGTTTCAGGGAGGTGAGAATTGAGGCTGGGGTGGGGGGTCCCAAGGAGACCCCCAGTCCCTCCTCTGTGTGTCCCCAGGCTGCAGCAGGGGCTGGAACCCAGAAGAGCTGTCCCCCTGTCCCTGCTGCTGCTGGATCACTGCTAGATGGCAGCCGAGGCCAGCACTCAGCTGCTCGGCTCCCTGCAGCTTAAAACTCCTCTCCGGGGGTCAGACAGGGCAAGGGAGGTGAGAAGCCAAAGAAGACTCTGGTGAGTGAGCAGTGTCCCCATTCCTGGCTGCAACTGCCTCTGGCCCCGCTCCCTGCCTGGGACATGGTGGGGGTGTAACCGAGAGCTTTGGGGGTGGGTCCCACTGCTGCTTGGTGAGAGCTGTCCCAAGAAATTCGAGATTGGAAGATGCTGTGTGGGTCTGGAAGAGAATGTGCGGACACTGGGAGCTTTCATGGGTACAGAAATGGAGCAGCATTTCCCTTCCCAGAGCAGTTTGGCTCACATTCCTCATGCCCAGCAGGCCCCTGTTTGTACATTCGTTGCCTAAGGCAGTGGAAAAAGAGGAAGATGCCTCAGGGACTGGAAAGTGATGCCACGTTCATGTCCCTGCTCCTGGCCATTGCTATGCCAGTGCCAGGTGGTGGGGAAGGAGAGGTGTCTGTGCCAGCCCTCAGGGTAAACCTTCTTGTCAGTTTTGGGGGAACCCAGCCCCACAGAGGTGTCTGATGGAAGAAGGAAGATGCTCTGTGACAGCCCTGTCTCTGCAGGTGTCATGTACCTCCTGGAGGGGTCAGGAGTGCCTCTCCCCACCCCATCTTCCCTGAGATGCATCTCCATAGGGCACCGGGGCCACTTTCACTGGAGTGCCTGGTGTGGATGCCCCTCATCCCAGGGTGTCCATGTAAAGGGGTCCTGCTTCTCCAAGGGAGCTTGGAGTGGAGCTGCTTCCCTATCCTTTGCCCTTGGCTGCCCCTTCCCCATAGCTGTGGGACAGCCATGCTGCCAGAGGGGTTATCAGCTGGGAATCCCCGAGGTGAGGACCAAAATGTTTCCGGCAGATTAAAAATTGAAAGGTGGTGCAGCTCTGCAGCTCTCCCTAAAAGCTGGGGTTAGGCAAAACACAGGCAAGGTGTGTGCTCTGGGGACTCACTAATGGACTCGAGCAACGTGAGGGGTCTGGGGTCAGCCCTGGCAGGTGGGTGGAGCTGGGGTGGGTGGCTCTGCTCCCCACTGGGGTGGTGGGAAGCAGGTCATGGAAATGTCGTGTCCCCTTGGCTAAGGCCGTGTACATAAGAGGAGCCAGACCTGGACCAACTCAAGAAGGACCCTGGGGTGTGGGTGAGTCAGGAAAGGCTGCGGAGCGATGCTCTGGGCAGGGACTTTGTTTTGAGGGGTGTGTTTATGGAAGAGTTTCTCCTGGCATCTGCAAGCAGCTGTCTGGCCGTGGCTGTGGTGGTAATAGGGTGCTTTGAGTTTTAAATGGGCTGTCAGGAAGTATTTGGCTGGTGAGGAGGATGGAAGGTGACAGCTCGCTTTGGATGAGCACAGTGCTGCAGAGGTGGCCAAACACATCCCTGCTGGTGCTCCAGCACACAGCCAGGCTGAACAGGACCTTGGGGTACCCAGGCTGAATGCCAGGACACGGGGGTCCCACGCTGGCCCTGCAGTGGTCTCTGTAACTGCTGCTATCTCAGCAAGGCTGAAATTTTCCAGATCGAAGCACCCAGCCCATCCCTCTCCACCCCTCTGCATTTTTGAGTCAACCCATGCTCTGCAACATGGGGTTCATCTGAGCAAATCATTTGGGCTTGAAAACTGAAATTGAGTGCTTCTGACCCTAAAAACATTTGTCTTTTTATTTTTAGATGGTTTTTTTTCAGATGGAAATTGAATCCTTTCCTGGTTTGGGGAGGATAAAAGTGCACTCAACCCTGCATCAGATTGTTTCACTTGACCCACAAGTAAGTGCTTTTCTTTCCTCTGACCTGGAAGGATTTCTTGTTCTTTCCATTTGGCAAGAAAAACGGAAAAGCCAATTCTCAGTACAGGTCACTGCAAAATAAGGTCTGGAGCTGGAGCTTTTCAGCCTGAGCGCTGTGCCAAGACCCGTCAACTCTTCCCACTGGTCCCTTGAGTGGCTCCCTTTTTCTTGCAGTAAAAAGCCCTGTTTTTCCCTTGCATTTTGCTGGGAGCAAATAACTGCCAGGCAGGAGAGCAGCCTCTGGCTGCTGGGTTTTGGATGAGCAGAGATGGGGATGGTGCTTGTGCCTTGCCTGCTTTTTTCAGGGTGACTTAGAGGGGGAAACGCTGAGATATTCCTGCTGGCAGGAAGAAGTGTGAAGGAGACCTGGAGCAGCAATACTGCTGGAGCATCCCTGGGGTGGGAAATGGGTCAGTGCTGCTGTTTAGTTGGAGCACGGCTATGCTCTGGGGCGTGGTGCTGACTGCAGGGGTCTGTGTCCCACAGAAATGGGGGTGTGGGTGTCCTCCTGAGCCCCCACTTGTATCCAAGTGAGTTCTCCTATCTCCTCTCCATCTTGGACCTACCTGCTCAGGTGTTATTTCCATATCAGTGGCACCACTGCAAAGGAGAGGGAGAAGAGGGAGTGTCCTTGTGGGTGCTGTGGGGTGCCTTGAGCTCACAGACAGCAAGAGGAAGGGGCACGTGGTGTGGGCTGTTCTGCATCCAAAGTTTAGGACCAGTTAAAATTGGGGCTGTTGCTGGTGAAACCCTTCACTGGTGCTGCAGAGGGGGTGGAAATTGGTTTCTTCCTAGTGACAGTGAGTTGGTCAGGACAAGCAAGGAGGGTGTGGGATGGACAAGGTTCCCCCCAGCCCCTGCTGCCCTCTCCCTTCGTGTGTGTGGCCTCCTCATCCCCTCCCTGCTGCCAGGAGGTTTCTTTTCTGATTCAGCTCTTCCAGGGCAGAAACTGATTGCAGAGGGGTTGCGATCTCACTTGTGCTTTTAATCCCACTGCTGTCAAGCTCCATTAGGAGGTTTGGCATCACCTCGCTATCTCTGGGGCTGGGCCGGCACTTGCCCAGCCTGAAATGAGGACAAGTCTGGGCTACGCTGGAGTGGGCAGGGGCTGGGGAGGCAGGGATGCTTTAGGGGCTGGAGATGCCCCTGGTGCTTTCCCCAGCATTTCCAGACACTATGGGGGGCTGCAAGGAGTGTGGGACAAGCTCATTTTGGTAGCCTGGCCACTGTGCGGGCAGGGTGGAGAGGAGTTGGGATGGCAGCATCACTCCCCAGGCACAGAGGGTGCTTGCAAACCTTTCGGCACTGCAGCCTCAGCCCACGCTCTGCTCCAGCTGCATTTGGGTAACCCATGGCTGACCTCCCCCTGCTCCCACCACAGCACGTGTGGCCGTGTCCGGGCTGCGTGAGGCCGGGCATCCCACCCAGCGCTGCCGCATGCGGCTCCCAGTGAAGGTGATTGCGGGAAGGGAGACTAATGGCCCAGAAACTGGGGCTTGAACATCCTTCCCAGCCTCCCAAAGTGGGCTGCGTGGCTCGGCAACACAAGGAGAAGGAGCTGTCACTCATCCCTGTCCTGGCCACAGATGCCCCATGAGCACATCCCAGGATTTCCAGGCCCACATGCTGCAGGAAGGCTGAGGCTGCTGTAGGACCTGCCTTGATCCTCATTACACTTCTGAGCTTGTTCATAGCAGTGCTGTCTGCCCATGGGCTTGCAGCTACGTGGGAAGGAGCTGACATATGACAAGAGCATGAAGAAGGGCAGAGAAGGTGGGAATACAGAGATCTAGAGCCCTACAGGCATCTGGGGACTGGCTGAGTAGTTGTTTGGGTAATGTCTCAGTTTTCCCTGATCTTCCTCCCAGCTATGCCAGAGGAGAGTAGAGCTGGGCTCATCTGCCCATGGCCAGAAGCAGCCAGGACCAGGGTTTGGCAGGCACTGATGTATTGATTATGGCCAGAATGTGGCTTTGAAAGGCTCCTGTGCCGCCAGGGAGCTTGGGAAGGGCTCTGCTGCTAAAAGAAAGGGGAAAAAACCTTCCAGGGGCTGTCACCGTGGTGGAGGTTTCAGCCCTGCCCTGTGCTGGGGCTTTAGGGGTGCTTGTTTGGGTTGGGGTAGCACATCTGCACCCCCTGCTCCTCTGGTGGTTCCTGAGCTGCCTGTGACCAACACACAAGCCTGTCTTCATCCCTGTAGATTTACCCTGTGCTGCGCTGTCACATGGACAGCCTGTGTGTGATCCCTGGGAGGAAGCTCCAGCCAAACCATGGAACCTGTGATGCCGTGAGCCTGGAGGAGTGGTTGGTGTATGTGTGGTAAGGTCACACTTGGCTGGAAGGAGTTAATTTTCTGCTTTGTCATCCTTTCCCACTCCCCTGAGCATCACCCAAACTCCCCCTAGGGCTGGGTTGGGCTTTTCCCTGTGCCTGCTGTTGGCTCTGCTTAAAGCCAAATCCCGCAGATCCCACAGGGCATGTTTTCCTTACAAACCTGGTGCTGTGGCCGTGCCCACAGCGATCAATGGGCCTCTGCCAAGTCAAACTGGGCTGTGGTTTGGCAGGCACAGAGACCCCTCAGCCGATCGATGCACCAGGGAAATCCCTGGCTCACATGAGAGCCGACTGGTATTACATCCCCACAGCCCCTCTCCCCAGACTGGGATTTCTTCCATGGGCACCAGAGCAGGGCAAAACCCCAAAAGGCTTTTTTTCAGTACTGGATTGCTCACATGGTGTGGTATTTCCTTCCTTGAGGCAGGAAAAGCTGTTCTGATCCATCAAATATTTAGGCTTTGTGTTTGTGGGAGGGTGAAAGATGAGATGTGCCTCGTGCCAGAGCTGCACCTGCTAGTGATGGAGAGTGGTGCTTTCCCTGTGGAATCCCTGTGTTGGCTGGGAAAAATCCTGCTTCCTCAAGGGTACCAGGCAAAGGGGATGAAAACCAACAGGTTTTTCTTAAATTTATGCAAGTTTTCCATGGGTACTGCCATTCTTGGAGATGTCCCAGTGGATACAGCTGGTGCTTTTGCACTGAGTGTTGCCCCTTCCTCCCATTTCTATCCCAAACTTGCCCAGACCCAGTGTGAGGAGGCCTGTTCCCTTTGTGTGGCTCACACTGTGTCTCCTGGGGAGGATGAATCCAGAGGGATGTAGTTAACCCAGCTCAGGGCAAACGTCCCAGTCTTTAACTGAGCAGTCCAAAATGTAACTTGGGATGTCTTCCCTACATCTGGACTATGTTGAAGTAAGATAAAGTGCATCTACAGTCCCTGTCATGGTGTAGGAGAGCATGGGTAAAGCACCCCATGGGTTGCCTGGATTTCCCTTTCACAACTTTAAGCCTTGTGCCTTGATCCCCCTGGATTCCTGAGCAGCTTCCCATGCCCCCGGGATGGAGAGACTGAGCCAGCTCGAGGAAGGAAGTGGCTCTTGCTCCCAGGCTGATGCTCTGGGAGTGCAATGGGTTAATCCTCCCCTGCTGCCTAATCGCAGCCCAAAGCTGTAAACCCCCACCCTGGGGAACATCATTGCAGCTCTGGATGTAAAATACTTGAGGGCTGAGCTTTAATGATATTTATCTTTGTTTGGGAAGGAGACAGCATAACTCCTGGCTAATGATATTACCCAAGGCTCGTTCTGTCTTCCTCCAGTGCAGACAGATGCCACTGTCACAGGCAGCCCTGCATGTCCCTGCGTGTCCCTGTGCTGTGTGGACAGCCCTGGCCATGAACACCCAGCTTGAAGTTCCTGGATAGTTGTAGTGATGGAGAAAGATCCTTTTTTTATGGGGCGGAATGCAACCTCCCTTGACCAGCTCCTGGGGAACAACAACCACCTGCCCCATTAAAGAGATGCACTGGCACCACAGCAGGTCTCTTCTCCAGCCCACCAGCCCTGTGGGGTCTCTGCAGTCCCCTGAACATACCAGATTTGGGGTTGTGCATCCCTGGGTTGCAGGAGGAGCACATCCCTCAGATAATGGAGGTGTCAGGACTGCTGGGCAGCTCCTGCTGAATGTTCCTTATGTGGCTGGGCTTGTTTTCCCAGTGCTTGTGCAGGCAAAACAAACCCACCAAGGTGTACAATGACTAATGAATTCACATCTGGCATGGGGAATGTGCTGTGGAGGGGGAAGCTGTGCATTAGCTCTGTGCTCCCCTGAGCCCTCCCCAGGGAGCAGGCAGGCTTGGGAGGCTGTGGCCATATGGTCTGGGATGAGGATGAGAGGGATGAAGGTGCTGTGAGGGGTGAGGGCATCACAGCATTGTGCTGAGACACTGTAACCAGCTCTATGCCTGATCTTACCCTCCAACTAGAAAGAGAGGAGGGCTATGGGAAGCTCTGACTGATTCCCAAGGTCCTTTCCACATCCCCATTTACAGCCCAGTAGTCCTGATGTTGAGTGCATAAGGTACTAGAGAGCTACAGACCTGCAAGGAGTTGGCTGGACGCTGGTGGGGGTGGAATTTTGCACTGTCAGGGTTTTTGTGATTGATAACAGCAGCCCTGGGCTCTGCTAAAAATGAAAATAAAAGCAAATTCTAGCGCAGAATGAAATAAATCCTCTTGCCAGCAGCTGTGGGTTCAGCTCCTGAGCATCCTCCAACATCAGCATTTTGGGCTGCTGGAAATGCTGGCTTGAACAGGGAGGAAATGATGAATGTGCTGGAGTGAAGGGGTGCGAGGTGGAACAAGGCAAGGGCACCCAGGAGGGCTCCAGCACGCTCTGCAGTGTGGCTGTGTAAGCACACATGTAAGTTTTGGGGGGTTTGCATGTGCAAATACTGTGGAAGAGGAGCTAAATGAGGATTCTCTCTGTCATTTGTCTGAATGTTCATCCTAACTAACGAGGGAGTGAAGTATCATTGTGCAGAAGTGAAGTATGAGGGCTTACATTTTTTTACAATGGAGGAAAACCAGAAGGAAGTAAAAGTATGTTATGGTTTTGCTTTAAAACTAGCAGTGAAATCCTTTTCAGCAATGGGAAGATGGAATTTCATAAACCCTACACAAAATTCCCAGGCTGATACAGGTTTAGCTGCAAGACTTAGGGGCTTTAAAGTCAATTGTACTTGAGGGTACTGCAATGTCTTGAGGGCTGCAGAGGATGGAAAATCTGGCAGGTTCATGATCCCTGCATTGCCAGGGTACCTGGGACCTGGCAGGCTGACCTGTGTGTGGTGCCCTGGCAGCAGCAGATCTCGAGGCAGGAAGCTTTGCAGGTGCTTTGTGTTTCCCTTGCCCCAAAAGAAACTTGAAGTAAGAGCTTGAAAAGTATTTTGTATCAAACTGCTGCTTGATTTGCCAGTAGCACTAACCTCAAACACTCCAGACATGCCAGCTGAGCCTCCCAAACCACGTGTTTTATTCAAAACAACATTGACTGAAAAGCAAAACTTTGGCTTTAATTTCCCTGTTGCAGAGCATCTGGCGCTCCGGTTTCCAAGCTTTTCCCAGCCACCACAAAGTGGGAATCCCACCTTTTCTGTTCCATTTGGTCACCCATGCATTGCTTTAAAAAATAATGAAACAACAATAGGAAAGATGGCTTGAGGGGGGTAAAAAACGAGACTGGCATTGAAATCAGGCAAGCTGATAACCTGCTCGCTGGAGCGATGCCGTTTCACATTTGCTTTGTTGTGATCTCCTGCAGCGCCCGCCTGCTTTGGGCCAGAGCCACAGGGGTGATGGAGGAGCGTGATCTGGATCTGGGCAATCTCAGCTCTGTGTTAGCCAAGTGACTCTTTAATCCCAAAGAAACTCTTTTCCATGTCCATCCATGGAAGCAGCAAAATGTCAGTTCCTGAATTAGCCATAATAATGCCTCTCCCGCAGCCCCGGCAGCGCTTGCCGAGGGGAGAAGTGCCTCTCCCTGCATCCTGGACTGTCATCACCTCCTCGCATCCTGCCCAGAGCAGCCCAGGAAATGACTTTCTCACTTCTCTTGGCCTCCTCCTCCTCCACACTTGCCTGGATGTCTCTAATTCCCATCCTTCCAGCAGCTCTGAAGCCCAGCTAAGAGGAAAATGCGTCTCTACTACCCCCCGCAGAAACACTCGGCGTGCTCACTTTCCTCCCTTGATGCTTTCTCTGTGTTTGCCAGCCCTCTGATGTGCTGGGGTGGATAACGTGGATTTTGTTATTGGCAGGGGAATAGGGAGGCTCCCCCCAGCCAGGGCTGCGTGCAGGTGTTCCTGTGTGCCACACAACCCTCCATCCCAGAGCTGGCAGGCGCTTGGATCCTGCGGCACGGAGGGTAAGTGCTGTGACAGGATCCACTTATCTCGCCTTTGCATTTCATAATTCATCCTGCCCTTTTGCTGAAGGCACAGAGCTGTTTGCATCCAAACGAGCATTTATTTCCTCCCGGCTCAGCTCTGCTGCTGGATCCTGGGAAGAAATCAGCGGGTCAGGCTCCTGGCACCGGCACTGAGCAGCTGTGAGGGCTGGGCTGGAAGAACAGGAGAGAATCCATGGGCAATGGGATGCCTTGACGGACAGCGAGGGTGACGGAGGAGGAGGTGAGTAGTGTATTCTACCTGGCTTTAGAGCTTTCTCTATAGAGAGGAAAAATATCAGTAGTGCTCCTTGCTTAGAGAAACTGAGGCATGGGGAGGGTTTGACCACCTCGCTGTAGTGGAGGTTCTCCATTAATCCACCAACCCTGCAATGCCTTGCTGTGACTCTTGTGCCCCACAGAGACTGCAATCAGAGGGAAGCAGGCAAACACATGTTCTGGCACAGTAATCCTCATGCTCGCAGTGGTCAGCTCATGGTGCAAGGCATGAGATTCAATTACCGTTATCGTAGCTCGCAGCAGCGAGTGGCTTGCCACTTCCGAAGTCAATGCCAGCCGTGAGCTGTACCTTCCCCAGCCTAAACTCTTGGTTTGGAGCTTCAAAGCTTCCCAGCAGCTGGAAACACTTACTGGGGGCAACACCTTTCCTCTGTGTGTGCCTCCCTGGTGCCAGCATGTGCTTGGGGCCATGCAGTGATGGGCTGAGCTTGCGGCAGAGCAGGCAGCGCTGCTGGCCTTGGCTGGGAAGCCGGTGTCTGACAACAAGGATGTGATTTACAGAGAGTCATGGGGAGGAGGGTCATCCTGTTTGAAAAATGGTGGATAGGCTTAGCATCCCCATCCCTGGCGCTGGCTCATCTCCTTGGCAGCAGTGTGATGGGGTTTACTCCTGGCCGTTTGCAGGGCCAGAGGTGTACCTGGACGTTGGGAATGGATCAAGCCAGAGCCTCTGGGCACTCAGCGTGAGGTCAAGGTGGTGCTAACATCAGGGGACACTGTGGGGTGCTCGGGGGCTGCAGGAGTGGTTTTGGGTTGCCGGGAGGTGCTGCAGGACCCGGGAATGGGGATGTTGCAGGTTTGATAGTGGCTGGGATGCTGCAAGACTTGGCTTTGGGGCTACCGTGGAAATAACCGAGAGTTTGGGAGTGCTGCGAGTATGTACTCCCCCGGAAGAGGATTAGGCTCCCTGTGTGTGTTGAGTGGGTGTCCCCCCTCTTTCCCCCACCGTGGGGCCGGGGGCGGTGCTGGGGGCGGCAGCTCCGGCCCTGACAAACTCCTCCCCCGCGGCCGGACCCGCCTGGGCGCTCCCGCTCTGCCGCTCCGGTGATTGTTCCCCTTCCTATTATTTATTATTACCGCTGTTATTATTGCCCTTCCCCTCATCCTCTTCCTTCTCCCCCTCCTCCTCCGATCCCTCCCCGCCCCGTCAGCCGCCGCCGCGCTCCGGACCCGCCGCCGCCCGCTCCTGCCCAGC
>JAOXXN010000120.1:1442933-1463749 GCA_026770055.1 Myrmophylax atrothorax
CCAGGTACTGCTCGGGCAAACCACCGGCCGCCTCCCCAGCTCCGCGGCTCTCCGGGGGGGTCGGGGCCCGGGAAAGGCTCTCACGTGGATTGGGGCTGCGGTGGGAAGCGGGGAGCCCAGGCGGTGGGGGGCGCCGGGCACGACCGGCTGGGATGCTCGGGTGGGAAGCTCCCAGCGTCATCCCGCTCCCAAGCATCATCCTGCTCCCTGCATCCCGGGGCTGCGCCCAGCTCCTGCCCCGCAGCTTCGTCCGGTTGAAGCTCCGGGGTTGCGGTGCCCTGCGAGATCCTGACTCATTTTCTCAGGGTTGTGTGGTTCGACTTCGCACTGCGCTGAGTTTGTTCAGTCACCATGAACTCTTCCCTCAGCTCGGGTAGGTAGGACGGAGTTTTTCCGTCTCTAAACCTACTTCTTTGCAGCTGCTTAAAGTTTTGAAAAGTCCCAAGCCTGCGGCTCAGCCTCCTGCTCCCTCTCTGGGAGTGCAAGGCTTTGCCATTCACCAAGGACATGCCAGCCCATCAAATCCCCAATCTCACCACCAAACCTCTCCACGGAAATGGTGGCTGCCTTTGCTGAAGTGGAGGAAATCAAATCCTTTTGTTTATTCCAAAGGATCTCTGTTTTATCTCTCACCAGGCTGCGGTAATTAAAGGAGACCTGCGCTCGAGCTTATTTGCCTGGCTTTTGTTTTCTCCTAAGGTTATCCTGGAGGATTTTATTCCCTCCAAAAGGGCATGTGGAAACATTTAGTGTTTTCAGCTGAATTTCATTTGTGTACTATTGATTGTCTCTCCAGCAGACAGATTTTCTAAGGGGCAGTGGAATATTCCACCCTGATGGAGGCTTGTGTTTCTGGAGCTTTTTTCTCCCCTCTCCCAGCCTTGCCCCTCACGTGCCCAAGGTGCAGTTTCCCCATGATGCTGTTTGAGGGTCCTGGGTGTACTGGGGCTGCTGATTGGCATTTGGTGTTGTCCCTGCAGGATCCAAGGGGTTCTAACCTGGACTTTGCCAGGAATGGGGAGAAAAGGCTTTTCCTAGGAAGGGCTTTCTCACCTGTTGTAAAGCCAAGGTGGGGGAGCATCAGTAAGCTGCTGTTCTCAATATGATGGTGAACATCAAGTCAGTGAGTCTGATCCTATTCTGGCACCATCTCTGCTGGGATGTGACATCCTCATCCATCTCTTCCCAAAGTGCTGGATTTTAGCCTGGCCACAGGCATGAGGATAGCCAGCTCCAGAGCCCTGCTTAGGAGAGACACCCCAACTCCACACTGTTCCAGCCTAAAAGACCCTTTGCAGGGTTGGAAATAAGGTGCGAATGATTTTCCACTTGGCAAACCCTCCTCTCTGGAGAAATACAGAGCATTCTCCATCCACTTGGGAGGCATTTTGGATGTGTGGACCGACAGGAGAGCCAGGCAGCTGCGTGTCTGCTGGGAAGCATTAGGATGGGGCGTTTGGAGAAGCTCAGCTCCCAGCTGGAGCAGGATCACCCACCTTAGGCATAGGCATGAACAGGAACACGAGCTGCTCCCATTTCAGGGAGCTGCTCTGTGGTCATGACTCAAATCCAATAGCCCCTACGGCAAGCAGCAAACAGAAATAAGGTCAGGCTGTGGTGTTCCAGTTGTTCCCTACCCCAGCTACCTCCCTCTTCTCCCCCTCCAGCCTCCATTCCCACTGCCCCCCATCCCTCCAAGCATCTCTGCCCGCCTGACCTTCCCCACTGCTGCTTTCCCACCAGGATGAAATATTTATTGTGGCTCTGTTACCCTTGTTTTCTTGAAAGCGAGTTTCACACTTCATTTGCGGGAGACATTTAGAGGCTTCACGTTGGGTTTTCCTTCTCCCTGGGTGCATGTGTTGGTGTGTGTGTGTGACCATCCCGGCCGGACACACTCCTGCCTGATCCAGCAGCGTGAGGTGGAGCATCCTGAGTGATGGATGAGTCTGTATTCCTTCTGTGTGATAAATCAACAAAGAAAAAAAAAGCTGGTCTGAAATCCAGCAAAGAGTTTAGCTCTGCAGAGCTGACCCGTCCGTGCCTGGTTGCATTGCGCCCCCTCGCTCCATGGGGATGCAGAAATGTGAGTAGTCTTGTAAAACAACTGCAGGTGAGCTTTTCCCATGGCTTTATGGAAAAGTCAGTCCTGGAACTCTCCTGCAGTGATTCTGCTTGGATTTACCGCAAACAGCAGGGCTGCCCCTGCATTGGCCCAGAGGAGTGTGTGACTCTGGCTGTCCCTGATCCATACAGCCATGGGACTGTGGTCAGGATCCTGATGGATGGGCCAGCTCAGAGAGACGAATTGCTGGTGGCTTGGAAAGCAGAGCTGTGGCAGGGGAACCCTGTTCATCCCATGGAGTGTCTGTCCCCAGGTGGGCTGTGCTCCCACAGCACACAGTCAGGATTGTTGTGGATACTGTACGTGTGCCAATGGCAGAGCAGGAAAGGGAACCTGTAGCTTTCCCATCCCTGCATGGGGCAGCTTTCTGGGTGGAGAGAGCTGTGGCTCAAAGACAGTGGATTTGCTCTGGCTGTGTGGGTGAGAAGGGCAGGATGGGCTTCCCAGTGTGTGTCCTGGGAATGGGGATACCTGGATGTCAAAGCGGCTGTAAGCTCCTGTCCCCATGGGTAATGTGGCTGTCACTGGGTCTGCATCCAGCTGGGAAAGATGAGGGACGTGGGTTCCTCATGGGTGGTGTCAGTAACAAGGGTTTCCCTGGATTGCCAGTGGTGGGGTTTGGGCTGGTTTTTAGCATGGCCACTTTGTTCTCCCCTATCCCTTGGGATGGAAGGAGCAGCTCATCCCTTCCCTCTGCCATGTGTGGCTCTCTACCAGGGTGACCTGTGGTGGCTCCTGTTCAAATCCTACCCTAATATTGTTATTTGGTCTTTAGAAGCCATGGGGAGTTACAAACATGTGTGTCCCTAAGGCTGGGAGATGTCCACCCCCTGGAGTAGCCACTGGCCAGAGATGCTGGAGATGGGCACCCAAGCTCTGGAGCAGGTTGTGTCTCCTCCCTGGAGCAAAGGGATAAGCAGCTGGTGGCAGCTGTTGTGTGAGGCAGGCAGAGGCAAATGAATAGACAAACAGAGACTATTCTGGGTTGTTTTTTGGATCCCAACCATGAAGCCAGGCTGCTCCAGAGCTAGCAGCTGGTCCTGCTGTCTGGCCCCACCAAAAAGAGACAATCTGTCTGCCTTGTGCTTTCGGGGAGGCTCTGAGAGCCCTCCCGACTGTAGTACTGGTGCACGTGGGAGGCTCTTCTCCCTGTTTTGCTGCCTGAATGCAATTAGGCTTTAATGAGTCATTAAAATAAATCTCTGTTTCTACTCCAAGCAAACATGCTGGGGGGATGCTGACAGTCCGAGCAGCAGGTCTTGCATCAAGTGGAGGAAGAGGCTGCGCTTCCCGGTGCCCTCTTCCCCAGGGCTGGGCCATGGCACCCTGCATCTCCCTTTCTTTTGGAAAAAGAGGATGTTTCTCAAGCACCGTGCAGGTTTGCAGCTACTCTGGAAGTGGACTGAACTACAACAAGCCCTGGGGTTGTTTTTTTTCTGTTGGAGGGGCAGTGGTGGTCTGAGGGTTGTCTGTTCCCTGGTGCTGAAGGGCACCTGCATGGCTGGAAGTGGGCAGAGATCCAGCCCCCCTTTTCCGCTCCTGGTTTGTCAGAGATGCTGATGGCTGTGTCCTGTTTAACCCCTATCTGAAGCTGGACCTAGAGATCTCAGCTGCCCCCATGGCTGCAGGGAGAATATGAGGCAAGCACTGAAATCTGAAGGGGAAAATGTGGTGCATCACTGACACACATCCATGTAGTTTTCCTGGTTCTAGATGGGATTGAAAGAGAGGTCGTGGTCCAAGAGGGATGATCGTGACCCCTCTCCTTGTGGGCAGACAAGGCTCATCTCACTTCACTCTTCTTCACTGGTTAACAGTGTAGTTACCCCTAATGATGTCTTTGCTAATTGAATTCCTCCGCAGTGGCTGTTTCACTGACACACTTGCAGGTGGGAGGGCAGATCCTGGTGGGACATGGGGGAACATCCCCTGCATGTCCCTGAGGAGCAGTATCCCTCAAATGTGCAGTCACTGTCTCAGCCACTGGCCCTCAGGCTGCAGGAGGGCACTGGTTAAACCCAGGGCGAGCCAGGGAATTTATTTTGTGTTTTATTTAGCAAAACAAACAAATTGGGTGACGTCGAGGCACGACGGATCCGCCCCGGCATGACTCTGCCGGCGTGGCGCGGTGTGCCGCGGTGTGCCGTGCTGGGGCGGGGAGCAGGCTGCAGCTGATGGGATTACAGAGGCTCCAGCCTCATCCAGAGCTTTTCCCCTGGGCTTTGCTTTCGGGAGAAGAGCTTGCTGCTACGTGGAAAGGTTTGACACAAGTTTTGTTTCATACACCAGGCTGGGAGGAGCTGTGGCAGGGCAGCAAGGGCAGATCCAAGTGGGAACTGGGAAACTAGGGAAAGAATTTTCACAGGAATGATGGAAATGAGGTGGAAAGAGTGAGATGGCACTGATGTTCAGGGCAAGGAGGGAGATAATGAAGTGGTGCCTTGCAGAAGAAGTTGTCCTGGGGGTTGTTTCACAGAAACCTGGTGAAAAACTGGCTTAATGAGAAAAACCTTTAGTGGGAAACTCTCTGCTGTGCCCAGTTGAATCTTGTTGGGGATGCTCTGTGAGGATACTCTGGACTGTGTGGCATGATGCTTTTGCTGGGATTGATTCTCCTCTTCCACTGTGTGCTCAGGATGAAGTTGCATTTGGTGTCACTGAGTTCCCCAGTGGGATTAGCCCCACTGGAGAGCAGAGCCTGCATCTTCCTGTGAGAGAGCAGAGAGAAAATCAAACTGGGGAGAAGATTTGATATCCATGGAGTGTGTTTGCAGCCCACAGGGAACAGAGGGACTCAGCTGAGGTCTTCATCTCCTTGCCCTGATGGGAAGAGCCTGCTGGTGTGAGGAGTTGAAGGTTTCATCTTGGAGCAATGAGGATGCTGGAGGAATGTGCCCAGAGCTGGGAAGGAACAGCAGAGCATCCTTGGAGGGAAGCTGGCTCCATCATGCTGCTGGGGAGAGTCTCCAGGCTTGTGGGATCAGTAGGATTCTAGTACATTACCTGGACCTTCCTCCTCCCTAAGGCCTTGGTGAGGAATGGCTGGAGGCTGAGAGCTTTCAAAGAGGTCCCTGCTGCTGTGTTTTGCTTTGCTGTTGCCATCTCTCCTTTTCCTGGGCAAGTGCTGGGAATGCTGGCTGATGCCAGCAGAATACCTGTGCTGTGTTGGTGCTTTACCACGGGGTTAAATCAGTCATGGGACACCCATGGGATCCCTACAGCAGTGCTGTGTGAGAACACCCAGGGTGACATCGGGATGGAAGCAAATAACCCTCCCTGCTCCCTTCTGAGCTCACAAGGATCTACCTCTTGTGCTGGACATTCTAAGGACTCAGGCACCACTGTGACAGGGATGGCATGGGGTGCAAGTAAGGCCCAAGTCCTTGCTCTCCAGGGCTATGTCCTTCAGGGGTCCATGGTATGGCAGGATCCAGCCTCAGCTCTGGCTCTCCTCTGGCTGTGGCTGTAGGCAGGTCCCAAACCTTCAGCAGGCATGTGTGAAAAAATTCTTTGGCTTTTTGGCGAGGGGCAGTCTCACCTGGCGCACACCCCGCACTCTGGCTCACCACAGCCTCACTCTGCTCCCAGCACTGATGCTGCTGCTGCTGCAGCTGCACTTCCGGGGGATATGTGGGTGCCGGGAGGGAAGGTGCCTGTGACAGGGACGCTGGCCAGGTGTTGGCTGGCTCCAGAGAGCCCGTGGGGATCTGACGTGCGGGATAATCTCAAAAGCCCTTCTCTGTGTGACTTGGCTTGATGCCGCCCGTTTTGTCCCTGGTTATTTTGGGACCACGGCGGAGCAGCTCCTCAGCACGCGTTCCTGGCTTTTGCCGGGAGCTGGCCCAGGAGAAACCCTGGGCACAGCGGCAGGACATGAGCCGCGTGGATCAGGCCGAGGATATTCCCATCTGCATCCCACTGTGGGCTGCCCACGTCTGACACCGTCCCTGAGTCTGGGGCTGGACATCACCCGCCGTGGCTCCCGAACTGGGCTGGGCAAACACAGCGGTAGGAGGCGCCTGGGGGGATGAGGAGGGAGGTGTCATTCTCCTGGGTTTTAATCCACCCTGCTAAGAGGAGGGCCTGCAAAGGAGGTGTAATTACATAGGGACTTGCTTTGATCCGCGTGTAGCCCTGGCTGAGTCCCGGGCTTTGCTGTACTTGTGCCTGGGTGGGGACAGGATGGGACTGATGGTCCTGTCTGTGTCCCTCCATTGTGCACATGGCTGCAGTTAATCCACACCGGCTGAATAGTCGCTTAACGAGATACAGGGCAGATGAGATGCCCAAGTAACAAGATACCAGGATAATCTGTGCTTGAGACATCCCAGGCTGCAAAGCCACCCTTCCTCCAAAAGTCTGAGAAGTGCTGGGAGGTGTCACCGGGAGAGGGATGCTGATGTGCCAGCTAAGGCTGGGGCTTCATACCCCTGGGCAGAGATCAGAGGAGGATGCAAAGGCAATTTCCGTGGGCAGGGAAGTTCTCCTGGGCTCCCGCAGGGCAGGATGAGGCTTGGCATCAGAGGCAGCAAACCTGGGCTGGCAAGAAGGTGGGTTTTGACAGTTTGACAGCAAGAGAGGGTATCTCCTTGGCTCAGTGGGTTGGCAGCACAGCGTTTGCAGCAGGAGCACAGCCCTTGTGCCTGTCCAAGAGCTGGGGTCTGGCTGGTGGCTTCCACCATTGAAAGGGTTTGATTTTTGTTTATTGCAATTCATATCCTGCATTTTCCACAGAGCTTTTGCAAGAAAAGAGCTGGTTTCAGATCCTTGTTGGTTATTTTGTCTTTCCCATCCCTTGTCTGGGAGGAAGCAGTGGGCAGCTCCAAGGAGCCGGTGAGGATGGCGGAGGAAAAGCCAGGAGAGGCTTGTGGCAGGGTACAGGGTTTTCAGTTTTGATGACTGGCTGTGAATCGCTGGAGCCTCAGCGAGGGGACAGTCACCTCTGTGACCTGGCTGTCCTTGTAGTGGCCTGAAGCAGGGTGTTGGCTGCAGCAAAATTGCTGGGAAACCTCACGTGGTTCAAGGTACCAAAGGCACCACAGCAGGAAAAAGCCTCGGGGAGGAAATGGGTTGCAGAGAACGCCCTTTGTGCTGGGCGTTCCTTATTTGGAGGTCTCTGCATCAGGCTGAAATCAAAGTTTTCCCAAACACCGCTGTGATTTCTGTCCACAGGATGTTCCAGACTCCAATATAACTGGCAGAACCAACAGCAGGTTCAGCTGATTAATTAATTAGAAGTTTTAAGGCTTCACAGTGACCCGTGTGTTTGGGACCTGGGCAAGAAGCCGGGAGGCTGAGCCTGGGACCAGAGAGGGGCTGTGGGGGTGCAGCTGCCAGCTGGGCACAGCCACCTGCATCCATCCTCTTGCATCTGGCATTGCCATCACTCTTTGGGTAAAATTTCATTTGGCTTGGCTCCTTTTGTGAGTGGTGTCTCCTTGTTTCTGCTCCCCCACAGCTTGGCTTGTCCCCTCGTGCTTTGCAGCACAGAATATCCAACATGCAGTGAGTTTGCAGGACCTCAGCTTTCCTTGTGCACCCATCCTGCCCTGTGACTGGGGGTTTGAAGTCATGGATTGATCCCCCCTGAATCCCGTCGGGTTGAGACTGTACAGGGCAGGTTGCAGCTGCCCGGGAGCTGCCCTGTTGTTTGCTGCCATAGTCTGTTTTGAAAAGGCAGCCCCTGCTGCTGTTTTTTCCAATTAGGCCCTGGGAGATGATTCTGGTGAGGCAGTGGCTGGGCTAATTTACCAGGCAGACATTTCATTGAATTATCCCGTGAGCTGCAGAGCAAAACCAGGAGAGCAGAGCCCAGGCTGGGGCAGGACTCGTGGCAAGGTTCAGCATGATGCTCACTGTGAATAACTGTGCTCTGCTCCAGCCAAAGCCTGTCCTGAGCGCTGGTGTGAGTGTCTGACCCTTGTCAGGTGCCGGGGACGAGCTCGGGACTGGTGGAACACACAGGGTGAGGAAGGACGGGAGTGTCTCAGCTGGGCTGAGAGTGCTGGCGGCTGGCAAAAACCTCGTCATCGACTTGCAAACCGTGCAAATGTGCTGTGGACGTCATTGAAGGAGAATAAATATAGAAGCCTGAGATGCCACTCGTTCCCAGAGTCACTTTTCAGGCCGTAACTTTGCGCTGCGAGGGGACATCAATTAAAGAAAATGTATCTCTGCAGCAGGCAGCTCTGCACGCCTGCCGGGAGGAGTTCGATACAGGCGCGGACCGTCCCTCCACCCCCTCCCGGCCCTGCTGGGAACAGCGTGACACCTCTGCCCACATCTCAGGTCACTCCCCGAGAGGCAGGGAGCGAGGCAGCTCTGTTTGTATAAATCCTGATTTTATTCAGTGATGGTTGTGTGCCAGAGGGTCCCCACGGTCCCCTCTCCTGAGCCACACAGGAGTGGGTGAGCATCGAGTGCCAAGGCGCCTGCTCAGCTTGGGATATTTGAATATTTAAACAACTCTCAGCTCCCTTTTTAAGCCAGAAAGAGAAACGGGACTGTGGCACGGGAAGTTGGGCTTGTGCATCCCCCTAGGATGCCTCTGCATCCCATCCTGTGGGAGCAGGAGCTGCAGGGCTTGGCTTGGCTCACAGTGCAGCCCAGGCTTTTATGGGATCCATAAAAACGGATGGCCTTTTGTCAGGATGGAGTGGTGGGGCTGTGTGGAGTTGAGGCAGTGGAGCCCACAATGTTCCTTTGGGATGTGTCTGGGGAGGGTGTATGAAAAATGGATGTGGGCTGATCCCCGGTGGCAGGGATGCAGCTTCTGGACCCATTGTGAAAAGGCTGCTGTAGTCCTTCACTTTTCTGGGCATATTTAGCTTATAATTCCTAAGACACCAGCTACCTCTGAGACTGGGGCTCTTGCTCCTTCCCTGGGAGGTGTTACATTCCCTTATGCATCCCTGCAGGACAGAGCAGTGGGCTAGAAAAGGCTATTATACAGGCACAAACTATTTTATGGGCACAAAGTAGATAGAAAATGAACTGCTGGGCTGCTGGTGGGCAGGATTAGGAGGGTAGGGAACTTCCTCTTTGCTGAAGCATCCCCAAAGATGAGGAAGGGCAGAGCTTCTCTTCTGGTTCATTGTCATTTTTGGCTTTTTCTAACAATTCAGTATTTTAATAAGGAAGAGTCTGTCTCCTGAGCAGGGCAGGTGAAATGCTGATCCTGACAACCCCAGAGAGAGGAATGCTGGAAATAGGGCCTGTGGAAATCCAGCCTTTCTCGAGGCAGCACCAATTGGACTCTTCACTCTCAGAGGTGACCAAAGGGTCCTCAAGGCCAGTCCCTCCCTGCTCAGGGTCATTCTCCGAGGCTGCCTGCTCACTACAAACCTCAGGCTAACTGGATGCTTCTCTCTGAGCTCTAAATCAAATCACAGCTCCCATGAAATGAAGTTTTCTGGATGCAAAATGCCGCCTGCATCATCCATCACTGCCCCCTCACAGCTCGTCCCTCTTGGGGTCATGAAAGGTCATTTCTTGCCTTTTCCAGCCACCCACTGTCACCTTTTCCGGGTTAAGGAAGGCATTTAGGGAGGTGATAACACCACTGAAGGCTCCCTGTGTGCCCCCCCCCACTTCTGGCAGCATTTCAGGTTGCGGTTTGGTAACAGAGAGCAGGAGCCGAGCGTGTTGGTCTCTATTATTAGCTCTGCTCCGGGTCTCCTGATGGATGGAGATATTAGCTTGGTTATGGACCTATTGATTTCCCCAGGTTTTTTTTTCCTTTGTTTCATGTGTGAGAGTGGCTCGAGGAGGAAATCCAATGCGTGCCTGCCTTTTGGCTTCCTACAGGAACTTTGCAAGAGCTGAAAATCAATTTGTTGCAGTCCGGGTCCTGCAAATCACCACAGCTCAGTGAGGAGGGTGGGTGATTTTTGGGGAGGGGAGGCTCTGCATGGTGCCTGCTGGGACGTGCAGCAGTGAGGGGCCAGAGCTCAGTTGGGTAGGTCTTGCCTGGAAGCTGCCACCTCTCTCTGTTAATTAGGGCTGTGTGGCAAGAGAGTAATTAGATCTCTTCGGCTGCAAGGGGCTGGCACTTGGGCCCTATCAATTAGCCCTGCTCTGGACGAGGCACCGAGGGACACGGGGGCCAGGAATGAAATGCAGCTGCATGAGACATTGCCAAAGGGAGGGTTGGGTTGGTGGGGCAGTGGGTGCCCCCACTTCTTGGGTGCTAGATTCTCAGTTTTGCTGAAATGGCAGGTTTCAGGTGCAGGATGATCCCTTTCTGGCAGTTTGCTTTAAGCACCTTTGCAGCACCCACCTTTTCTGCTATTCTTCCTAAAAAACCACTTTATTTAGCCCCACTGCGGTGGCAGAGGTGGCATCAGCGGGAATGGGGACCCTGGGTAAAGCTCTTGGGCAGTGGGATGAGCTGACAGTCGTGGAGTTTTTCTCCTTGTTGTCCCTCCAGGGCCGCTGTGTCTCCCTGGGGCCATGCAGAGCTGCCTGTCCCGGCCAGCTGCCCCAGGGCTGGCGTGACCACAACATCCTGCCTGTCCTTTTCTGGGTAAGTGCCCATGGGGTGACAGGGGGATGCTGGGGCTTGCTTGCCCTGGACAGGATGGAGGGGAGATCTCCTTTCCCAGTGGCACCTCAAACACTGGCTGCTTGCAGTGAGGCATCTGCCTTCCTTGTAATTAATTTTAAAGAGGAAAAGGCCAAGTGCTGACTAAGCCAGGCCTGTGCCCTTCTCCTGTGGAGCATTTATCCAATCTTGGGAAAGGCTTCCTTTCCCTACTTCAAGTTAAAGAAGATGATGATAATAATAATAGTGGGATTAGTAACAATAGCGATAATAATAATAATAACCAGCAGCAGGATCCCAAATGGTTTTTGCCCCATGCAGCTTCCCAGGGGTGCAGGCACACGCTGAGCCCCATCCCTGCAGGGCTTCCTGCAAGTCTCAAATCAAGGCAAATTCTTGGGAAGCTGGGAAAGGCAGGTGGGTGCAAGGGATGCTGTCAGGCCACAGCTAACCTCTCTCTCTGCTTCTTCCAGGTCCAACGCCTCCGTCACTGAACGTGAGTATTACTTGGGTCCCATGGCACAGGGATGGCGGTGGGGGCTGATTGGCTCATGCCAAGCCCCTGTTACACCCATTGGTGTCTGGCAGGTGCGATTTTTGGGCTCAGACTGCCAGGCTTGCAGAGTCCAAATGCTTTGCTTTCAGTTTTCCAGGTGGAGACACAGATTTGCTTCTGGGTTTTGATGCAGAAGGTGGATTTTGTGCTGAGGGTGGAAATCATCCCTTTGGGCTCAGGAAAAGGGGAGGGGGAGGCTCTGCCAGTGGACTGGGGGGTGTTTCCCAAAGATCCTAAGCCAGAGCAGACCTGGCAGTGAGGGGATGTGATGCTGCATCTCAGGTGTCCTCTTGCTAAGAGGAGGAGAATGATACTGAGTGAGAATTTGCTGTCTGGGAAGAGAGGAATGGGGATGCAATATTTTGGGATGCCTTGTGGGCATCGTGTCTGTGATGTGATGGAAAAACCATGGCAGGTGAATTTTGTGTTCCCGTCCCCACCTTCCAGAGTTTGATGGAGAATCGGTCGGATGACAGCGGGAACTGTTGTTATCACCGGGGGAATCCTAGCGACGGTGATCCTACTGTGCATCATCGCTGTGCTCTGCTACTGTAGGCTACAGGTGAGTGTCCCCCACTCTGCCAACCCCACCTTGCACTGGAACAGGCTCCCCAGGGCAATGGTCATGGCCCCAATCCTGCCAGAGCTCAAGAAGGGTTTGGACAATGCTCTCAGGCACATGGTGGACTTTGTGGGGCTGTCCTCTGCAGGGCCTGGAGCTGGACTCAATGATCTTTGTGAGTCCCTTCCAACTCTAGATACTCTGTGATTCTGTGTTCCTCATGCTGAACTGCTGCTACAGGAGGGGTCTAAAAGGGCATATTTTTTGCCTGTGATGGCAGGGAGTTGAAACCCCCTGTCTCCCCAGGTGCTGCAGAGCTATGTCCTTCCCTCCCTCTGGCGCAGGGGGACTCCCCTAAGGCTTTTGAGGCTCTGCAGCACTTGCTAATTGAGGTGCAGGCTTGGCTGGGTTTGCAACACCAGATGGAGATTTTTATATAATTTTTTTTTCTCCCTGTAAATTAAATGAGGAGGCTTTCAACGACAGCTAACTACAACCTCCTGCTCTTTAAAAGTTAATGTGAAGTCAGTGCCATGCAGCAATGCCCGTGTGATGAAAGGCACAGCGGTTACTTGGACCAGTTTCCAACTGGCAGGATGAAATTCCTTCCCTTTGCAAGCCTTGCTGGGGGGTGAGGATGAGTTCCTTGGCAGCTGCCTCCTGCAGCTTGCTCAGGTGCAGGTTTTGTCTGGCTTCTGCTGCTCCACAGGACCCAGGAATGATGGAGCAGGGCAGCAAGAAGCCGTGGAGGGTTTCTCTGCCAGAGGGATTTGTGGAGCAGGGAAGTGTCAGGGCTGGTGGAAAAGCTGAATGTGTCCACAGAATCACAGACTGTTCTGAGTTGGAAAGGACCCACAAGGATCATTGAGTCCAACTCAAGTCAATGGCCCACATAGGGGATTGAACCCATGACCTTGGCATTATTACAACCAAGTTTTAACTTGACTGAATATTCACCAATATGTGATTTCTGATAATTGTGAAGGTTGATAGCCCGCCTTAGCTGGAACATGAGCAGGAGAGAGATTGGTGACAATAAAGAGAAAGCATGCATTGTATTTAAATATCCTACAATAGCTAATTTAGCAGATTAGGAGTGCTTTGTTCTGTTTGCATTTCTAGTCTGAACAGTTCTTCCTTTCTGGATTGATTCTTTCAGCCCTAAGGTATGTACTATCTATTTAACACTGCAGGAGAGTGAGATTTCAGTTACCAGTTTAACCTTAATATCTGGGTTTGAGAGGATATTTCTTCTAAATCAATGCAAGTTGCTAGCAAGTGTGTGAAGCACTTTATATATAAAGCATATGCATAAGGTATATTACTTCACTTCCTCCAAGTAGGAAGGTCTTCAGCTTGTTCAGTAGTTGTTTCTTCACTTCTTTTGGCTCAATCATTCCACAATAGCTAAACACCCAGTTTGAGAGCTGAGAAGTAAGGGAGAGATGAAACACCCTTTTTTCAGTTTTGTGTCCTTCAGTTTTTAAATGCTTAAGGTCATGTGATGGGAAGAAATTAGTTGGAAAAAGATCTGGTATTTCAAAACTACCAGGTCTCCCACTCACTTCATCTGGGTGACTTAGGGGTCTCAGACTGGTCTTCAAAAACTCTGGCAGTCCATAAATCCTTCCTATAAACCCCAAAGTTTTGTAGGGGAAGTCCCGGAGCAACTAACAATCCTGCTATATGTATGTTACATCAAGCAGTTCTGAAGCCCTAAAAGTATCGAGATCCAGAGACTCCATAAAGTCCCTTGAGACTCTTGCTATTGGTTGTACATGCAAAACACTCCTATACTCTGGAGATGAGAAGTAGAATGAAAGCCTGAGGAAAGAGCATCCATTTCTGAAAATGTTACAATAAGTGACTTTGCCAAGGTCGTGCAGGAACTGGGAGTCAGACTGTATTAATCCAAAGTTTTTAGTCATGATAGCCTTCCAAAAGCAGCCTTTTTTTTTTGTCTATCAGCTGGAGCTACAACAAACATTTACATTCTAGATGTTTTCCAAATGTAAGGAGAAATGAATATTCAAATTTTCTTTCTGTTGTATTGTGTGGGTTGCACATAATACCAGACTGTAAAACCATTCAGGGCCTAATGTCTTCAGTCATAACATGAGAAAACAGAGAAGCAGTTGGATTGTAATTTCTCACACTGTTCTGCCATGACAGTTCTTTCTGTTATGATTTAAGAAAGTACTGGCAGTGGAAAAGGTTCCCTTTGAAAGAGTTTTAAATGTCAAATATAAGATTCATTTCCATACTTCTTTAAACCAAATGCCAGAGTTCTGAGCCAATCTATCAATCTGTCCAGGACTTCATGTGTTTTACCTATCCAAACAGCTGTCTCTTGAACTGGAAGGCCTGCTAACACCAATGCATAATATCAGCATATTTTTCAGGAAGAGAAAACCTTGATTTCTTTGTAAATGTGTGCTGTGGCACCATTAGGCTTGTTTAGTAGGACTGTTTGTGTCAGGACCTTGGACATGTAGTAGCTGTATAGTGCCTGGCTGTTATACACCAGAACAAGAGTCTGGGAGGCCAAGACCATGGGAGGGAAGACATCCTGGAATTATTCAGACAGTGGGAAAAAATTGGTAGTGTCAAGGATATTTCCTACAGAGATGCAAAGTCTAGATCTAATCACTGCTGTCATCAGATATGGCCTCTGCCACAGGGACCCTGTAGCGGGCTCTGGTGCATTTTCATCTACTGATGCTCTGCTTGAAAGGAGAGTGTCTCTCAGAAAATCATTCAGCTTTGCCTGTGAGAGTGGATCAACTGTTATTGAACAGTCTCTGTTCAACCATTGCAAAGGAATATGTACCCTCCTGAAATATATATGCCCTCCTTCATCTCAAAGCATAACTATTCCCTGCTTTTAGCCAGGAGGTCCTAGTTTCCCTTTGGATGCTAGATAATGTCCATTCTTTATGTGTGGACATAAAAGTATATTTCAGTACCTGTTTTCTCATTAGTAGATGTAATATCTCCTTTTTGCTTCTCCGTTCCAGCATCCTGTCTGGGCCATTGAGTTAGCACAGTTGGCCACTGCAGTACAATAAGTTCCCTCTGCTCAAGGTGTTCAGCATCTTCTCTTCTAGGCTACTCTTGTCTCATCTCACATAAGGTATACCTTCTTTGATAAAAATTACTTCAAAGCAGTTTATGTGAAATTCATTACCTAATCAAATTTTTTTTTCAAATAGATAATCTTCTACTTCTTAGATTTCAAAGGAGTGGAAATTTTCACAAAAGGGCAATACCTTTCTGACATGTGAGTAGTTGTGGAACAAAATACCCATGAGCATTAAGTGGGTCAACCACAGAAATTGCTGTCTGACACTAATTCTACTACAGCTCCGGGGTTGTCCTACAGGAAAGTCTATGTTTTCTAATATAAAATAGAAAGATCTCAAATTGTTGGAAAAGCTGTTCAGACAAACAAGGATCACTTACCTGTATTTTGTTTGGTTTGGGTTTTTTTTAACTAAAAATCTTCCTGACTTTATGGTTTACCCAAATCATAATGAGTAGGTCATGGTTATTCAGCCAGCCTCCTTCCAGGAAGGACTGCTTACTAGTTTTCTGTTGCAGGAAGGTAATTACATTCTGTGGGAACCCAATTTGAGTCATCAGTGTGGTGATGGTAAGGAAACATCTCCAACACATCTCACTGCACCAGTTTGTCTGAACACTTTACAGTGCTTTCTGTTTCTTAGAACCCATCTTCTGGCATGAATATCTAGGTGTGATTGTTTCCAGAAATGCTGCCAGGTAACAGTTATTTCCTAAAGTTGTGTAAAGCAAGAATTGACATTGCTTTCAGAAGTGACCACCACGGTGCTAACCCTGACACATTTACTTCACACATATGCTGTGCTCCCAAACATCTTGCTCATCAACCCCATACCTCTTGCACTTGGTATGGGTGTTATTTCCACACAGGCCAATTTATTCCAGGTCAGCCAAGCTGCTAAGGTACTGATTTAATGAAAACTGAAGTGAGTCACTCAGAATGAAATTACATTGACCATTATGGGCTGTGCCTTAGTTAAATTAAAATATTTTAAGCCCTACACTAGTGAAGGTAAAGTAGCTACAGTTTAAAATAGGGTCTACAGAGAATTCCAACCAAATATGGATCAGGACCCCTTTTTGAAGAAGACAGTGGGACCAGCAGACTAAACAACATTCTACTCAGGAGCAGTTGTGCTTTTTATTAACTTATGGGGGTAAAAATGAAAGAACTTTTGTTTTTGTTGAACAGGATCATGCATGTAAAACTATCTATAAAAAGCTGTCATACTCTTGGAAAACTAATACCATAGGTATTTGCTATTTTTCTCAAGTGAAATCAAATAAAAAAATAATTAAAGGTTCCCATCATCTTCAAGCTTTTTTAATAAGCAAACAAAGTGCCTTTGCAAAAGTTTTATATAGGCATAGTTAAAAGAGAAAAGGAGGCATCAGATTATTGCATAAACTGTTTGAAGTTTTCTTTTGACCACAGTAACATTCAAAGAGCCAATCTGAATTTCATGTAGCAGCTTTCTTTTTCATGAGAAATGTGTCATCCTTGGAAAGCAGAATGAGAAATTCTGATCGTACAAAATAGTCTTGAACATTTCAGATGACTTAGGAAGGTCAAATATTCATCCTGAGCAACTAGACTGATATTGTAATAGTACGTAATGCAAGATTAGATGCTTTTAAAAGTTCTTATTTTTTGCTGATTTAGGTTTAGGTCTCGGTTTTGGAAGGGACTGTTATATAAAGACTGACTTTTATGTGGGTTTTGGAGTAGGAATAGCAGATCTGGGAGTTATTTTCTTGTTGTCAGTGTTATTTTTTAATCAATGTTGATAATAAAGAACAGAGAGCTTGAGTTCTGCATTGATATTTTCTTGCTGCTAAGTGTGATCCCTTATAGATATATTTACCCTGATAACAAACAAAACCACCAGCAATTCAAAGATTGTCACTGTCAGGCAACTACCATAGTACTTTTATACTGCCCTAAGATTTTTCTACTCTTCTAGCTCTCTAGTTTGAAAAGATTTTTCTTTTTCTTTTGATTTTGATTTTTTTTCTTACCATTCCTTAAGCAAGGAGTTCTGTAAAATGAAATATTAAGTGTAATTCTTGTGGTCAACAGCAATTAAGACTTGAAGTGTATGAAATCTGGCAAGACTCAAGAGTTTAATATTTTTTGTTGGTTTGCCTTAATGTGTAGTTTAAATACAATATTACAATGTTTGGAAAGGCAGCTCTTCCTCTGAGAAATCCATTCAAATAGTAAGCATAGTTATATCTAAAATGGGACTTTTCATGCCTTTGGAAAGGAAAAGAATCAATCAGAAATGTTTTAACAGAGAAATTCTCTCAGTCAAAATCTCAACAGTGTAGTGGGAGGGTTAAAGGGCCTTACCTTGTTTGTATTACTCACATAAGTAGTTTCATTGAGTTGGGGAAATATACTGTGTCTAAATGGGCTCCTTTCAGGGTCGGGAGTGGGAGATGTGGGAGGAAGTGATTAGATGGTCCTATTAGAAAGCAGTGACAGAAGGAGTCCAAATTTCCTAACAGACAGGATAATCAGTAGCAATTAAGAGGCAAAGTAGCAGACTAATAAAGTATACTTGTCACCAGTTGTCATCTTAGTGATCAATTCACACCTCCACGACAATAACATCGACTCTTCAAGTGCTCTAATGACCCTGAATCCCTAAAGTGACAGGAGGATTAGAGCACAGATAACATGCTGGAAAGGTGATAATGAAGTGGTGGGATTACAAAATCAGTTTCATCCTTGATAGAGAGCAAAAGGGAGTGTTCAGTCCCACTCCAGCTATGAGGTTCATGTGGATAAACTCTCATTGACTCCCACATCCAGTGAGGATCAGGACCTTAATTTAATTAATTAGGGCTTTTCATTTCTTAGTTAAATCTGAAACATGCGACTGTGGCAGCTCTGTGTTTCCTGAAAGTAGCAGATATTTCTTAGGTAATTAAGATTACTCTCTTATTTTGTTTTTTTTTTCTTGTCTCTGCAAGTTGTATGTTGCAGACATTCGTAGGTTCTATCTTGTTAATTCTGTGCAATTAGTTTTAGAGAGATTTAATTTTTTTAATAGAACACACGCAGCTGCTTTTCCATGTACTGTTTTAAGAAATGAGAAACTGAGTATGTAATTGTTCACTAGCAAAATAGTGTCATCTTTTTGCTCAGCATTACAAGTGGATATATTAGATAGATAGATAGATAGACAGATAGATAGATAGATAGATAGATAGATAGATAGATAGATAGATAGATAGATAGATAGATACTGCATGGCAGTAGTATTTTGAGGTGTTGAAACAGAAATGGTGTTCTTGTAGATGCTATTGAAAATGCATATATTTGAAAATGCCCACTATGTTTACTATACAACCAAAACAATCCTGTTCATTAAATGCCATCTGTCTCTTGTTAAATTACACTTTAACTATGTCTGTAACCTGTTTCAAAAGAATATGTTAATATTAAAGATAGAAGAAAGGGTACAACAGGCCACTTCTGATATTTTAAGCCCCGCTCTTCATTAGATGTTACTCTGCTGCTTCACTATAGCTAATTAACTTGTATATTGAAAACCCTTTAGAATGATTTGATACAGGGAGATGTGGGAATACACTGTGCTGGGATTAGCACATTTATATTGCTGTGGCTCTGTCCCTGCTGTTTGGGTGCTGGGGGAGGTAACCATTTACAAACTTAGCTGTATTAGGATCATTTTTAAGTGGTATAAATTCTACTGATAGCAATTTGAACTAAATCTGCTTTACTTCAGTTGGAGATGTACAAATAGATAATTTACCATTGCACATTCTAGTCCCAGAGTCTGCCCTGAAAGATTAGTGTTGAGAAGCTTTACTTGTTATAGTTATTTTGTGATTTGGTTTTTTTTTGTTGTTGTTGGTTGTTTTTTTTTTTTTGGTGGGGGGGAGGTTGGGGGGAAGAAATAAAGAGGTTTCAAAATTCTGACATTAAAAATTTGGATTTTGAAACAAGGTATTGTAATTATTTTATAATCAAAACGAAATGTTAAATACATCTATGTTGTGTCCTCTGTTCCCCTCAAGATTTTGACTTTTCTGGTTTCAAGCTTTACCGTTAAGAACTCAAAAGTCTAGGTAAGCATGCTATACAAATTCTTCCTTCTGTGTACTTTATATCATACAGTACTATTTATAAGCCTGTAAAATATTGCATATGTGCTAGTTAAATAACTCTTCATAGAAAGCTTAGCTTTCTGTGGAAAACTGGCTCTCAAGACCAAGGCTCAAAACCTCTTTTCCAATTTTAGGAGTAAAAAAATGAAAATTCATTGCAATACAGAACTCAGGTGTGAACTTCCATATGCTGAATTCAAGCCAAGGAACATGGCTGAGACATTTATAAGAAAAGTCACAAGTGTCATATTGCAGCGCCAGTTCTACATCCACGGAACAAGCATGAACTAGAACCAGGAAAGAATGACATCTTCTATCATGTAATTAAATACTTCTTTTTAATTACCTGAATTGCATTATAATGCATTTAGGGTTTTTCTTAAAAATAATAAAAAAAGCATTTCTGTTTCAGACCTTCACCTAAGCCTGCAGTATTAATTTTGAGGGATTTGCTGTGCTATTTCATTTCTTTACACCTTGGAGGAACAATGGAACCAAAAGACCTGTGTTGTACAAGCTACAAAAGCATTTTTGGAGAGAATTGACATTTTGTCATTGCCAGCCAGGGAGAGAAGACAGTCTAGTCTATAAAGGCAGTATCTCCTTGCCAATTCTGATCCACGCACCCTAGGAGAACTGCAGGTGATTACTGTGGGCTTTTTGCCTTTGGTTTGTACAAAGATGAGACCAGATCCTATAATTTGTAAGGCTGTTGAGTGTGAGATAGCCAGCAAGTAAAGGTGAATATGCAACAGCAATCCCTATTGCAGGAATGTGGCCTGAATTTATTATTCTACATCCATACATATGAACCCTGTAATTTTCTGTTACAGACCAGATTTGAACTTTCTTTATGGTTGCAGTACACTGGGTTAGAGGTACTTTTATTTCACTTTGATCTAGCATGGTGAGGCATTTTTGAAACAATATGTTCAGTCAGTCTTTTATTTATTATTTCCTTTTGTCCTTAACAGATTGCCCATTCTAAATGGAAGAGCATGAGCACTGTTGCCTCGTCGGTCACCTTGCTGTGAAGTTGTAATGTAGCAAATGGCTAATGTATGCATACATGCAGAGGCAGTTTTAACCCACATTTCACACCCTCATAATCAATTCATTGGTTTTAAAGAACAAAACAAAAACAAGAGTCCTTGTCCAGCTGCAGCAAGCAAGAGTTAGGACATATGCTGGTATGAAAGAAGGAGTAGGGCACGAGACCCCTGCTGAAAACATCTGAACAAAGGGAGTGCAATCGCCTTGGCAAGGCATGGGATGACTTAAACACCCTATTGTATGAAATATGAATGGGTTGGCATTCTGAATTGCGGCATGGGGGGCTCCTCCGCATCACCAATTAGCCACACGATTACCCAGATTACATGGGGAAATGGCCAAGGTAAATAAGGATAGCCTTCTGCCACCTCCTCCCCGAGGCCAGGAGTAGGCTGGCCTCACTTCTTCCCTGCTATTGGGAGCTGGAAAGGAAAAGGGGTGGAGAAGAAGGGGGGGGTGTAGCCATAAACCCTGTGGTTAACAAAAATAAGGATTTTGAGGGCAACGGCATTAAATCGTCTTTCTGCTCGAGTGATGTATAGGCATTGTTCCCTGCTACCACACAATGTGCAAGTAAATCGCTTGTTCAAAAAGAGATCTTGCTCTCCTTTGTCTCTCTGTCCTCCTAGGTTAAGGGACAGCCATTGGGTGATGATCACAAAAAGTGTGGTAGGCACAATCTGTGTCCTTCGATCTTCTCTCCCCTCCATAATCTTGTGCACAGGTTAGTTCTCCTCTCTCTCTCCACCATGCAGCT
>JAOXXN010000120.1:1509437-1520580 GCA_026770055.1 Myrmophylax atrothorax
CTGAGTGCCATGATCTGGTAAAGGGACTGGAGTTGGCCCAAGGGTTGGACTTGATGATCTCGGAGGTCTTTTCCATCCCAATCCATTCTATGATTCTAATATCATACCTCCTTCAAAAACTCTTTTGAGAGTGGCTCTTTAACTGCATCAGGCACAGAAAAAAGACTTCTACTTTCTAAAAGGATGCATTACCTTTGACATAAGGCAGGGAAAGGCTGACTAACCAAGAGAATTCCAAGTGAGGGAGCACTTTGTTCATTGCTCAGAGATTCTTCTGAAGTTGTGTTACAGAAGCAAAGGGGAGATACAATGAGGGGAAAGAATGGGATAATTTGTAGCAGAGCAGGAGGTTACTACAGATGGTTTCAATACTTGGTAAGGGAGCTTTTTAGAAGTTTGCTAAGGCAGCCAAGGTCATGTTTGCCAGGTTTGATCTCAGTGTTGTTAAGGTGCTTTACTGTCTTTATTTTTTCTTCTTTTTGAATAGTGTTAGTTTCAGAAGTGACAAATATTATACCCTCCATTAGCAATCAGTTAACACTGCTGATTTCCCATCCTCTGCCTTGTATCATTAATGCATCAATACTTTTTAAAAGAAAAAATAAGAAGGATGATGTTGTGTTGTATTGGGAAAAGCAGAGTGAAGGCCAAATTGAGGCCTTTCTAAGCTTCCTCTTTCTGCAGAGGAGATGCAGAGGAGTCCAAGAGGCTGTCACACGGTGCAGGCTTGGTCTGGCAGCACAGCACATACTCCTGCCATAATAAGCTGTGTGGATTTCATAGAAAGAGCTAAAAGTCTGTGTGGCTGATCTGTCTGATTCTGACCTGTGATGTGGTAACCAACTGTCCATTTGTGCTTTGGTTTCAGAAATAAAGGCTGACTTCCTTGAGAAAAATCAAGAGGAGTACTCAACTTCTACAACACAGAGTAAGTAACGAAAAACAGATACTTAGTCTTTCCCTGTAATTAAGTGAAAAGTATAGGATTGTTTTTCTCTCCTCTGTTTCTGGTTTTTCTTGTGCCTTGGGAGACTGTCTGGGAAGGTGGAAAGGGACCCTGGAGGCAGATGCAAATGGAAGCTGGAGAAGGCAGCACACTCCAGTCATAGCCCTTCTGTGAGGTTGTTCAACTTCCTGACCACAGAAAATGCCCCATTCTTCTTTTTTTATTATTATTTCTGGCTAGGTTAGGAAATGGAGCTGACTCATGGAACTGTAAGTGTAGAGCATGGACTGCTGGGGTTGTGGGGCTGAGCTGAGGAAGGGAACAAACCCTACACCTTTGGTGGCAGGGAATGTTGGTTTGTACACAACAACACCTTTTATCCTTTCTCTGAGACAGAGTAGCTTGATATGGTTGAATTAGTTGTCATATACTCTGGGAAAGGAGCAGCATTTTTCTTTGCTGGCAAAATCCAGTCTGGTCATCTGATGACCCAACTCCTTGTGCAGACTTCTGGTTGTTTCCATGTCACAGAATCCCAGACTGTTCTGAGCTGGAAGGGACCCACAAGGATCATCGAGTCCAACTCCTAAGTCAATGGCCCACACAGGGGATTGAACCCATGACCTTGGCATTATTGCAACCAAGTTTTAACCAACTGAGCTAATCTCAGGGTATATGGGTTTATTGTTTCTGGGTTTGGGGGGTTTTGTTTATTTGTTTGGGGGTTTTGTCCTATTGTAAGAGTACATAGAAGAAGAAGAAAAAAATGTTCTGAATCCCTAGTGCTTCTTTCTGTCCTCAACAGGTATAGATAAACAAAGTCTTGTAAATCAGAATTCAGCCTGGAGAAGCTGGAGGGGTTATTCAGGTTTTTGTTTCTCTTTGGTTTGGGTTGTTGTTTTTTGAAAACCACGGCGCCTTCAGGAAGAGCAGCTCATCTTGTGGTAGCTGCACATCTGTAACTGCCTCTGAAAAATGAGCTGAGGCAGGAAGTTCCTGCTAGTCTGGTACTCTTTGTTTCTTGTCCCAGAGGTAATTGGTGCTGCAGGAGTGCCTGGTTGTGTGCTGGGGCAAGGACCTTGGAGGAACACTGGAAACTCTGAAAGCTCTAAGGTTGCTCCAGAATTTACACTTTTTTGAGTTAGGCAAACCAAATAATTTGCTTGGCCTTTGTGCAAATTGTGTTGTAAATAAAGCAAGATTCTTAGGCAGGGTAGGATCTGGTTTTAGAGTGTTTATTGAGTTCCAGCTGTCTCCTAAATATGAAACCCAGTCTCTGCAAACAGGGCTTCATTGTGCAGCACTAAAGAATGGAGGTGATTCTGATCTGGTCACTGGTAGAAGACTGAGATAAGCTGAGCCAGACACAAGCTCTGAGGCTGTGCCCTTTTGAGGTGGGGGTTGAAATTACAGAATAGTGTAGTTCATTAAGCCAGTTAAGCTCCAGCTTAAACCAGAGCTGCTTTTAGCACCTTCTATGATTACATTTGTACATAAACAAGGTTATAGAATTTATTTCAGTGCCTTTAAATAACTGCTGTGGGGTATGTTTGTTCAATTTATTCTCCATAGTGCCATTGACAGTGTCCTGATTTGGTTATGTATTATTAAAGAGCCCTCAGCTTTGAACCAGTTGCTGTTGTTCACAAGGAGCCAGAAATTCTCATGTCTTTTTAATTAACTGCCTAAATGCAGAAAACGTGCTGACCAGTAATTGCACTGTATATATTCATACCAGTCTCTTGGCAAAGTTGTCCATAACACTGGTATGGATAATGCCTATTGGACATTGCTGTCTGGGCCCATTTAAATAATTAGACCAACAGTATATTGTGAAGTTGAAAGCTTGCATTTTGCTTTAAAGGCACAATTCATCTCCAGAAAGTCACTGCTGATGAAGCAGGTCTCCAACCCAAGCTACATGGAGAGGGAAAATAAGACTCTGCATTTAACATATTGGGGTTTTGTTACTTACATCTTGCATTATGTTGGTCTTTTAATACATTTGTTAATTGAGTTCCCATTTTCATGTCCCTCAAATTCTGGAGCAAAATCAGGGAAACTTGACTGGGACGTGGCATCCTTGTGCGGAAAAGAACAGGTTGTTAAACCCTGGCCGTTTTGTCACCTTGAAATCTGTTTTTATTTGTGTAATTTTTCAAGAGTTAAAAGTCTTTGGGGGTGATATGTTGTAGGTTGAGGACTTGTGGGTTTTATACAAGATTGTCAGGGTGGCTTGAGAACTGGCATTTGGCAAATAGATGGAGAGTTGGTCATAATTGTTGTCTTTGTATTTTTCTCATGTTCCTTTCTTGATTCTTTAACAGGCAGAAGTAAATCTCGGTTTCAGTCTGGTACAGGGAAGCTGGCACAGCCTTTGGTCAAAAGTAAGACTTCTGCTTTCACTTCTGGGTTATTCTTGTGTTACATTTAACCATTTTCATGCCTCTCCAAGTATTACAGTTCCTGGTAACTGGTGTTAAACCAAGGGTCCTTGCCAAAACAGATGACTTGCTAGGGCAGGAAGGAAGGAAGGAAGGGTGTTGTAACATTTTCACCTGAATTTAAGGTCTTCCCTCTCTAATGTTTACAAGATTAAAACAGAGGGAGGCCTCTTGGTGGTGTCATTTAACCATTGTTGTGTTGATGTCCTGGTAAAAGTTAGGATATGAAAAGGTAGCCTAAGGAATACAGTTCTTCCTTTTCCAGGAAGATTGGTGTATTTTGTCACTAATTTTACTGGGAACAGAATCAAGCCTTTTGCTTGTAGTACGTGAAACAATTATCAATTTAACTGTTCAAATACAAACCCAAATCTAAGTAGCTGATACTGGGTGTGTTTCCTGTGCACTGTTTGCTGTGTGTACTCTTTGTGAAACTCACTGATCCAAAGGGCACAGACATTTTCTGATGGGGCTGACCACCAGTCTTGGAGATGCAAATGTTGCTGCAGGAATTATTTTTATCCTTATGGCAATGGGAAAGAGAAACAACACAGAATGTTCTGGTGCTGCAGGTTTTGTATAGGGCACCTTCTGCACAGCCTAAATGTAGGAAAAAATGGGACCATTTTCAGAACCATTTTTAAGCTCTTAGTTTAGATTTGATTGAACAAAATGAAGTATTGATAAACTTTCAGAAAAGCTCTTTTTTCAGAAGAATGTCCAATTTGTTAGTCAATCTGGAAATGTGTAAAACTTCTTTTTTTAATGCTGTGACTTCACGAAGTTGCTTAAGAAGTTCAAAATTGCGTTTTGGGTGTTTGTTTGCTTGGTTTTTTTAAACTAGAACATCTTCTCTATGCTCTTCAACTACTGTACCAGGAGATTGAGAGTGGGATGATTTCACTAATTTCCAGTGTCTCCTTTTATTTTCCTCTCACTTGCTGACTTCTGATGCCTTTTAAACATTGTTTTCTTGTTTGCTCTCTGTTTCTATAGATGATGGTGAATCACAGAGCGGGTTTCACAAGGGCCAGACTTTGTTGCTGGTTCTGTTAATTGGTGTCCCGTTGCTTTATGTCCTGTGGAGTGGAATTCCAAGTCCTCCATATGGAACTTCAAACAGAGCTGCTGAAGTTCTGCAAACGTTTCGAGCCAGGATGAAGGAACTGAAAAACACCTACCAAAGCCAGGACCCCAAAGTGTGGAGAAGAGCCCACGTGTTCCTTGAGAAACATCTCAATGCTTCCCATCTGCACCTGGAGCCAGCAATCCTGCTGTTCACAGCTGGCAGGGAAGCCGAGAGGGCACTGAGGTGCCTCAGTAACGAGATTGCTGATGCTTTTGCCTTCTCCCAGAATGCCACCACCATCCAGATCGATGGGGTGGACAAAGCCGTGCTGGACAGTGACGCTGTCAAGCTGGAGGTGGATAATGAGCTCAGCTCTGGGTTCAGCAAAGGCAAGAAGGTGGCAGTGGTGCATCGCTTCGAGTTGCTGCCTGCAGGCTCCACCTTAATCTTCTACAAGTACTGTGACCATGAAAACGCGGCCTTTAAGGACGTAGCCCTCCTGCTGACGGTTCTCCTGGATGAGCAGTCGCTGAGAAAGAGCCTCACCTTTCAAGAAGTGGAGGAGAAAGTCCGGGATTTCCTCTGGGCAAAGTTTACCGGCTCAGATATTCCTAGTTCTTACAATGGCATGGACACAGATAAGCTGAGTGGACTGTGGAGCCGCATATCTCATCTTGTGCTGCCTGTTTGGCCAGAAAAGGGCCTCCCTCTGGAGGGATGCACATAAAAGGACTGTGGAGCCACATATCTCATCTTGTGCTGCCTGTTTGGCCAGAAAAGGGCCTCCCTCTGGAGGGATGCACATAAAAGTTACAGTAGAGGACTTGGGAAAGGAGGAAGACACAAAATGAAATGTATGTTGGAGTGGATGAGCAGGGAAGAACTTGGTGCTGCTGAGCTCAGGCAGCAGTGCACAATGCAGTCCTTTCTGTGCAGAGACATTCCACCAACTGGGGGGGCTGTTTCTGCTAAAGTAACTGGGGCTTCTCTAAATAAACCACAGAGTGCAAGCAAGGAACTTGCTGGTCGTTGGTAAGTTGTGTTCAGTGGCGTGTTCAGCCTTGGTGTCCTGGGGCTGGACAAGTGTCCCTCAGTGCAGTCACTCATCTGCCTGTGGAGCTTGTCTGTTGGCTTTGCTGGGAGGATCCTTCTCTGGTGGTACATAAAGCTGGTGTCACATTTGACAAGGTAACAGTGCAAATACATCACCTTCATCTGCCAGAGTTGCTTAATTTTCGTCTAACATAAGAAATAAACTGAAAATGATGATAAAACGATGCGAGTCTAAGCACAAGCTTATTCTTGATCCACCTGATCCCAACACAAATGTCAGCTGTCTCTGGGCACTTCTAGAAAGATCTGTGACTTGTAGAGGACCTTTCAGCAAGCATTTTTTCCTTAAATGAGCCTTCCCCAAACAGTTCTGGAGAGTGAGAAAAGCTGAGGTACAAAGGTTTGCATAAGGTTAGTAGAACTGGTATCAGCTAAAGAATCCCTCAGCACCTCTTTGCATGGCTGCTTCCAGGAATTCTCTACTCTTTGTCCAAGTCTGGAAGTCTTAAAATTTGGAGGGAAGCAGTAAAATGTCAGCCCTGTGTGTGTACTATCTCCTTTCCAAACAAAACCTTAGGAAGATATAGGTTATTTCTCATTGTACTAAGATAATTATTTTTGCATCCAGAGACTTTATTTATTTGTGGTACTTGGTATTCCAGAAAAATAACCCTTCTTGTATCTGTGTGTAACCTGCAGCTTGCTGTGTAACCTTCTAGCCAAGAACAGATTTGCAATGTGCATTTTTAAAGTGTTTTTTAGTCTCTCATGGCAAGAATTGCTCACGCCAGATTTAAAACAAAAACATGTACCTGTTTCTGTTGTAAGTACTTTGTGTAAAAAAAAAAAAAGAAAAAAAAAGAATTGCAGCATTTCCATGTCATTGCTGTTACTTTATGCTCTAAACTATTTGTCTGTGTACATTTAGTTTTATTGAGTATGAGGGAACATGTGAAGATGCTCCCAAATTAGTAGGATATTTTCTTGTAACAGCTGAGAGATTGGGGCCATCCTTCATTCACAAGCCCCTGTTGCAAAAAATCCTTTTTAATCAGGAAAAAACCTATTGAGGAGTTTGGCCTTTTGGCTTCTTTGTGCATGAAAGGATGGGGGTGTTATGTCAATGGACCAAAATCACCTGAAGGATAAAAAAGATATAAAAGCACAGTTTGAGAGACACAGAGTTGTCATCACTTGAACCAGGGGTGGATTTTTTCCTAAGTGTTGGGAGCCAGCAATAGATAGTCCTTCCTATTTTAATGGGAGATACAAAACCAGTAAACAGACATGGAAATGCTGTTGTTCTGGATGTTTAAGAATAGCTCAGGAAGGAAAAGATGGCATTTACATTTTGAACATTTCACTGGACAAACCAACTGTGATTTATTTCCAAATGTGTCCTGACAGCATATTTGTTTGTATATTATGGAAGCTATTTTAGTAATAATTCAAAATAAATACACTTGTTTGTTTTATAAGCAGCTTTAAGATTTGTCCATTGAATTTAAAGTGGTCAGACTTTTTTTTTAAAAAAAAAAACGTGGTTCAGTAATTCATTTTACCTTTGGCCAAATACAGGTGCCTAAAATGCAGCCTTTTGCAAAACTTAGAACTTTTAAGAAACTTGAGTGGAGTGGTAGATACTGGGATGCAAACCCGTGTATTTCATAATATCAGGCCTTTGACAGGGAATGTTTCAGGAAATAGCTGTGAATTGTTTTTTACTTGGTGTTCTTGTTCTTGTACTAATTCCCCAGTTCTGATTTCAGCTGGAACTAATGATAAGATATGGTTCACTTGTTTCATTAGCCCAATACAAGAGTCAGCAGCTGACAAAAGGGATGACTTCATTCTTGTTCCACTCCTGGCTGCATGTTCTGTACCTTTGCTGTTGCAAACCAGTGCACTGGGAACTGACTGAAGGGACAGACTTACTGAAAAGTAACTTAAAAAAAAAATTATCAGGACTGTCCACCACAGAAAAAGATAAACTTGCAACATGAAGGCAGGAGATTCCATGTTCTCATACAAAAAAAGCCCCATATTTAATCCAGGTTGTTTTCTGTTTATAAAACTTGCCCTCCCCCCTGTCCTTATGAGTATTAAAGAGCTGTGTTCCTGTTTCAAGAGAAAATAGGAAGGTGCCTGGAAACTCAAGACTTAAAGTTGTGCCAGTCAAAGGAGAAACACTTTTGTTGTTGTTGTTGTCAACTGTAGGGAAAGTGAGGCTTATTTCCAAATACATGGTGGGCTGCTTAGTGAGGGAAAAATAAGTGAAAAGCCAGATGGTGTGGGCAGTCACCCCTCCAGAGAGGGGAAAGGCTCAGGATTAGAACACTCCCTGCTCTTGGAGTAGCTGGTCCTTTTGTAGCTGTTTGTGGCTTTGCCCTCAAAAGGCTCTCATTGAATATCCACAGGTACTTAATGCAGATCTGATTAAGCAACTCCTACTCAGCCAGAGGTGAAGAGTAATGTCTGTCTGTGTTGCTCAGAGGTAGCTGATTACCATCCTTCTTGTACAATTATTTCATTGCCTGCAGCAAATGGAGCTATTTGATGTTTTCCAAGCTGTAAAATACTTTGGCTTCTTCTAGAGAAATCTCACTTGTGAAGTTGAGGTGTCCCTGTCTGTCAGCAGATCATGAAATTAAATAGTTTGTGACAGCAGAAATGCAGAGCAAAGACCAGAGCTGGCCTTGGGACCAAGCAGGGGATGTTTCTTCTCCTGTGGCCTTCAGCACACAGACTGTGGGCAGAACACGAGCTCTGAGGGGGCTGAACCAGCTGCTTGTCAAGCTGCAGACAAAATTCCCAGCACTCTGCAAACAGGACTGGAAAACACAGTGAAACAAACTGCTCCTTGGGCTGTGAACAGACAGACCTGCAGCTGGTGAGAGGGAAGATGGAGTGGGTTCCTCTCTTCTGCTCCTCCTGCTGTCACCTCTGGGCACCTGGAGGATGGGAATACCCTTATTGCCTTCAAAAGTGCATGTGAAGTACCCAGAGTGATGCACTGCCCATCTGTTGTTACCTTGCCTCTCACACCCTGCTCTGAGTCACCTTTGGAGCATGCTGAGCAGGTTTGGTAAAAGGAATAAGCTTTCCCTCACCATTTTTTCACAGCAGCAAGAGCATATTTTCATTTTGTTGCTAAGTAAAAATATTTGTGTGTTTCCTATTCTTTTTAAAAAAATATATTTGTTTTGAACTTGCAGTTCAGCTCAAACTGAGTGCAAAAGTCAAGGTGAGAGCTCTGTGTCAAGGGAGGCATCAAAGTGTTTGCTGTGTAGGACTTGGCTCCATGAACCATCTGCAGTGTGATGCCAGCATGCCGTATTTAGGAAAAAGAATCTGGTTTTGGAGGGTGTAATATATGAACAACTTGCCAAATTCTGTGTCAGGACCCTGTGACACAGCTGGGAAACTAAAAGAAATCTGAAGGGATGCCTTTATTGTGTAAGAGAACAATTTTTCATGCGTTGTTTCTGCTGTCAGATGAACTGCCCAACTGTAGGAGTGCAGAGGAGGAGGGGGGTGTTCTGTGCTCCTCACAGCTGTCCTGTGTCCTGGTTTATTGTCAGCTCCTGACAGTTGGATTTATAACTGAATGCCTGGAAAATCTCATTCCATGTCCAACAGGTGGGAGCACCCTTCCCCAAATTCCTCCCTGGCTCTTGGGAGCCCCGTCAGTCAGGGGGAGGGGGAGGGAGTCTGGGGGGCTGCGCTTTGGGCTGCAGTGGCCACCTGCCCCTTCCTAATTTTAGAAGGGGTGTGCAAGAGTAGTGTGGAGTGGAAAACTTTCCAAACCTCTCTCTTAAAGCTGCCATAACGGAGTTAATGACAGATGAGAATGTGGGTCCTTGCTTTTAACTTACTCTCTGTTTCCATCCACCCCTTCCAGCCTTGGGGCAGTGCTGGCTGTGGATCCCTCCTTTGCTCTGCACTGCAGTCAGCTCATCAAACTGGACCTGTTCAATCCCTCCTCTCCTCTCAGGTGCAGGTAAACAGTTTCTTTATTTCTAATTGTGGAGAATTTCACAAGGTGACTGCATTTTCTGTAAGAATGTCTTTCTCCTTATGTGATATTTGCTTTCCACTCATTGCTGGGGAATCTCTGAAAAAGTAAGATAAAGTCTTGCAGATACAGAGAATAAATAGAAGCAAAACCAGTATACAAACATTGCCTTTTATTTATTTGGCTGAAACCAAATGATTGCCATGTTTGAGAAAGTCCTAATGTGAGTCTCTGAAGAGGAGGAGAGTGAAACTAGACGAGCTGCTTCCAAGCAGAAAAGAGAAACTATGTTTAAAAGCACAATTAAAGAGCCAGTGCATTACGAAAGTGCTGAATGATTTAAACAGGCTGCTGGTCCAGCAATATTAAGCAGTAAATTTAAGCAAACACAGTGTGATGATGGAGAATAGTAATTTAATTTAACCTGGTCTGCAATCAGGGCTCCCACACATTGCAGTGATGCTGTTTTCATTGAGTGGAATTGTCATTCCTTACTTTGGGAGCTGCAGGTTTGCCCCTTGAGGACTCAGGAGGGAATTTGGTGCTACTTTGCACTTTTTCCCATTGGAGCTGTGCTTGTCTTTTGGTGTTCATGTATTTTTTTTCCCCAAACAAAATCTTTATCAAAGGTTTAACCACTGACATCTGGAGCTTATCCCTTGTTTCAAAGGAGGGGATGTGCTTATGCTGGAGAATGTACTCTGTAATTAGTTTGTATATGCAAAAGAGCCAAATTAAGCTTAAATGAGTAGCCTGTAATTGTGACATGATTAAGTTCTACATTGCCTAAGCTTCATAACTAATTCCTCAGTGTTTAGGGTGTTTTCTTGTGGTGTTGCCATACCAGGAGAGGTTATGTAAAAATAGTTTAATCCCTTTTAGTGAGGGAAAAAAAGGGAAATAAAAAGCTGCAGTAGCTTCTGGGGTAGATAACCTTAGTGTTTGGGGTAGACAACTCCCCACCCCTGCACTCCCCCAAGAAATTTGGCATCAAACCATCACATTAATGACTGAAAACCAGGCTGGGGAAGTTGCAGACAGGCCCTGAAGGGAACATTCCCAAAATAACTGTAGGAAGAAATTCATTTTTTCTGATTCTAATGACTTTCCTTCTTCAGTGGAAATAATTTTGCTATAGCTGGATAACATCTTGGAGCCGTTTCTGAAACGTGGGTGGGTTTAATGCATCTTTGGGGTGGAATCTGTATGATAGAAGTCAGTAATACTAACAAATTCTTCAGGGTTTATAATGCCTGTTGAAAGTGAAATTAAGCCAGTGCTACTCAGTCATCTCTGTGAAGTTTTGCAAGTGTTTATTTAAACTTAAAGTTGGCAACTAGCAGGCTGTAATCAGAGCTGCTTTCATTTGGGAAAAAAAAATTTCAATTATATTTCTAAAGATGACTTAACTATGAACACAGATGACTTAAAAGCGGTGCCCCAGTTTCGGCTGGAGCCGCCTCAGGAATGCCAACATCAGCGCTGGGTTCCCCCAGTGCTGCCAAGTCCTGGGCTGGCATTACCACAGAGGGCTCTGCAAATCACAGAATGGATTGGGTTGGAAAAGACCTCCGAGATCATCAAGTCCAACCCTTGGTCCAACTCCAGTCCCTTTA
>JAOXXN010000120.1:1610700-1620780 GCA_026770055.1 Myrmophylax atrothorax
GGGCCATTGACTTCAGAGTTGGACTCGATGATCCTTGTGGGTCCCTTCCAACTCAGAATAGTCTGTGATTCTGTGATCTCCTTTGCTTCCTCCTTGGGGTCAGAGGCTCTTTGGGAGGAAAGAGGGACGTGCTCACTACTTCTCCTTCCGTGCAGGCACATAGAGGCACGTTCCTTTTATACCTACTACCTGCGCACGCTCTCAGGCATCACCCGCGGCTCCTACAAGCTGAACACAACCGCCAGCACCTCCAACGAGAGCGACGTGACCCCACGGATCCGCGCCGACCGGTGAGACCCCCGACACCATTCTGGGCAACCTGGACCTGGTGGGAGGAGGAGGTGCCTTGGCCACGGGTGGGCAAAGGGCTGAGACCATGCCTTTCCCTGGGAAAACCCTGAGTCATGGCTGCATCCCTGGGGGTGCGGATCAAGGGGCTGATGGATCCTCGTGTCGCGCTGCCCTCCCCAGCTCCAAATTGTACATGGCTGACCTGGAATCTGCGCTGCACTACTCGCTGCGGGTGGAGGCTGCCCGTGCCTCTGCGCTGTCCGGAGCACAGCTGGCCGCCTTCAAGTGCTACGTGGCCGCACTGGTGAAGGTGAGGAGCTTTCGGTGTTGGGAGAGGAACTGCCTGTGCCTCCACAGAGGTGTTTGTGAAGTGCAAGTGCAGGGTACGGGCCACCACGTCCCACTGCTCACGAGAAGTGAAGCGTGGCGGTATTGGGTGTGAGCTCTGTGTCCTGGGACTCAGCGTATCCCATGGCTGCTGTCAGACAGTCCCTAACCCTGTCAGTCTCCAGACTCAGTCCAGAGTCTGAATGGGAGCAAAGAGAGTGTGCTGGAGTGTTTCAAACAAGAAGTGGGGTGTCGGCTTTGGTGGGCAGAACAGGATTGGCACTCACAGGAGGAGCTGAGGCAGCAGGTCTTCTCAAAAGAGAGGCTGTTGCCTGCCGGGTTGTCAGAGGTAGAGGGGTTTGTCACTGATCTGGATGCTCAGCTCCAGGAGCTGGTCTCTGCAGGCTCCTTTGATAATAGTTCAGGAAAGAGACTCCCACTCTGAGTCAGGCTCTGGAAGAGCCTAATTTAAGTTCTCCTTTTTTCTTCTCTATTGTCTTGGTGAAGCTGAAGTGAGTGGGAGCTTTGAGCCAACACAAGCAGGGCAGTTTAATTTCCTGCTGCGACCGACTGCTGCGTTTGGCTGAGGTTTCCTCCACTGGGTCTGCAGGAGCCCTGTCCCCATCCCTGTCACAGACTGGGCTCCTTGGCAGACCTTCACCAAGCCATGCCCACTTTGTTTGCTCCCTCCTTTGTCACACAGGGACTCAGGCTCAGTTTGTGTAGCCCTCAGTGATGTGCAGGACAGCCCCTGCTCCCATGCCTGTCTGTTTTTCCTCAGGGAAGAGCTCCAAGCATGAGCCACTGGTGCAGCAAGCCTTAAGTCCTCAGCTCAGAGCTTGTGTGGCTCTTCCTCTGCTTGCCCCCAGCCATCAACCTCGCTCTTTCTCTGTTTAATGAGAACCACAGAGTTAGGGAAATAAATAAATCCCTATTGCACCAGCATCCTGCCCAAGGGTACAGGCATGCTGGGGTGATGGGGAGCAGCAGTGGTTTTATTTGATCCACTTCTTACTGCAAACCTTCCCCTCGATGAGCCATGGCAGTGGGTGATGGGTGGCAGCGCTTCTCCGAGGATGTGGAGCCAGCGCTGCCATTGCCGAGCTCATCCACAGGACGGAGCAGCATCCCCAGGATTGCTGCCAGCCCAGGGCTCAGCCTGGGGGAACTCAGCCAGCAGGTCCAAGCCTTAACTATTGCAATCCCAAGAGGTATTAAAGGCAAGGGGAGAGGTAAAAAACCTAATGTGGAAAGAAGCCTAGAAAGCAAGGAAGTGCATGGTAAAGCCTCCTTCTGTCCAGGGAGCTGGGGTGGCAGAGCATTTTGCAGCAGAACTGATCAGGTCACAGATGAATTTTGTGAATTTGGGTCTTTCTCTGTGATTCCCCACAGGCCCAGAAATAACAGCTCTGATTTGGCAAAACCCTCCTTCCTTTCTCTTCCCCATCACTTTTCCTGTGTGCTGCTGGTCTCATCCTCTCCATGGGTCGGTCCCTCTGTCTGTCCATCCATCAGTGGCACGTGCTGGCCCCTCTCTCTGGAGTGGTTTTAAAGTGGAGCTGCTAATCGGCTTTGCCAGACTTATGGTCAGAGTGGCTTTTTGCCTCCATCAGTTGGGGCTGAGGTTTGGAGCCTGAACATGCACACACGGGACTTGCCACCCATGGGGGGACAAGTCACAGCCCCCAGCCCCTTGGAGACAGGCACCAAAACTTTGCCAGGACTCTGCTGCCCTCCAGCAGAGAGGATGGTGGTGCTGCCCAGTCCCTGTCTTGGTGAGCTAGGGATGCCTGCAGGCTGCCCCACTGTTCCTGGGACGGGGTCTGTGTTTCCTCACCTCTCTCCCTGCTTTGCAGTACTTCCCTGGGCGCCCCTGCGTGCAGACTTACCTGCAGACCTTGGATGGCTGGCTGAGGAACTGGACAGAGCCTGAGCTGCCTCGTGACATTTTGAAGGAGGCCATGAAGAATAACAGAGATGTAAGATGCCCACGGGGATCCTGGTCCCCCGCTCTCCTTACCCCTGCCTCTTGTCCCCCAGCTGGCATTACCTGCCACCCCCATCATGCAATGTCTGTCTGTCTACCAGGCCTCCAACCCTGCTGTGCTCCCCACCAATGTGACCTGGGTGGGCTGCCAGGGCAGTGAACGCCACTTCCGTGGCTACCCCTGTGGCCTGTGGACCATCTTCCACCTGCTGACTGTCCAGGCTGCCCAGAATGGCCCTGACAAAGGTATTGGCATCCCTGGGGGCATGAGTTGCTCAGGGAGGGGGTGTCTGGGTGACCTGTGGCATGGTTGCTGCATGTGGACATAGGCTTGTCCCCCACTTCATCTTGCACTGAGGCAGGTTTGCAGGGGGGATGAGAGACACAGTCACTGTGTGGGGTTTCCACCTCAGCCATGGGACTGTGTTGGTGGTGCTGTGGGGTCTGCACTCACCCTCCTGTCCCTCCATCCTCTGCCTCCCCCCAGAGCTGCCACTGGAGGTGCTGGGCACCATGCGCTGCTACGTCCGGCACTTCTTCGGCTGCCAGGAGTGTGCCGAGCACTTCGAGGCCATGGCAGCCAAGTCCATGGACCGGGTGTCGAGCCGGGAGGAGGCCGTCCTCTGGCTCTGGTCCCACCACAACGAGGTCAACGCTCGCCTGGCGGGTAAGGGGGGTGCCAGGAGGGAAGGGAGTCAGAGCATCTTCCCCAGGGAAAAGGGGAGGGGAGGTGGAGGAACATCCCCACTCCTGAATGGATCTGGCAAATGGCTGCAGGGTACAGCAGTGGGGACATCCCATTGTCCCCCATCACAGGGGACAGCAGCTGGTCACCCAGCATCAGACTGCCCTAGAGATGCAGTTGGGACTTACATGCCCCCTGCAGGGAGCTTCCCAAAAGCTGCCACGTGCCCTTGGAGGACCCCTCCTCCCAAGATGGCTCCTTGAAATGTCCCCATCCCCAGCTGCTGGATTCTCCAGGGTGTTTATACCTGTGCAGGGGGAGGGTGCATCACATGTCCCCTCTAACCCCCTCACTGGCTCTGGTCCCTGCAGGAGGTGACACAGAGGACCCCAAGTTCCCCAAGCTGCAGTGGCCTCCTCCGGACATGTGTCCCCAGTGCCACAAGGAGGAGCGGGGGGTGCACGCCTGGGAGGAGCCGGCCGTGGTCACTTTCCTCAAGGCACACTTCTCCCCGGCCAACATCTACATGGACTATGCCGAGCCCGACCCCATCCCCAGGGCCAGGGAGGAGACCGGCGCCAGGCTGGGCACCGATGGCCCGCGAGTGGAGAGGGGGAGAGAAGAGGAAAAGGAGGCGGAGGGTGAGGCGAGAGTTGCAGGGCGGCCGGGCTCGGCCGAGCTGCGGCGCCCCAGCATCGTGCGGCTGAACCCCAAGCCGCGGGAGGTGGGCGAGGACATCGTGGACCTGGACTCCTTCAGCGAGCAGCACTTCAAGAGCCAGGCCCTGCGTGCCGCGGTCACCCGGCGCCGCCGGATCAACAAGCGGGACACCATCGCCCTGCCCCTGAATTCCGGGGAGGGCAGGGAGCGCCGGCGGGTGCCCGGGATCCTGCTCCGGGAGGTGGAGGATGTTGGGGAGGGCCTGCGGAGGAGCCCCTGGCTGCGGGTGCTTGGATTGGGCTTCTCGCGCCTGGATGTCAGCCTCTGCATCACCCTCTACTTCCTCTCCTCCATGTGCCTCCTCGCCATGTACACCTTCTTCCGCCTCCGCACCCGCTCCCGGAAGGGCCGCGCTGGCTTCCCCTGAGAGGGGTTGGAGGGACCAGGGGCTGTCCCTGGGGAGGGTGGGCTGAGGCAGAGCACCCCGGGGACAGCATTTTGTCCCCCAGCAGCAAGGGGTGTGGCACATACCCCTGGGGAGCTGCCCCACTCGTGGCAGTCACCTCACCCAGGGTGTAGGGCTGTTTTTGGCAGGAAGATGTTGGAACATCCCCCTCTCAGGTCACAGTGCCATGTTTTTGGGCATGCAGGAGCCAGAATGCCAACAGTGCTTTGTATTTTGGCACCCAGCTGCCCTTGGAAGCTCCCTGGCACTGGGCTGGTTTCAAACTGGGAAGCCCAGTCCCATGCTGGGGAGCAGCAGCCCTTTTGGGGTCCAACCACTAGTGGGGCCAGGAGGGTGGGGGTTTAACCCCCCAAAGGTGGGGGCTGATGGATGGGGGCAGCAGTTGTGGGTTCAGCTGCATTTTGTCTCCCCCCTCTTCGAGACATAGCCTGGACCCTCCCACCTTTCCTCGCCTCCTCCCCACGCTGTTGCTCGTTCTCTGCTTGTCTTAGTGGAATAAATTATTTTTGCCGATGCCTGTCCTGCTGTGTTGGCTGATCTGTGCTGTGCAGGCACACTGGGGTGGCACCTCCCCTTCCTGCTGTCCCCGCGCCAGCCTCCTCCATCACCCCAGGAAAAGCTCTTGGTTCAAAAATCCTTTAAATATTTTTTTTATTGCATGTTTTCTGCTTTTTGCTTTGGGATGCACCTGTGGCTGGCTGCCCCCTCCCACCCCCATACAGCTGGCATGTCCCTGTGGCTGGGGTGGCTCATGGTTTGTCCTTGGGCAGAGTGAGAGGAAAGCAATCTGGGGGGGGCAGGGAGCAGCTGGAAAAAAAGTTGGCACAAGATGTTGAGCTGCAGTTCAGTGCTGGCTGTGGCCATGGTCCAGAGCAGGGAGACACAGGGAGCAGGCAGCATCCCTGGGGACCAGGACCTCTGTGGGTGTGGGCCCCCTGTGCCTGTCCCCGATTCTCTCTGCCCTTTTATCCTTGTTAGGAATCATTAAGGAAAATGGTTGTTTTCCAGAGCCAGGGCCGGGCCATCTGCTCTCCCAGCGCTGCCTAAATCCCCCTGTAACAAATTCATTGGGATTACGCTGCCCTCCCCTAATCCTGGCCCATCCCCCCGCGTGGAGGATTTAAAAGGATTAGAGCCCGGACGATAATAAACTTTATTAGGGGGGAGGGGGGGTGTCAATCCGATTTGGAGCCTTTTTCTTGATATCTTCACTTTGCTCAGGTGGGAGGTGAGGGCTGACAGAGTGGGGAGGAGAGTGGGTGGCTCTGCTTCTGGACTGGGAGCTCTGGCTCCTCCATCCCTTCCTTCCTCTGTGCCTTTGAAATACATTTTCTTATTCTGTCTTTCCTTCTTTGATGTCTGAGTGTGGTCACACCTCCACGGGCTGTGGTGCTGGCACCCCTGTCCTGCCACTGCTGGCCCGCTTGGCCTTGGCCATGCCCCTTAGTCGGGTACTCAGTGGCCTCATCCCGGTGTGGAAGGGGGACTGTGTCCCCCCGGCCGGGTGCTGGCCCTGCCCACCGCCGGGTGATGGATGGAGGAGGTCTCATCGCTGCTGCCTCCTTCTTGATTTCCCTGGGGGCTTTACCCCCAACATCAATAACCCCCCATGCGCCCCTCCCCACCAGCTGCTCCCCCGCGTACGATGGAGGGATTGCCATGTCGGGATGCCCGCGGTTACCTCAGCCCCAGCATATCTCCCCGGGGTGCTGTAGGTGGGTGCGTGGTGGGCTGCAGCCGGAGTGTGTGGGGGATTAGGGCTGGGGAGGTGGGCGCGGCCGGAAGGGGGTTAACGGGATGCCCAGATTAGCATCCCCGACAGGCCCGCAGCATAAAGCTCCGTGCTCGCAGGAAAAAGAGAGTCTAGTAAATAGACTTTCCGTAATCCTGTTTGGTGCAGTTCCAATCCTCCCGGCCCCGGCTCTCCCCGGCTGCAGCACCGCGTGTCCCCCTTCAGCACCTGGGGAACCCCAGTGCAGGACACAAAGGGGGTGGGGGTGCAGACAGGAGGCTGCGGCGGAGCTGAGTGTCGCCCACACTGTGTCCCCTCCTCAGGATGGTGACTTGGGGACAGGCCCCTCGCCCCAGCCCTGGCACAGGGGAAGCATCACACTGTGCCATGGCCACACTCACAGATAGGACAGGCTGTCCTGGAGGGTCCCCACTCCGAGCCCCCCGAGGTGCCCTCCCTTCCCAGCACTGCCACGAGCCGGGGGGTCCCTGGGGCTAATTACCCAAATGGCCGCAGGCTGGAGCGAGGCGGCCGCTATTCCCTAATACAATTTACCCTCAAGTGCAATTTAATTTTCCTCGAGGCTGGTGGCCGGCCCCACACACACCCAGCCACCTTCCCACCCCTTCGGCGCTCGCTCCCTCCAGCCTTGCCCCTCTTCCCTTTTCCTCCTTGGAACAGGCAAAAGCCTTTATCCGCTGGCATCCCTTCTCCACCGGCGCTCCGGCCGTAAAATCACCGGGGGTTCGCTGAACGGCAATTAGTTTTCAATTACAATTAGCGACGCCCCGTGCCTGCAAGGGGAGAGACTTTCTCCGGCTGCTGGTGAGTACCCGGGTCTCAAGTGTGCTTGTCCTCGCTCCAGGCCACCCCTGGCGATAGAGATGTGTGTGGGATGGGGTAATTATTGGGATAATCAAGAAGTGGGGAGTGGTGGGGGCTCCTGGTGCCGCGGCGGGTGCTGCCCAGAGGGGAGGTGGCCCCGTGGCAAAGGGTGGCTGTGGCAGCTTTGTCCCTGTAAGGATGTCCCCCATCGTGGGCTGGGGGAGTTGGTTTTGTCATACGAGGGGACTCTGGGGGCTGGGCGGAGACCTGCCAAACTCACTGCGTGGGTGGCACAAAGCCTGGCTGTTGGCTCAGCACCTCCAAACCCACTCGGGGTTCGCTGATGGGGGACACAGCTGTGCTCATACCCCTCAGCCTGCGTCGAGAGTGGGTTTTCCCTACACCTCGCTCCCCCAGCTCTGCCTTGAAACCCCTCTGTTGCACCAGGGAAGAATGCACTGGAGTTCCCCTCGGTGGCACACTGCCCAAACCAGCCCCAATTCCAACGTGCCCAGGGCTGGGGCACACAAGGGGAGGCTGGATCTGTGTTTCAGCACAGGCTCTGGGGTTTACCTGCATTTTATGAATGATTAATCCCGGTAGGGAAGGTGCAGGAAACACCATCCCTGCTTGTCTGTGGGTTTAGCACTAATTGCCTCATGCTGCTCGTGTATTCATCCAGTTGCAGGGCCAGAGGGGTTCAGGCAGTGCCAAGGAGTGGGGCATCTGAGCGGGGCCAGAGCCTCCCCCAACCTCCCCAAAACCGCAGCCTGATGAAAACCGTGACATTCGCCCTCCTGCGCTGCCCTTTGGGTCTGTTTTAGCTCTGGGAGGAGGAGAAAGTCTTAACGGGGACATTTCACACCAATCACCTGTAACCTCCCTCATTGGGCACCACCAGGACCCAGCAGCATTTTGGGTGGCACAGAGGGGTTTGCTGGGCAAGCAGCTCATGCCCAGCTCCACCACCTTCTCCTCCCCATGTGCTGGGATAACTGCGCGCTGGGGAAAACAACCCCAAAAGAGACCAAAAAGCCCAGAAGTGACCTAAACAACCCCAAAGAGACAAAAAACCCCCACCAACATGAGGAACAGATGGACAACAGGAAGGATGGAGGGGAACAAAGCAATACTACAAGGAGAGGAAGGGATGAAGGCTCTGCCTGGAAGATGTGGTGAGCCGTGAGCAAGCACGGGGGAAAGACGCTGTGGGGTGTTTTTTTAGGAGTGGGAGCCCCCCCTATAGCTTCCCCAGGTGAAGACTGGGCGCTGTGCGACTCCCCGTGCCCGCTCACCGCTGCCATGAGTGATCCCGAGCGGGGCAGAGGGGGCTGGATCAATCTGGCAAAGCAGAAAAATGAATGAAAATTGAATTCTCCGAGGAGAAGAGGGTGGAGGGGAGCTGTTATCCCGGCTGAGAGATAAATCAGAGCGTGCCGGGGAGCTGGGGGACTGAGATGACTCCCAGCAGCGGTGGAATAATTAGAGAAATAGGTTGGAAATGCAAAGTAGCGGGACAGGGAGGCGACGGGGCAGTGTCCGTCTGTCCGCACATCCGGCTAAACTTCTCCCGTCAATCTGCCCTAGGACCTGCCGTTCCGAGTGCAGGGAGCCGCATTTGGGCTGGCTGGGGACTGGGGGGACGGTGGCCCCTGCCCCAAGGGGCTGCGGAGCGCAGGTGGCCGGGGGCGTCGGGGGCTGGTTGTGCTTAATGCACTTAAGAGCCGGTGCTTGATTTAGCGAAGGAGAGGATGGGATTCACCTCCCCCGCTGTGGGAAGTCGATTTTGGGGCTCGGTGGACTACGGGGTGAGCTCACTCCTACCATGAGTGCACACCAGTCTCTGCCCAGAGGTGCGAGACGAGCCGGACAGGGCATTGCTTATAAAACCGAAGCTTTGGGGGTCAAAAGCCAGCAGCTCATAGAAAAACTTCGAGTGTTTTTTTTTCGTAAGGAGCCATCACGCTTAAAAATTTTTTTAGGGTTGAATACTTTTATTCTTAAACAATTTTTTTCGCAGTTGCTTGTCCCACACGCACATTTCCTGAGGGGGTGGTTCAGGGTTTTTTAGGTGCGAAAAGCGTTTTCCTAATTTGCATTTCTCTGTAGAAACGAAGGCATGGAAGGGGCACACACGAAGGGGCGCACACGAGCTGGGTGTGGCTGGCTGAGCGTCCTCCCACCCCTCCCAGCACTGCCGCGTGTGTCACCTCGGGGGTTCCGCCCTGCTCGGTGTTCTAAGCACCCCTCAGCCAGGCAGAGCAGGATGTCACAACACATCGGGGCTCTTTGGCACCGTTGTCCCCGAGCCGGTGACACAGTGAGCATCAGGAAAGGTGATGTTCGAGGCATCCGCTCTGACTTCACTTCAGCTGCACTTCAGCGATCTTCCTTGCTCAGCCCTTTGCCACCAGGTACTGCCACACTGGTGTCCCTCTGGTGGCACAGGGTGGGTTGCCAAGGGTTTTCCTTCTGCGAAATCCCGTGGGGATCCTCCTGGAAGACGTAACCACCCTGAGTTCTTTGCCCTGTGGCTTTGGCATCCCCACCCTTGTGCCACCACAGCCAGCTGTGCTGACAGGCTGGGCATGCCGCGGCACTGTGGGCTTGGGCTGGCTCTTTCCATGCCCAGCTGTGTCCCTGAGGGAGTCACCACTGGGAAGGGTTCCAGCTGGGTGTCACAGCGCCCTGTGGAAGCGGCGCTTGCCATGGGAGGTACCAGCCACTGGGCAATAACTGATGTTGGCGTGGTAGCAACGGGATGGTGATATGCCGGTGTCCGCTGGAGCCAGGGAAGGTGCCTCCCTAGCTAAGGCCCCATTCCCAGCGGCAGGAGGGACAGTGCTGGAGCTGTGTGCCCAAAGTGGGGACTCGCCAACGCCTTCCACGGAGTGTGAGAAGGTCCTTGAGCCCCTACAGCAGCGACCACGGCCTTTGGCTCTTCACCCTCTCCCACAATGGCACCGTCGGACAGAGCTCCCTGGCACCGGACAGCGCTATGTCGCAACAGCGCTATGTCGCGACAGCCGCCGGAGGCCGCGCTGGCCCCAGTCGCCCGAGGCCCCGCCCCTTCCCCGCAGGCCCCGCCCCGGTCCCAAAGCCCCGCC
>JAOXXN010000120.1:1817043-1827704 GCA_026770055.1 Myrmophylax atrothorax
AGCCTCGTTGCTCTTCTCTGGCCCCGCTCCAGCCCCTCAATCTCTTTCCTGAACTGAGGGGCCCAGAACTGAACACATGATCACTCATGATCTTTAAGGTCCCTTCCAACCCAAACTATTCTATGATTCTATATTTTCTATAATGTCTTGTGCTCTCTATATCTTGTATTCACTACCAGGATGACTAATAATTTATTGTGAAATGCCACTGACTTCTGGCACTCTGTACATAAATTCAGGTGTTTTCTCTTCAGCTGGTAACTTTTCCCTTGGACAAGTCAGTGCAGTGTTAGCTTGTGTTTGGTGCAGCACAGTGAGCTTTTCATGTCTTTGTTACCATGTATTAAAGGAATACTGGGCCAGGGCTCACATGTGACATAGAAACCAATCATTATTTTTGATTTTAATGCATTATCACGTGCTCATCATTCAAATGAACTTCAGTGATGTGTATCTTTATCTCCTTAGGAAGTGGTGACCAACGAGTTGGAAGATGGAGACAGACAGAAGGCAATGAAACGTTTGCGTGTTCCACCCTTAGGAGCAGCTCAGGTGAGAGATTGGGCTGTGCAGCAAAGCTGCTTCTCCAACTTGTCAAGGTGCCAAATTAGATTCAACATCTGAACAAAGTAGTGAAAATAATTGCTGTGAGCGTGCTCATGCACCCAGTGAGGGCGGCATGGCCACATAATCTGCTTTAGTTCCGGAAGGTTTGGAAATAGGTTACTATTCCTAATGCATGCAGACAAGGTAATGAAGGGATGAGAAATAGTGAAAGGAAGTTTGTGCTAATAATAACATATGCTTAGTGTTTGTGTGGTCTGGAATATTTTTCAGAGGGCATTGATATGCCCAAGCTTTGTTTCAATGCAGCAAGAGTATTATACAGCATTTTTAGTTTAAAAAAACTCACTAATCTGACTTTGCTGACAACTTGTTTACTCCATGTTAATTCTGCCATTGCTTTGTTCACAGCCTGTACCAGCCTGGACTACATTCAGAGTTGGATTGTTCTGTGGGTTGTTCATTGCACTGAATGTCACTGTCATACTTTCAGGTGGGTATCCTGCCAGACCTCAAATTGCATGTTTTCTCATCACTTTGTGAGGGCCTGGACCTGAACTGGTCAGGTCAGGACGTTCTGGGTTAAATCAGAGCCAGATCACACTGGTGTGAATTATTCGTTCTGCTCAGTAGTAAGTTGTGGTTTTTCTCATGTTATATATGCAGATTTTGGACTTTAAACATATTATGGTCTGTTGTCCTGAGTTCTTCATTATTCTTGTTTATTCTGAGGGTGCAACTTCCATGTGAAAGACAGATTTCTCTTCCCTGCTGAGAACATACAGCCCTTGCCCACCTGAGACAGGTGCTTGTAGAACTTAAGCTTTGCATGGTACTGACTCCCTACAGAGAACAAGACCACACATAGAGCCATGTGAGCACATGCCACTTGGGACATACTCATCTAGAAATTCCTGGGATTTCAATGCCTGGTGCCTATTAATTGAATTTTTCCTGTTGGCAGATGCTAGCAAGAGTGTTTAAAAGCTACAATAAATTATTGCATATCTCAGGCCTTGGCTTTATTCTGCTTTGTGCCTTCTGAGTTTGGCCTCTAATTAGAGTAAGACCCATGTTAGTACTGTAGATCCAGACACAGTGCTTAATCACAAGCAGCTTTACTAATTGTGTGTGTGATTTCTGCAGTGTTGTAACTTGCTTAAGCAGTACAAAGGAAAAGGCTTAACAAATCAACTTAGGAGCTCTTGCATTAGGGAAAGCCCATGTCTGTGTTTTTGACTTAAAAGAATTTTTAATCGGATGTTTCTGTAATTGGATCCAGTCATCTCTTGGGATAAAATGCCTCTGTTTGAGGAGCTGTTTGCAGTGCTTCCCATTTGGTCTTCCAGTGGTGCAGGCAGAGAGTTGAGCCATCTACATGAAGGGGCTGTTTAATGTGTAGAAGCTGTTCTTTATTCATCGTTTCTGTTATTTAAATGTTTGATCTCTGCGTGAGATGCAAATATGATTGAAGCCAGTTGTGTTTGCTTTCTCTCTGAGCGTTGAGAATGAAGAAGTGCCACAGTTGTGAGAAAGAATTCATAAAAATGGTTATATCTGTAAAGCAGGTGTTAGTAACCCAGTGTGGGTAATAGGTGTGTTGCATCAGCGGGCATGATCTGATAGCTCTGTGTTACTGCAGATACTGGGCAGAACCTGGATTCTAACTGCAAACTGCTTGCTTTTAATTGGCTAACACTTTGTTGACCTCTCAGCTGCTTTTGCCAAATTGTTTTTATGATTTGATCAGCTAAGATAGGATTTTAGTGTTCTATGTGTAGATTCTGTGAAACAGCATCAGAACACGGCTCCTGTTATTAACCTGCTGCTGTATTGCCTGGTTTGAAAACTCAGGCAGCAACATTTTACAGAGATGAGTTCGTAATCACTTGGGATCTGTTAAAGGCTGCAAATGCTGCAGGTGGATCCCAGGAGGGAGTCATCCTAAAGAGGACAAGTTTTGATGCCTCACTGTTTCTGTATGGGCTTTCCTAGGTGCCAAACTAGTGTGTAATTGAGGTTGAAAGTTCATGGAAATGAAGATTTGTTTTATTAATCAGAGGCCCATAAGGTATTATGCAAACTCTCAAGTCCTTGCTGCAGCAGTGCCCTGCTCTTTTCAGAGAGTTAGGCTGCAAATCTGTTGGACTTGTCACCTGGGATGTTTTCCTGTCTGAGCACCTTGTGCAGAGCCTGTGCTGGCTGAAGGGATGAGCTGCTTGAGTGTCACATCCCTGCCAACTGTAGGAGGTGACTTCACTTGTGTTGGATTTAATTGGACAGAGTATAGGAATGGAAAATGTCTTTGCTTTGGGGCTGTCCTGCAGAGCCCTGGGCTGGGTCACCACAGTTTCAGACCTTGCACACCGTTGGGCACTTCCCTGCAAGTGGAGTGCTTGAGGGTCTCCAGTCAAACTGCTCAGCTGTTGGGAAGAAAAGGCTTTGATTCAGTTTGGAAACATGAAAAGGGAATCAAATTGAGCCTTTACACTGTGGAAATTGAACTAGACAATGCCAGGGTATCAGAGGAGAGAATATACAGAAATACTCTTAACCTTCTGCATGTTGATCTCTCAGCAGCTTGCACTCTTCAGTGTCTGCTTTTTCTCCAGCTGCTGTTCCACACTGCAGTTGTGGTCCTCGACCACTCTGAGAGGCCAGAAATAAGATTAGTGGGCATTAGCTCTGGAAGTCATAGCTGTACTGCCATTCTGAACGGTGTTCACCTCAGGATAAACCTTTGTCTGGGTGTTTTGTCTGAAACAGCACACAGCACATCTGTCCTGTTCTGTCTGGTCACCTCTTAGTCAGGATTTTTGGGGCTACTCTGTCCTGTTTGGAGTTTGACCAGTGTTGCCTTCCAACCTTACCCATCCTGTCATTCTGTGATCTCCCCTGGTTTTGAGATTAAAATTTAAAAAGCTGCTTTTGCATTTCCACATTTAAGACTCATTTCTTTCAACTTCTTTGGGGATGTGTCATTTCTATCCAAAATTTGATTCTATTTTGTCTGCATCCAGTAGTCTCTGTAAGTTTTAAATGTAAAGCAGCAGTTCTTGAGTAATTGCTCCTTTCACAATTTTTTCTCCATAATTTGTGTAGTATAAAGTATAGGTGCTAAACACACGAAATTCTTTGTGGATATGCTGTCTATGAAAAACAATTTGAGGAACTCGGGGCTGTAATTTAGACAGGCAGGTTTGTGGGAATAAATTCTCAGCCTCAGTTCTTTAAAAGTGCATTTTTTTTAACCTCTCTTAAAAAAACCACGTGGCTGAGAAACTCTCAGTGAAACCGACACTGAGGATTCGAATAACTGTATTTTTTTTAATGCTTTTCTCATAAAACCTGTATCAGGCAACCAGGGGACAGTACTTTGCAAGAAGGCTTTTACTGAAGAAATTTGCAGCTGTAAAAGGCAGTTGGTTGTTTGAAATGAAGCAAATTTGTTTCCAAACCCCTGAAGCTTGAACAAAGGAAGCAACAGGCGTTCCAGCAGTGCTGCCTTAGGCTGGGATTTCTGTTTGGGTGCGGCTGGGTGTTGTATGGCTGGCCATGAATATGTATTGCATTAGGGTTGGGTGATTAGGCGCAGTTTAGCATTGTTTTAAATGCTGTAAATTGGTGCTTCTTGGTTTTGTGGGGAGCTGAAGTGTTTTGTGCATCTGTCTGTTGGGATTTCATCTCTATTAAACCGGAATATTTAAGTGCATATAGTCAGATTTATGCTGGTGCTGTCCCTTGTGCCTGTAGTGTGAGACAGGGATGTTGCTAATTACTCGATTACACCAGCTGGAGAGGGAATTTCCCCCAGGATGCTCCTAAATCCTCTGACAGGCTGGGCAAAAAGTCTTCCACTTTCTGGAATATGCAGTTGTGTGATAGCATACCCTGTTTTCTCTTATCTGAGAACCAGGACAAAGCCATGGAATGCATGTGGTGACTTCTATCCTTTCTTTTTTGTCTTTGCCAGGTGTGGCTTTTATAGATGGACCAAATGTGTGGCCACTGGTGAGAATCTATCGAGGTGGCTTTCTCCTGATAGAATTCCTCTTTCTCCTGGGTATCAACACTTATGGCTGGAGACAGGCTGGAGTCAATCACGTCCTCATCTTCGAACTCAATCCCCGCAGCAACTTGTCCCATCAACATCTCTTTGAGGTAAACAGTGGGATGGGAGGAGTGGCTGAGCTGTGCAGCACATCAGGAGAATAAATCCTGCGCCGTTTCCTGGCAAGGAGCTCTAATACAATTAGAAGAGGAAGTTGCTGAAGTCTGATTAGATTACAGGATTGAGCACGGCTCTCCCTTTTCTTATAATGAGACTTCATTGTAGGTTTTGGAGCTATGTTTTCATGAGGTATCTGTGTGTTTTTTCCTGTAGATTGCTGGTTTCCTGGGCGTTTTGTGGTGCCTGAGCCTGCTGGCATGTATATATGGTCAATTCACCTACATCCCTATGCAGGTGAATCCACTCATCTTGTACGGCTTCATGTTGCTTTTCCTCATCAACCCTACCAAAACCTTATATTACAAGTCCCGTTTTTGGCTGCTCAAACTATTGGTAAGTCTCAAACCTGGTTTAAATAAATATTTTTATTTTTTTAAATACTCTGCCTGAGCAGTAGCTGTGAATCATATACAAGTGTCACTGATCTTCAGTGAAGAGGGATACTGGGATGCTTATACCACTGTTTTTATAGAGCAGACATGATCAAGTATTGACTATAAATAGCTTTTGAGGATGGGTTTGCTGAAGCATCTTCTGCTTCCTGTACTAGTCTACTTGTGAATCTTCCTCCAGACAGCTGTATACAGACTTTTGTACATTTAGGAACACTATGTTCGTGGGTGGGTTTCTTTTCAGCTAATCTGTTTGTGGTCTTAAACTCTTTATTTTAAACCCAAGCCTTACTTTCCAGGTAAGATGGGTGTGGTAAATGAATGTAAATACATGTGCTGCTTCCGTGTTCCAGTTAAAAGTGGGAGCTCTGAAAGAACAGTTTTCAAACTTGTTGGATGACTCATCAGTTTCTTCCCAAATGGCTGTTTCACATGTTCATCCCCACCCTGTACATCCTTTTAAATTGATTTTAATCAAGTTGGTTCCCCTGATACCTTATTCTTGCTGGAGCTGTTCTGAGAGCTTTGGACAGAAGAGGGTTTGGCTGCCTGGTGTTCTTCATAGAATTGCTTTAATGCCAGTTAAAACAATTAACTTTATCTGGAACATGGCAAAGATGGAATGCAGGATCATGCTTTGAGGCTGTGAGTGCTGGTACACACACAGTGAATTAACCTCTGTTATTTGATTTGCTGGCTTACTACTATTTTGGCTTTCTCATTTTTGCCTTCCAGCATTCAGCCATCCCTCATAGATATACCTTTAGTCCCAGGCCTCATTAGCCTGACTGCTGTCCCCTGGAAGTGTTTTAACCACATGAGTAATATCTGTGCTAATTTATCTTAATACCTTACCAGGGTGAGATTCTCAGTGTTCACAGAACTGTGTGGGCAGTTTGCAGCACCTGCTCTGTCCCACTGATCTCCAGAGTATGCTGCAGTCTGTGACAGAGATGTAGAATCACAGAATGCCCTGGGTTGGAAAGGATCTTAAAGATCATCTTGTTCCAACCCCTTCTCATAGGCAGGGACACCTTCCACTATCCCAGGGTGCTCCAAGCCCTGTCCAAATTGGCCTTGGACACTTCCAGGGATGGGGCAGCCACAGCTTCTCTGGGCAACGTGTGCCAGGGCCTGCCCACCCTCACAGGGAAGAATTTCTTCCCAATATCCAATCTAACCCTTCCTTCTGTCAGTGTGAAGCCATTTCCCCTTGTCCAGTCAGTACAGGCCATTGTAAATTGTCTCTCAGATTGATATAGATGTATCTGTAAATAAATTCTCTCAGAACATCTCAATTTGGAAGGGACCCATAAGGTTCATTGAGTACCTTTAAGTGTGCAGAGGCCAATTCATCCCAAGGTCTCCTGGGTGAAAAAAAGCTTCATCAAAATGCAGGATCACCTTAATGGTGGGAAATGACACAGTATTTCTGTGTGTTATGTGGGAGGAGAAAAAAGAGGCCAGAAAAGCACATAATGAGCAGCTTTTATTCTATGTACTTGGCTGGCTGGGTCTATTTTATTTCTCCATGCAGTTACCAGCAGCTCTCTGGGTGAAAGGAGGTTTAAATAGTGCAAATCTTACAACTGTGCTGCTCACACAAATTCTCATTTAGTGAGCGTTTTTCTTCAGTGCTTCATATGTTTAATTTCCGGCCAAAATGGAGCCTGACATATCAGGTGTAGCAGAGCTTTACTGGCACCTTCAATTTTTCTAGAACCAAATCAGGGACATACTTTAGTGTGTTGTAGCATTTCCTGGTGGATCTAGGAGGCTTACTGTGATCAGCATCACAGCCTGCTGTTGCTCCTGAGTGGGATGTCTCGTGCTAATCCCTGAGGGATGGCGAGTTATATCGGAATTGATCCTCCTCTGAGTGAAAAAATTATTGAGCCCATAGTAAGTCTAATTCCCATGCCAGGCTATTTTTTCTTGCCTAGGTGCTTAGGTGAGCATTCTTTGTCCCTTTGCTGCTGGGTGAGAAGCCCCTGAGTGCACTTGGGTGGGCTGAGCAGAGCAGCTCTCCAGGAGGAATCAGATCCGAGCACTGGGAATGGCAGAGTGTCCGCATGCCCACGCTCTCTGCAGGGAGCTGAATGATGACCCCAGTGCAGGGAGCCTGCATGAGAGAGGTGAAAATCTAGGAAGTGTTCAGCTCCAGCTCGAATATCTGCCATCTCAGCACTAATCAAAAGTGCAGTGATCAGCACCAGGAAGTCTGTGCTCAGGTTGTGGAACTGTTGATACAGAATTGCAACCGATTGTTGAAACGGGTTCAGCTCAGTTCTGGTATTTTCTGACTTTATTCTTCTCTGGAAGATGGTGCAGACGCTTCTGAGCTGGGAAGTGCGGAGGTGCCCGTGGCACTTGCACTGCCAGCACCCTCTGGAAGCTGGGCTGCAGCTCCAACTGTGCCTGGACAGCAGCCAGAAGCCTGGCACGGGGCGTTAGGAGGGCTCAAATGGCAGCTCAGGAGAATAGTTAACCCAAGATGCCAGTGCCAGATATGTCGTGGATGTATCTGTTGACTCCTGGTCTGCCATGACCTTTAGGTGGAAAGCTTCAACTCTCTTAAAAGTTTTACACTGTTCTCTGACAGTGCTGAAGTGCCTCTCCCTAAATTAAATAACAATAAGGAAATAAGGATTTTATTGTTTCTCCTTTTTTTTCCCAGGGTGATCTGGCTGTAAAGTTGTTTTCACGTTTCATTTGTTTTGCTAGTCTTTGTTCATGGAAAAATAAAAGGTCTATAATGAAACACATAAAGAGTATCAGGGAGTGTTGGGGAAAGGGAGGAAGGACCTTTTGCAGAGGAAGGCTGGTGTGGTGTCTGACCTCTGCAGAAGCTGTGCTGCAGCTGGGCACCTTTGAAGACAGTCCTCCCTAAGGGCTGGCCCTGTTTGAGCCTTGGGAATAGGTGCCATCCAGCATGAGCACTGTGCTTTCTGGGTCAAGATCCATTTCTGCTTTATGTCACTACCTCTTAGTCCCCCATTTAGCTTTGCAATTTAGGAGCAGAGCCTTAAATTTGTATTAAAGGCTGATGGGAATGTGTCAGTCCTTTCCCGGGTTTCTGGAGCTGTGCACCCTTTAGGTTAATACAGAGAGCAATATAAAAGATCAGTGTTGGCCTGTGCTTTCATTAATTTAAAGGTTCATAAATCTCGGAATGACCGGATGGTGCTGGTGCCGTCTCTGTGAGAAATTGGCCATTAGTAACTATAACTAACCGGGTAGGGAGGGTTGTAATCAAGGGTAATGGAGCATGAAAACTGTCTGGTTTGGAAGGAGCCAAACTGCTGTTAAGGCTTAGAGGGAAAGTGGACTGGGATTGAGGGGGAGTCCCAACTGCCAGTCAATAGGATTTCCTGTGCCCTTTCTTTAACGCTTTCCCTGCTGGAGGCATTGGCAGATCCAGTAACAATCCTCACTTTTACAGCTTCTAACACCAAAGAACAACTAGTGAGTTCAGTAAATGAAGGCATGACCACACTAATGGCCATGCTGAGGGTCTAAATTTAACTGACATTGTGTGAGAGAGAAGGTAAGTGTGGAAGATGTCAATGGACATGATGTAAGTGCCCGAAAGAAAGAACTGATCAAAACGAGGAGTGACAGGAGAAACAGAGCTGTATAGAGCTCTTAGATGGAGACTTGGAGTTTCTGGGAAAGAGCTTGCTTGGAGGAGACTGGGCTGTTCTGCCAGTAAAAAAACAAAAAGTGGGGGGGACAGGAATATCTGCATACAGGAGGAGGAAAGCAGGAATGTTTTTTGTATGTTCTTTGTACTAAAAGTGAGGAGATAGTTATCCTTTTCTGTCAGCAATAAATCTTCAAGCATTTCTGTTATTTCCATATTTGTTCAGTGCCGTGATGTCCTGCCACTGCATTTAGATGCCTTTGACACAGCCATGAATTATTCCTGCTTTTTTTTCCTGACAGTTTCGAGTGTTCACTGCTCCCTTCCACAAGGTAGGCTTCGCAGATTTCTGGCTGGCTGATCAGCTCAACAGCCTGGTCGTGATACTCATGGATTTGGAATACATGATCTGCTTCTACAGCTTTGAGGTTCAGTGGGAGGACAGTGCTGGACTTCTGGCAGATACAGGTAGAGTAAAGCTGTTGGCCCATGTGAACACGGTCAAAAAGACCTGAAAAACACTAAGCAAGGCAATGCCATAATGATCTCTTTTGAAGAAAGCTAAAAATTGTATAGGAAATTAAAATAATTGGTGCTTCTTCTAAATGCAGCATTAGAGACATTCTGCCCTTCCTTACTTCCATCCAAAGAAGTGGAATTTCACATCAGTGTTCATTTCCTAATCCAATCATTTGGCCTGACATGTATATTTATCAAAGAATTTAGACACAGCACTACTGATTGGAAAGAGAAATCCATTTTCCTGGCATTGTTTTTTAATTTCACAGTAGTTTAACCATGTATTTGCCTTTAGCCCATTCCTGTTGCTTGGTGTGAGCCTGTTAACCACAATTTTCTGTGCTGCAGCCTGGTTCTTACAGCCTTCATCACAGTTCCCTGAAGCAAGAGAGGATGGGAAAATCTCCTTAGTGCCACCCCTTATCCAATTTGAGTCGATGCTGTGATGTCAGGGTTGTCCATGCTCTGCCCTCCCTTCTTTTTAGCCAGAAGGGCCACAGAGCTGGAATATGAATTTTGATTTTGGCCTTCCCAGCAGCAAAACAGTACCTGTCTCCTGATGGACTGGGCTGTTGTCTTTCCATTTTAAGCAGTGACTGTTGGCAAATTGTGTTGTCTGATGGTTTTGACACTTGCTGAAAGAATTTGCTGTATGCTTCAATAAGCATCAGTGTTCACTTTGTACTTCCAATCTGTCTCATCTTTCCCTTCCCTTTAAGACAGCATTGCAAGCAGCTAAATATTTACTTATTAAAAATAAAAATAAAATACATAAAGCAACTGAGTGCATAACAGCTTGTCCTCTTCCAGTCCAAGCATTGGAATAATGGCACAGTGCTTTGGGATAAATATCAGCTAATAACTTGTCTCCATTCGTGTGAATAGGAAACAAATGAATGTTAGTCAGGGAGGTGTTTGGTTTATGTGCTGAATGAGACAGCAGAAAAATACAGAGTGCTTGGGGGGCTTCAGGCAGAGCTGGGGGTTTCCTGGTCACTTCTTCCACAAAAAGAAGGTTTTCAAACATCAGGGAGGTGACACAATGGTATGGTGGTGTAGTTGTCTCTCATTCCAGTTTCTGAAGCCAGGCCTGGCTTTGCTTTTAAAAAAAAACAAAGCAAAAAACCCCATACTGAAATATATTTTTTCTTATTACACTGTACAAGGAAAATGGGTCAAGGGTATCTTGGGCAAAGTGGCTTTTTAGAGCTGTCCTGCAGAATTTCTAAGTGCTCTCCCATTTATGCACAAAAATCTAGTGTCCAAGGCCTTTTGTAATTCCGTACTTAATTTGATTATTCACAGTACTGCC